>CM035418.1:17810288-17917788 GCA_020310875.1 Ceratopteris richardii | reverse complement strand
GTGGACAATTTGATCATGCTATAGAATTGCTCCCAAGAACTAAGCCTATATGTAAATGCCCCTACTAACTCCCATATTCCTAACAAATAGAAGTAGATAAATAATTGAATAAATAGCTGAATGCGGGATTCATTCAAACTAGTCATTCACCTTGGGCAACACCCATTCTCTTAGTTAAGAAAAAGGATGGGTCAATGCAATTGTGTATTTATTATCGAGCTTTGAACAAAGTTATGATCAAGAACAAATATCCAATGCCATGAATTGTTGATTTATTTTATCAACTTAAAGGAGCTAAGATATTTTCAAAGGTTGATCTTCATCAAGGATACCATCAAATTAGAATTAAACTTGAAGATGTTTCTAAAAGAGATTTCATAACCAAGTATGAGCACTTTGAATTTTTAGTCATGCCTTTCAGAATAGAAAATCCCCCTACTACATTCATGACTTTAATGAACACAATACTAAGTCCTTACTTTGGGAAATTTTGTAGTTGAGTTCCTTGATGAAATTCTTGTCTGTAGTGAAGATAAAATCTCTCTTCTAGAACATGTGGAAAAGGTTTGCCAAGTTCTAAGAGAAAACAAACTTTATGGAAAAGAAGCCAAGTGTGAACTGTTTTCAATAGAAATCTGATATCTTGGACACATTATATCCAAGAAAGGAATTCAAGTTGATCCTAAAAAGTTCCAAATTATCCTCAACTGGCCTCACCCTAAAACCATTATAAGATTCAAAGGTTTTTAGGAGTAGCAAGATACTATAGAAAGTTTGTGCAAAAATTTGCAAAGATCTCGATTACTTTGTTTGAGAAATCAAAGGGAAATTCTAAAAGCTTTAATTGGGAGAAGGAACAAGTTGAAAGTATGGAATGACTTAAGAATGCCTTAGCTTTGGCCCGAGTTCTGCAAATAGTAGATCCTAATGAACCTTTTGTAGTTGAAACAAATGCTAGTGATTTAGGAATTGGAGTTGTGTTGAATCAGAATGGTCAACCAATTGCTTTTGAAAGTCAAAGGATGAACTCAGCTCCACGAAATTATTCTACCGATGAGAAAGAGATTTATGCCATTGTGCATATTGTAAAGAAGTGGAGAAATTACTTGTTTGATGCTAAGGAAACTATAGTTTTTGATCAAGCAAGTATCAAATGCTTTGCAAACCAACTTGAGTTATCACATCGAAAAGCTAGGTGGGCCAAGATACTTCAAGAATTTGACTATGAACTCAAATATAGAAGAGGAAAATTCAAGTTAGTGGGAGATGCATTAAGCAAAATGCCAATGTTGAAATCTTTGAGTTTCATATAAATTTCTAATGACTTAGTAGAGCTATTGGAAGGTAGGTATCAAGAAGATGTTGAAATGAAAAAGGACTACTCCTACTCTACTCACATTCACATATCAAACAAGCTAAGGAGGAAGGAACAAAAGATAACAAAACATTATGAATGAATTAAAATGGAAATGGAAATGACTTACATGAGATGCTCTATGAGCATGGTGACTCCATGAGGAGTAGCACTCTTGGCAATGAGCTACAGTGGAATGGCTTGTGTGAAGTGAAGGGAGGCCTTGCTTATATGGAGTTTGGGAGAATTCCCTTGCATGTGGGATAAGTGAACTTGCATGAGAATGAAATTAGCTTTGGACAAAAGGGTGGAGCATGGATCTCTCAACACCCCCCCTCCATGTGATGACCCTTTTGTTTTTAATATGGGGTACTAGTGACATATGGGGTCACTAAGTCCATTTGGTTTTTAGGATCTAAGGACATATGGGATCCTTAAACATAACTTGGACATATGGTATCCAAGTTTTGGACATATGGCATCCCTAAGATCTTGCGACATATGGGATCCCAAGACATATACTTGGACATTTGGGATCCAAGTGGATTTTGTTGGGATCTAGGGACATGTGGGATCCCGAGACATGTACAAGGGTTTACATCATGGGGTAGGTAGTGCTTATGGAACCATTTGCCATCTCCTTTTGAGCATTTTTCTTTTCTTGAGTCTTTTGTTGTTGGTGTAGCCTTTGTCTTGTGAGCTTCATGGCCTTGTTGATGTTGAATGTTGCTTTGGATCCATTGATGGGATCTTTGGTAGCATCCTCTTGTTGTTGATGAAGCTTTTGAGTTTTGAGGTTTGTAGTCTTTTGATGTGTAGAGCTTGATCCTCCTTGACATATGCTTGAAAAAATATGTATGTGCAAGCCATAGGGAAGGTCTTACCACTTTATTATGTGGCAATGTCTACTCCCTTCACAAGTGGCTATAGAAATATATGCACAAAGAGGTTTTGAAGCTAAGGGCCTTGGGAAGGTGCTACCTTGAGTTCTACTCAAGGTGGTGTCTAGTAATCAATGACTCTAGATTCACCATTTGAAATAGATATTTCCTTACGGCTCTTTGTTTCTCTCATATAGGATTTGAATAGAATAGACACATCATACAATGTAAAGGTCGTTTTTCTATAAATAGAAATGCTGATAATACCTTCCCTAGCGTGTTCATGTGATGACCACTTAATTTAAAAAAAAAGAACATTTCCCACAAGCCTCTCAATGTGATAATGCCATGCAAAATTAGCCATGACGTATGTGCTTATGCATCTCTACGCGTCTTAGACTCTCAATGCACTCCATGAAGACCAAACACGGTAAATACTCCCAACAAGCAAAAAAATAGGGCCATATTCCATCGTGCGTTTCTATTTCTGGCCTATGGGACTAAAACCTTCGAGCTTTGTCAGAGCTGGAGTGCTTCCACTGACGAGCAAGCAGGCGCAGCAGACTCCCAGTTTTTGTTTACTTCAGTCACATTCGATTTCCTGCATCCTTCTCTTGACGTGCGTAGAGGCTCCTTCATTCTCAGGGTGTCGCTTTCTCTGAAGACTCCTCTCAGTTACGCATGCGTTTTGGCAATCGTCCTCAGTGACTTTCTCTTTCTCAGGCTAGTGCATTCCATCGGTTGAACCTTCTCTCTCTCTGTTTGTGGCACAGCCCTTAGCTTGGCAGACGCAGCCTTCTTCGGTTTGGGTGCAACAGCCTTCTTCTCTCCTGTTGCTTTAGTAGCCTTAGGAGCCTTCACCTTAGGCTTTGCAGTAGGTTTAGCCAGCTTTTTGACGCCTTCTGCCAATTTGAACGAATATTTAATCTGGACGAGCTTTTTCTTCTGGACTAGCTACTTCAACTAGATTGACAGCAATTTCTTAAAATTTGGGGGTAAACCGGTCTTATACTTGGACTCCAAGTACTTCGCAATCGTAGGCTGACTTGATCCAGTCCTCTCCTTGAGGGCGGAAATAGCCTCAACTATCATCTCCACATATTTAGGATGAGCAGCAGGGGCTTTTAGGGCACGAGGCTTTTTCCCTTGGTGGTCTTTGCCTTCGTCGTAGGCTTCTCTTCAGCCTTGACCTCGGTGGTCACCTCTTCGACTTTCTCTGCAACATCAACCATGGACAACAGGAGCCCCTTGATTCATTGCATGTGTATATCCACAAGCATCCGTAGAATCTGCACTCTGTCCTACAAAAGCTTTAGGCAAAATGGAACAAGCCCTGGTTCGCTTTGTTCACCTTCAGAAGATGGAACAGTTCTGAGCTTGCCATGCGATCCAGACAACCCACCAAATCTTTTGTTGCTGTGCTCGATGCTCTTTGAGTTCGGTTCCTAATGAAGGAGCACAAAGCACAACAGTCCGAGTCCCGACTCATGTTACATTGAGCGGCTTATTGAAGAGCTACTTCTTTTGATGGTTTGTTAGTGAGTATGCGAATGTTTGCTCGTTGGTGAGCTCCCCCATCACTTGTGCTCTCTGTTTCTAAAGCAGTTAAAGTGACTTTCTCTGCACTTTGAAGCCTCCAACACTATTCTTGTGGCAAATAGTAGCTCAAACTCCATTGTAATGCATGGAAAATATATTGCAAGATTTAGTGCTTAAAAGCACTTTATTCTAGAGAAGATCTCTAAAATGAAACTATGATGAGAACATTCTAAATAAAAGATAAATATGATTATGAAAGAAAAATAAAAAATGTTCTTAGTGATGGGAGGGAAGGAAAAAAAAGGATAGAGTGTTCAAAAACACTTTTATTAGAAAGATTTGAAACGGGAGGGATTAAAAAAAAAAGGATGCATCTAAGTTAATGATAATGAAAAAACATGAACTCAAAGAAAATGAACTTATGCTTTGATACCATGTTGAAATGAAAAAGGACTACTCCTACTCTACTCACATTCACATATCAAACAAGCTAAGGAGGAAGGAACAAAAGATAACAAAACATTATGAATGAATTAAATTGGAAATGGAAATGACTTACATGAGATGCTCTATGAGCATGGTGACTCCATGAGGAGTGGAAGCACACTCTTGGCAATGAGCTAGAGTGGAATGGCTTGTGTGGAGTGAAGGGAGGCCTTACTTATATGGAGTTTGGGAGAATTCCCTTGCATGTGGGATAAGTGAACTTGCATGAGAATGAAATTAGCTTTGGACAAAAGGGTGGAGCATGGAACTCTCAACACAAGATACCGCTTTAAGGAAGCTTGGAAGAAGGCTTCATATCAGGATACAAACTTATCAGTTGAAGATAAGTTTAAACACTATAGTATTCAAGATGAATATCTATTATACAAGGGAAAATTTTGTGTTCCATGTGATCAAGAACTTAGAAGAAAAGTTTTTTCTGAATGCCAGCTAGGAATCAATGAAACTTATGAATTGGTCAAAAGATAATTTTTTGGCCTAGTCTACATATAAATATGTGCATGATTATGTACTTAGATGTATACAAAATTCCAATTAAATAAAGCCAAAAGTTTAAGATAGGTCTGTTACACCTCTTGGCAATTCCCAATGGAAAGTAGGAAAACATTTCCATGGACTTTCTCATGGGCTTGCCTCAAACCGAAAGAGGGGTCACACTATAATTTGGGTCATAGTTGATTGATTTACCAAAATGGCTCATTTCATACTTACTCATACTACAATTAAAACTCCAAAATTAGCTAAAATGTTTGTGGAAAATCTCCACCGAATCTATGGTCTGCCTCAAGACATAATATCTAATAGAGATAGAAGTTTTACTAGTCATTTCTAGAGAAATGTGTTTAGTAGGTTAGAAAACATGTTAAACATCAGTACATTAAAACATCTGCATACGAATGGTCAAACTACAAGGGTCAATCAAATACTTGAAGACATTTTACGAGCTTACATATCTTCAAACCAAACTAATTGGGAGGACTATTTACCTTTAGTTGACTTTGCTTATAATAGTGCTAAGCACTCTACAACTGAGTATAGTCCCTTCATGTTAATGTACGAGTTCCAGCCAAGAACACTATATGAAGTTGGATTCCAAAATGATAAATTTCTCAAGCAACTAACGATTTCTTGGAAGATATGAACTTTAAGTTGAAAGTAGCTAAGGAAAACTTGAGGATTTATGAAGAAATATATGCAGATACACATGAAGTGGAGGAATCAAGAAGGTCAAGTAGAGTAAGGAGACAACCAAAAAAGGTCAAAGATGATCAACCTTAGAGTTATGATGAAGCAAAAGGAAAGATACAATGGGAAGAAGCAATGCAGGAAGAGTTCAATGCACTTCAAGAGAACAAGAGATGGGGACTTGTTCCAAAACCTCATGGTAAGAAAGTAATTGGAAATAAATGGGTTTATAAATTGAAGAAGCTTGTAGATGGAAGTATAAAGAGATACAAGCTAGGTTGGTGATAAAAGGGCATGCTCAAACATATGGCATAGATTATGATGATACATTTAGTCTTGTTTCCAAAATGTCAACCATAATATAGATCTCAAAGTTTGAAGTCTTGCTCAGCAAATGTGGCTATAGAGGTCTTGAAAACCACATTAGTTGAGTTCTTGTGATGTTTCATACATCAATACCCTTTTGCTCTTTGAAATTGCAATTGAGGATTGATGAAGAAATATATGCAGATACACATGAAGTGGAGGAATCAAGAAGGTCAAGTAGAGTAAGGAGACAACCAACAATGTACTCTTATGATACTTCCTATATGACTCACAAATTTTATGCATATTTGGTCAAAGATGATCAACCTTAGAGTTATGATGAAGCAAAAGGAAAGATACAATGGGAAGAAGCAATGAAGGAAGAGTTCAATGCACTTCAAGAGAACAAGAAATGGGAACTTGTTCCAAAACCTCATGGTAAGAAAGTAATTGGAAATAAATGGGTTTATAAACTGAAGAACTTGTAGATGGAAGTATAAAGAGATACAAGCTAGGTTGGTGGTCAACGGGCATGCTCAAACATAGGGCATAGATTATGATGATACATTTAGTCTTGTTGCCAAAATGTCAACCATAACGTGATATAGATCTCCAAGTTTGAAGTCTCTCTCAACTAATGATGGTTATAGAGGTCCTGAAAACCACATTAGTTGAGTTCTTGTGATGTTTCATACATCAATACTCTTTTGCTCTTTGCAATTGCAATTGAACACCTCGATTATCGTGTTGATCATTAGGCTCAAACCGGGCATATAGGGGGCCTCACCTCTCCCAACCAAGGCCCATTGATTTTAAGACTCTTTGCTGATGAAACTAATGCTTTTTTCTCTAATGATCTCTACAACTTCTAACAATGTCTTAATGCTTTCTATGCTGCCTTTGGTTCCAAAATTAACACTCCAAAATGGCTTACAAGTCCCTTTGTGGACAACCTCCATAGCTTCTTCGCAATTAGCGATGTAAGAGCTCCTTGAAATCATATTTCTTGACTTTGTTAGGATTGGGTGTTGGCCAAGCTAGACAATTAACTTTCATACTGGAAGGGCATGCAACTCAATGTGTTTAGACAGGTGATGGTGACCAACACATTGCTTATCTCTTCTAACATTTACTTCTTGGCATGTTGGAGACCAAAGTGACAAGGATATGTTGAAATTGGAAAAATTCATAGAAATTTCCTCCCAATAAAAGAGCTATGCTAAAAATCAAATGGGAAATTTGCTCTAATTTAAAGGATTTTGGGAGCTTTGGCATTTTGGATATTGAAGTTGTGGCTAACAAGTTGTTTGCCAATTGGATGATTAAGGCTTGGAGCAACCAAGATACTTCTTGGACCAAATTTATTTTCAAGAATAATAAGCCCTTGTCTCTTGGCTATGTCTCGATGTGAAAAAATTTCAATTTTCTCACACTTCTATTCTTTCCTCCAACTGTCAACATGAGAGGCTCAAATCTTGTGCATTCTTTTTGGAAGCGATCCATAAGTGGTAATTGGAAAAGAGTAGTTGGCATTAGACATAATGAGTCCACTTGATTTCCAATAGCTATACTCGGGTGTGTTGAGATTGAGAACATCCAAAGAGTGGTGGATCTCGAACAAAGGTTTTCATATGTGGAAACACCTTTGGAACCAAGATAGAAGCCATTGGATAAGATTTGATGACATGGATCCCATCCGTAAAATTATTCAAAGATTGGTGCCCACTTAGATGCAAAATGAATGTTTGACATGATGCAAAATCCAGCCTTTTGTTTCGAAAAGAGCCGATAGACTTGGAAGGTATGAGATTGCTTAATGGTAACAAAATGATGGTGCCTCCTACCATCAAGCATAATCTCAACTTACATTGAACAATTAGAAAGAAACGTGTGTGAGCTGGTCTCGACTTCGGTGGGAGTGTAACTTTTGTGGGTCTATGGCACCAAGTTATTGAGACTAAAAAAGTTTTCCTTATGTAGAGGAATCTGGACTAATGTCAAAGCTAGTAAAATTTGTGGAGCGAACCCTTTTGTAAGAGATGCACTAGTTGAAGAGAAGACCTATGCCACCTCTTCTTTTATTCCCCAAGAGCCACCAAATATGGAAAAGTCTCTATGTTATTCTCAAGTTACCTGGAACCAGGCTCTACTATATTACTTGGAACCAAGCTCTACTAAATGAAATGACAGGTTGTTCAACTACCCTTTCGAATGCAATTAGAAGTGAAGCTTACTAAAGAATCTTCAAGGAAAGATGTGTTGTTAACTTGGACAAAAATCCCAAAAATGGTCTATCGATAGATATCTAGTTTTTCTTGGTAGAAGGATTCGTAACTGTAAAAGGTCTCCCCCTTTCAGGCACCGTAGGGAATAATGTTAGAAAACTATAAGGTAAATTATAAGTGGTACCCATGACGGGGATGAATGGTTACCAACCTTCTTTTTAACTCTCCCTAAGCGGCTTGTAATCTCTCCTTTTTAATTTAAATGTTATCTTATTTTTTTTAATATGTATTTAGAAACATTTTGTATGCAAGATAACAAGCAAGATGGAAAAAATGAAACTACCATACATATCATCAAATACTTTTTCTCTGCAAGCTTTGGGACAACTCCTCTACTGAAGCTCAATTTACGTACAAACTAGAGGTGATGTTAAAAACAATACATATATATAGCATATTTTAGGAGTAGAGGAATAAATGTTGGCGACAGCTGCATATGATTTCCATGGTCATATGAGGAAACGAAAAGGTAAATGGATAAACGGTTCCTGCGTTTGGGATCTGGGAAATTGGTTTGGTGGAGTTGTTACTCTCCACAGATATTTGGCTTCGAATTATTATAGGGTGAATATTTCCTAAAATAAATAATAACAATAATCACCAACAATTCTTGCATTCTATAATACATAATCACCGAGACAGAATTCTCGAAGTGGAGAATCATTTGCTGCACAGGACGTCGGATGAGGCCTCGGCTTGTCTCACCAGCTATCTGGAAGCGTGTTATGCGTAAGTCCGATACAGAAAGAGAGAATGAAGGATGCATCTCTATCTATAATCACGAACTGTGTTGAGCGTGATTGCAAAATAGAAGGGAACAATGCAGAAGATATCTCTGTGATCAGGAATTCGAGAAGTGGCAGTTCAATCGGACCTCGCCCTGCGGGCCGGAGAGCACGCGGAAGGACGTAAGCTTGACAAAAGCAGAGGAGAAAGCTGCAAAGAAGGCGTCTTGGTTGTTGGCGAAATTCAGGACAATCGAGGCAGTGGCCGGGTCGGTGGCGAGATTGGCGTCTACGTCTAACAGGCCGCGTCCATTGACAAGGTTGCTGAAGTAGCTATTGTCGAAGGTAACGGCGGATGTGTCCAGATTGGCGGTAGCGTCGTTAGAAAAGGCCCCCGCAGGGCAGCGCGCCTGTAGGGCGCTCGCCATCAGGACGGTCAGCCGGGGGTCTGGCACCGGGTACAGTCGGTCGGCGAAGTTCGTACAATGCGCCACACCCAAAGTATGGCTACCTGCATTTTCCGTCGATTAAGAGAGAGAGAGAGAGAGAGAGAGAGAGAGAGAGAGAGAGAGAGAGACAGAGAGAGAGACCTAGAATGGCGACACTCTCTTCAGGATCCATGCCCATGCCTCCAAAGAGTGCGAGTACATTGTCAGCGCTGCTTGAAGGCGGCGGTAGCGTCGACTGTGCCAGATTGGCGCTGGTGTCGAATCCGTCCAGCCTCCCTAGCGGGATGCGTATATCGGGACCACCGGCGAAAGCGACGGCGTCTCGAGCTACCATAGCGAGAATGTCGGCGCAAGACACAGTTCCGGGGCACTGCGCCTCCACCTGCTGTTTCGCATTATCGATGATGTCGAGTCTCCGGATGCCGAGATTGGCCGGGGCCTGTAGCTCTGCTGTTCCATCCGACCCACTATCGAGCAAGATAGATGCATCACAGCCCTGTGACAGACAAGGCATAAAGCACAGAAGATCAGCAGCTAACACGGGAAGCCATGCATTTGAAGTGAGAGCCACTCACATTCACTTGACAGTCGTGAAACGCAAGGCGGCACATAGCAGCGGGCGCAGTAGCGTCTTGAGAGAAGCTTGCCCTTGCTACATTACGAACGATGCTCTCCACATTGGGGCAAGAAGATGCATAGAAGTCGTTCCCTCCTAGCAGCTGGGAAGCTGCAGGTTGAACAAGTAAGGCAAAGGCATAGACCAAGCAGCAAACGAAGACCTTGTATATCACACCGTGCATGGCACTTTGGAGTACGCACGCGAGCTGCATTGCTATCAGACTGTGTGCAAAGTCTCTCTCTCTCTCGCTCTCGCTCTCTCTCGCTCTCTTTCTCTCTCTCTCTTTGTCAGTCTTATCTGCTCATTCTGTGCAGTAGCAAAGCGCCGGCATAACCCTTTTAAAGAGAACCATGTGAGCCGTAGCTGAAAGTGGCAACCACTATCACGTATGCTCTCTACGAAGCATGGGCTGTGTAACACTTCCACTGTGCTGTCTTGTTAGGATGGTAGACAAGGCCCCATGACATGTATGTCCCTGGTTCATGCGCGACGTGTATAATGTATTACGTGATCGTGTTTGACTCTCTTCGTCATCGTGTTTTTTTTTTTTTTTTTTTTTTTTTTTTTTAATGGAGGTTCGGCCGAGGCCTACTCCCCTTCATTGTACACTTGTTTCATTGTACACTTGTAATTTCAAAGTTAAAGTCGGGGGAGTCATCGTGTATTTTGGCAGTGCTCATGGTTCAGTCATTACTCAGTGGCTGTCCTCATACTACTCAAAAGTCAAATTAGTATATCATGTTGAGTATTTAATGAGAGGCATGGTTTCATTCATTTGTGGAGTTATTTTCTGGATTGAAGTGAAGGTCCAAGAGATTAGGTAGGTAGATTGAACTACTTCAACATATGTAAACTTTAAAGTTCACAATGTAATCCTAAAGATCCGTATGTGTCATTAATATACGCTGTGTACTCTTTTTCAAATTCATCATCTACTCTGTGTCATTAATATACTCTGGGGGCATTTATAGATTTTTGGAGAACAAAGATATGAAAATGTTTAAGCATATTTTTAGTTCTCTGATCTTTCATTCATTTGTGTAAAGACTTTGATAGACTTTTAGGGATAGCACTAGAGTGTTTTATTGCATTTTACGTCTCAAAATTCTCAATACTGTTTGTTCTACGATAGCATTCCAATGGAGATTGAGCTATCCAACGGACTCATCTAGGAGCGTATTTCGTCAAGGTATATACATATCTTTGAACTACAAAAGAGAAGAAAAGATGGTCCAAATCAATTGTACCCTTTAAATATATTTCATCCTTGGATGAGAAAATCCTAATCCATGTTGCCTTTCACTTTTGATGCCCTTTGTGAATCATAGAACACATCAGCATTGTTCTCTTCTTTTTATTCATTAAATTCGATAGATTGTAGAATTTCGCCCATCTTGTCCCTTTTTGCTAAATGGAAATCTTTCCTATCTTTGCTTTTCATCCTATGAATAGGGCCCTTCATATGTAAGGATGCTCTTTTTTTTTTTTAGGACAATAGGAAGTAGAGAAACGCATCTCGCACACCCAATTCTCTAGGGATGGGAGAAGGACATCCATCTAATAATACACAGAACTTATAGGTAACAAATATGCTCATTGAGAGTAAGCATCGATTCATGGGTCTGGCTTGAAATAGGATCATCTACCGAAGAGGTAACGGGCAAATCCGTTATACCAGTCTTGCCAGATGGAAGAATGCATTTTAATTTGCAACCACACAACGTATACTTCTTAAAAAGGAAGTTCTTTCTTGAGGCCTAATTAGTTGGAAGTAATTGAAATTACAAGTAAAAGCGAGCTTAGTATCCATGAGACTTTTTATATCACACAAAGTAAGGGTTAGATGTTTACAGAGCTCTAAGAGCCATTAGGGTAGAGCTTGGGAAAGGAAGGCCTCAAGTCCCAATGAAGAGAGTTCAATTTACTCGATGTTTATCTCAAACAAAGGCTATTGACAAGAGATACTCGAAGGCCTTCATCCACTGACTGGAAAGCCATATTTCAACATGTAATAAGGGCAAGGGGTGTCCTGCAACACATGGGGGTTGAACCCACCCGGAGGATATTGGATTAACAACGCGAGGACTCTCACACACACACCACGCATATTTAGGTTAAAGGAAAGTCATGTTTTATTGCAAGTGACGTTTGCAACTAAAAACGCATCATGTATGAGGTATTCTCAACTCACAAGTCGTACATTGCGTGGGGATGCCTGTCTCTCATTAGAAGAAGGCTGGCTGTAGGGCCTTAGCTCACTCAATTTATAAGAAAATATCGCTAAATGCGGTTCGTCTCCTACAAAAATGGAGTCCCACCCATGTGCTCATTAAGAAGGGGAAGACCTACCTAACCCCATCAAGAGAGCAGAGCATAGCGTCTTTAACCATTCTAAGGAACGAGCCCATCCTCCCAAAACTACAAACCTTGTGAGGGTCATCGTTCCGTATTCAAAGGGTGATCAGTTCCGTATTTAATCAATATTCACAACAACAATAATGATGAGGATGATGCCGAGCGGTTGGATTGGACGGATAACAATCGCTACCAAAAGAATGTACAAACTATGGGGTCCATATGTCTAAGAGGAAGATTTGGATGGAGATAATTGGAACTTGAGGGATACCCATTTATTGCAGCACCAATTAGAAATACTATTGTGTTTAATGTAGACAATTGTACGCAGATGATGGGGAGAAACCATTTGCTAATTTTCGTGTTCATTAAGATATCTTGAAAGAATGAACATTTCGCCATCCACATGCTAAGCTTGCCTCAATGATGATAGAAAACAATTTTCCTGCCGACTCCGTTAATGAACGCATGGAAGGAGATGATAGAGCTCTCTCATAAGACTCTCCGCTTACAATTATTGCGTTCTTAAGACTTGGTCAGTATCACTACTTTTGGAATTGTCTAAAAATTAACATGAGGCATCTGCCACAATTTTTAGTTGCCGTATAGGGAGATGCCAAATGGTCAAATCTTCTGGTTGTTTGGTATCTTAATGAGTTTTTTTTTTTGAGAAAAACAGGAAAATATGAATTAACAGGGTAAAATGTACATGTGCAGGGGGCAGGAGCACCAGACCACCCTAAGTTACAAGGTTGCTACCATTGCAAACCTGCAAGGGGAATACAACTGGCTCAAAATCACTTTCCATCTAGTGTAGTGATGGGTAGCTAAGATACAATGAATATCATGTGAGGGAAGAGAAGGTTTGGTGATTCTCTTGATACAGTTATCAGAAACTCTTTTCAGAGAGTGATGTAGGGGAATGATAAAATTTTTTCTCCCCTTGCCAAAAATATGATTATTTCTACTAAGCCATATGGCCCACAGAATGTGACCACGCAAGGTGTTCCAAAGAAGGATATCCATATTTTTACAGCAACCAATCAATGCATCCTTCCTTTGAAGTTTGGGAGCTTTCCTAGAGTTAAGAAAGTTGTCAACACAATTCCAGAAAGGCTTAGCATGATGACAGTCAAAAAAGAGGTGATTAACATCCTCCACCCTGCCACAAAATGCACATTTTCCCCCATCAATAAATATTTTCCTAACTCTGGGGCCCACCCAAAGCCCTTGATGAATTATCAACCATTGAAGACAAGATTGTTTGATGCTTTCAGGGTAGGCCCACAGAGCTTTAAATCTGTAGGACCACTGAGCAGGAGACCAACTCAACATCCACAATCTGTTCAATTTGGAAGTGACCAAATCCATAGAGTCCTTCTTATTCTTGAAGTTTTTGTAGATGTGCTCAGCAACTTCATGGAGTTTTATTCCTTTCCAGTTGCACACCGTCAGCTGTTCATCTAGCATCTCCTTGTGGGACAGCAAGACCTGCAAACAGGCAGCAGAAGCATCAGTCCTACTTACCAGATCATAATCAGATCTCACCTTCCCATTAGTCATATAGTCCTTCCAAGTTTTGAATCCATGTTTCTTATGGCATTTATGTTCCTTGATAGATATGTTCCCATTGTTCCTATTGGCCAGCCATCCTAGCCAAGGAGATTCCTGCAGATAGTACTGAGCCATAAAAGACATCTTGTCAGAAGGACAGAAAACACTTTTAGCTTTGAACCAAGAATTCCAGAACCTACAGACCAGAGTACTTCCAACAGGGGAGATGGGGTGAGGGCAGGAAATAATGTCCCAAAGATTAATATTATTCCAGGCCCTGTAATTAGTCAAAAAGAATTTATTAACAGATCTTTGAATCAGAGTAGCCCATATCTCATTGTTGTCAATGCTTCTAAGAATCCATTTAGCTGACAGGATGTCAGCCGTTTTTTTTGGGCACCTCAGCCCCAATCCCCCTTTTTCTTTATTCATGCAACAGATATCCCAAGGAACTTTGGCAATTTTCTTTCTGTTGGCAGAGCCCCCCCATAAGAATCTTTTGGCCAGCGAGATCACCTGATTAAGCTGTCTTTTGGATGGAGTCCAACAAGACAGAAAGTAGACAAGTTTAGGTAAAAGATAATGATTAAGAATGAACACACGATGAGGAAGGGAGGAATTAGAATCATACCAAACAGCCAGACCTTTTTTAAATTTGTCACAGACCCAATCCCACCTTTGACCAAAAGAAACATTGAATCCCATAGGAATCCCAAGAAGTCTAAAAATCACTCCTTCTTTTATAATACTACAACCAAGTTGGGAAATGATGGCAGGAATAGTATTATCTGAGGCTTTGAAACCAGTTTTACTGTGGTTGACCCTAGAGCCACTAGCCAGACAAAAGATATCCAGACAACCCAAAAAATTGGTTAGAGATTGAATATCATTTTTAAAACAACATTGGTATCATCAGCGAACATCTGCAGACACAAAGGGGCAGGGGAGTTAGGAATGCACACACCATTAATTTTACCTTCAGTCAGGGCATCCTTCACTAACCAACCCAAAGCATCACTTGCAATGGCAAAAAGAAGAGGGGCCAAAGGGCACCCTTGTCTTATAGATCTAGCCAACTTGAAAGGTTCAGACAAATGACCATTAACAGAGACTCTAGAGAAAGCATTTCCAAACAGAGTACTCACAAATTTTATAAATTTCCTTCCCAAACCTAAATCATGCAGGGACTGTAAAACAAAATCCCACTCAATTCTGTCATAGGCTTTGTCAAAATCAATTTTAAAGAAGTAGAAATCTTGGCCAGAATCCTTAGCAAAGTCCATGCCTTCCCAAAGGGAGATGATAGCATCAAGAATAAACCTACCTTTAATAAAGCCTTTTTGTTCAGGGAGGATAAGCTGGTTCATCAAGGGACTAAGCCTCCTTGCAAGAGTAGCAGCAAAGATTTTGTAGATGGTATTTAAGCAGGTGATGGGCCTCCAGTTGTTAAGGTCATCTTTGGGACCTCTCTTATGAATAAGCTTAATAACCCCAGTGTTAATAGAGCAAGGGAGATAACCTTTACTAGAAACCTCCTCCCAAATCAAGAGAATATAAGGAGTGAGAAAATCCTTAAGAATGATAAAAAATTCATTAGGCAGACCATCCATCCCAGGAGATTTACAAGGTTTCAGTTTATTGATAGTTTCTTTGATCTCACCATCAGTGAGGGGCAGGTCCAGAATGGAAACCAGGCACTCAGGAACCATTTTTTTCCTTTTTAAAGCAATAGTAGCCCTGGCCCTCTGGATGTCCTCCCCCCACTTGGGAGAAACAGAGAAAACATCCATAAAGAATCTCTTGGCCTCTTGCAGAGTCTCTTCCATATTGGAGGTAACATTCCCATCACTTTTCTTAATCGGGGGGACAAAGTCCCTAACTTTCCTCTTTTTCATAAGAGCAAACATGTGCTTATTGTTCCGATCCATGTTCTCACTCCAGAATTCTCTTGAAATAGCAAGGGTGCTCCTAGCTTCCAGATATCTCTCTTTACTCAATCTCACAGAGCAATCAACATACTCTTTAGAGTTAACATCAAAGGCATTTAACTGATTCATAAGCGCAAGTCTCCTCTGAGTCCTCAACTCCTAGGCAAGCTTCCTATAAGCAGTGAACAGCTTTTGAATCCCGAAAACAGCATGCTCCCAAGCAGCAGAAGGGGAATTATAAACCTTAAAATAGTGGGAGATGATACTCTTAGTACGATCCATTATGCTAGGAATTTTGAGAAGACTATAATCAATGTGAGGCCGACCAGTTCTATAGTTAGGAGTGCCTTTTCTGAAGGTCAAAAAAAGGGGTTTATGATCCGAAACTAGCAAAGAATGATCAATCTTGCTACTAATATCCCAGCACTCTTGAGCAAATTCCGTACTCGCATAACATCTATCAAGCCTAGCCGCTCTATAGTTGTCCCCAACTTGTTTGTTAGACCAGGTAAATCCCGAATTACAAGAAAGGTCAGACAAGTCCAGGTGATTACATAACTTAAACCAGGAATGTTTTTCAGAGCCAAAAATACAGTTCCCTTTTCTTTCCCATCTATCTTGCACTGACGTGACCATATTAAAATCCCCTGCCAGAATAACAGGACTGTCAAAAGAACATAACTCTTCCCAGCAGCCTTTCCTTTCAGCACACAGGTTAGAAGCATACACAGATATAATAGCACAATTAAACGGAACTCCCAATTTAACAGCACACCACTGATGGGAATTACTACAGACAACCTCCTTAACAGACTTAGAAATAGCACTTGACAGACCTACAACAGCACCCCCTTTGCCACTATTGTGGCTGGTGTAAAACCAAGAGAAATTGGAGGCAAGAATGTTCAGGTGCCAAAGTAAAGAATCTCCACCCAATTTAACTTCCTGTAAGCAAATAACATCAGGCATGTAGAGAAGCAACTTAAACCAGCAATTAAACATTTTGGGCCTGACAACATCTGTCAACCCTTTAACATTCAAAGAGATAATTTTAAGATCAAACATCAAAAAAGGAAAACTCATTTACGACTATTTTTAGTCGGCTTGGGCGCAGAGGAAGATAACCTGACAGCTTCCTTCCTTTTAGGCTTATTTACCTTGTTGTGATCAGTGACAGAGACCACATCCTGAGACATGGGGACAATTTCACAATGATCCCCTTCCTCATCCATACAATTGAATGAATCTTGATCCATCGCATCAAGTTCCTTACTGAAATGATCAATAGAGGGGGGGGGGCACATCGTTAATCTGTTGGGAGAAACACGGGTTGTCCCTCAGACAAGCTGAATCATGGATAACCTTATTTTTTTTTCCAATAACTTTCCAGTTTCCTGCAGAGCAATGGTCATCTTTACCTGCCTGAGCAGACTTGGTATTACCTGTTACATCCAAATTGGGATCAATGTTCTCAACCTGTTCTTCCACAGATGGAGCTCCACCTGTATTGTTGTTGTCATCAAAAGGATTAGAAATGTTTTCTAGCAAAATATCATATGGGTTATCTGACCTGAAAGACTTTTTTTTAGGCTTTTGAACATTCTTTTTTCCCAGAACGTTGGGTGAATTATTAGAAGCAGACTGTAATACCTGCTTGTCTTGATTACCGACCTCGTTCCGCGAGTTGATGAGGGGGCAATCCCGAATTAAATGACCCTGCTTATAACAATTGTAACAGGCGTTAGGTAAATTTCGGTACATAATCCTTTGGGTGTGTAACTTCTTACCCTGAGAATCCTTGATAACTATTTGAGTCTTGATCTCTTTGGACACATCTATTTCTATTAAAACCTGAGGGTCCCATTTGGTATTTATAATACTGTTTCTGGATTTTTGACCCAAAACTCTACCTAACAAATTTCCAAGTTGCTCAATCCAGGGGTAAAAGTCTATGGGGAGCTCAGGGAATTCAACCCATACAGGGATCTTAGTAGGCTTTGGGCCCTTGGGGTTAAAACCAACATGCCATTTGAAAAAGGACATGGGGATATTCCTGATAAGCCATTGAGCTTCACTGATAACCTGTAAGGCACTGTTAGCCTCTTCAAAAAAAAAAGAGGTAGAAGTTGTTTGGACAATATTGAATATGCTTAACCATTAACCCCCTAGCTTCCCAGTGGGATTTTATCCAACTTTTAAGCACATCATGCGGCGGTCTGGGGCCGTGACAAAGCCCTATCACAACCCTACCCAACAGATGCTCTTGCCAACTGTCCAAGGAGGTTCTGTCTATAATGAATGAATCCTCTTCTTCATCTTCACTAGGTATGTCGTCCACAAGCAGACTATGAGGATTTTCCGAGCATTCAGCTCTCTCAATCCCCTTATCTTTAACCATACCGTCTCGAGCAGAAATAACAGGAGCAGAAAAGAGATTACCTTTGTTCTTCATGGAGTCCGCATAAGATTTCTGGGGAGAGTGCACGACTGAACCTGAACGAGTCTCCAGGTTGCCAGCAGGGGCATCAGCCATTGGCAAGTCCTTACCACCAGAGTTACAGATACTTACCTGCTTCTTCCCCACAGCTTTAGACAGAGCGCGAGCGTTCCATTCTAAACCCTCGATCATAGGAGTATCAACCACAGAAATGCCATTGCGCAGTGCTTCAAACAGCGCCATGAGGAGGAGGATGAGCAGGAGACAGAGCCAGACAGAGAGAGCAGCACCCCGGAGGGGCAGAGCGCGCGGGCGAGCGCCCTCCCAGCTGAGGGGAGGGACTCGCGGGGAGAGAGGAAAAACCCTCTACCCTAGAGCGCCATTAACTCTCCACTACGCCATTAACTCTCCCGTGCTGATCCTAGTATCTTAATGAGTTTTGATGTCTCGATGGGTCAAGGGTGGGATTGGGTGCTTGCCAAGCTCCACTACAAACTTGGATACTAGAAAGGAATGCATATCAACTTGGAAAGGCATGCTATGATGGTCAACACATTCATCCTCGTGGATTATTTATTTTTTGTTGTGTTGGAGATTGGAAGACAAAGAGCTTCCTAAGTTGGAAAGAATTTGCAAATATTTTTTCTTGACAATTGATCCCAACGGTAGGGTCATTCCCTCAAATGGGAAACTTGTGATAGCCACAAACACTCTAGTGGTCTTGGCATTCTCGATATTGATGGAAAGGCCAAGAAATTGGTTGCCCAATGATTGATTAAAGCTTGGGGTAATATGGATTCCACCTATGCCAAATTGATGTTTTCAAACAAAAGTTTGCTTTCTTTTGTGGGTCTTTTTAGTGGAAGAGACATGATTTACTCTTTGTTTTGTTCTCCACTTTTCCAATGACTCTGAAAGGCTCGGATTTGGTTTGCTCTTTGTGGAATAATTGGAACAAGGTTAGACCTTACTTCAACATAAAAAAAAAAAAAGATTGGAAGTGGGTAGTTGATATTAGAGAAAACATTTTGATATGGTTCGCTATCAAGGAATTCAAGGAAGTAGATTCAAGAAACTTCCAGAGTGCAAAAAAACTATGGAACGAAGGGTTTTATATGTGGAAATACCTCAAGAAAATCATGATCGAAGACAATGGATTAGATATGAAGACATTGTTTGCCTAGGAGAGTGGACTATGAAGACCAGTGCTTGTTAAGAAGCAGAATTAATGTTTGGGAAAACTCAAAGACTCGCCTCCTTCTAAGATAGGATCCCCGTGGATAGAAGGGTTGAGATGGCATAATGGCAGTAGCTTGGATAAAACAACAACTTCCAAGAGGAACGCGGAAGATTGGATAAAACAAGAACTTTCAAGAGGAACATGGATTTTTATGTTTTTCTTATTAAATGGTGGTGTTTGATATGGCCATGTATCAGATGGGACTCCAAGTTCTTGAACCTTTGGCAACCCCTCATAGAGAATAAAAAAGCGGTTTTGATGTGGTAAGTCCTCCACCGGGGAATTCAGATGAATGTCAAAGGTAGCAAAATTTGTAGTGCCTCTCTGTAGTGAACTAAAACACCTCTTCTTTTCATGCCCTAGGAGTTTATTGGTCTGACAAGCCTTGGAAATGAAGTCAAATCAACTAGAAACAAGCTTTACTTGGAGAAGAAATTGGTTTCTTTGCTACATTGTGGAATTCTATAAGAGTGAAGATCTCTGGAAAATGCAAAAAGAAAGATGTGCTAACAACTTCGATAACCCTCCTAAAGAATGGTCAATTGAAAAATTTATTGGCTTTCTAGGCAGAATAATTCATAATTGTAAGGAGGCCCCTCCTTTTAGACACCATAGAGTGTTTGTTTTTTAGAACAACAAGATCCAAAGCAAGTGGACTCCCCATGAGGGGGATGAAAATATTATTTTCTATAGTTCTTTTGTTGCCTAACTTTGGGCATTGAACTAGTTGTCAAACCTAGTTTTCTCAATACCTTTGAGCCATCTCCATTGTATCACCTCTAGGTCGTCTTATCCCCTACCTTGTGGGATATGGGAGGTTCTTTGGGTTCTATGCCCCTTCATCTATACAGTTGTTCTTTATATTAATTCGAACAAGGAAGATTAGGCCTCGATTTAACTTCCTCTTCTAAAAAAAACTCTCTCTAATTTTCTTGCAAGTTTTCTTTATCTATAATTTAAAGTGTGTTTACAAAAAAAAAAGATTGCTTCTTGAATTGTCTCTCTTCTTTCGTTTTCACCATCTGAACTTTGAAATAGAAAAGAAGGAGATATTTTTCACGCACATGCAACCTACATTATTTGGATTATTGAGCATCCTAGCATATTCAAGCTCACTGACCCATGTCACAAAATGAATACATAATCGTAGAAGGGACATTTCACCTCTGCGCTGAGATGTGCAAGGCAATTATGTGTGTTTATAATAAGTACTCTTGTGAAAAGAAATCACATTGGTTATGTACAAAATCTGATATAATCTCTCAATGGCATTGAGAAGCTGGTTCTACCACTACCACTTGAACAATTGCAAAGAAAAAGTACATTACTACGTAGTGCATTGCATACTTTGGTGTGCTAGTAGTCGTAAGTGTAGACAAACATGTTAATGAGGAAGAAATAAGAGAGAAAAGGTGTTGACCTTTGGATCCCACAAATGCACATACGGAGAGGATAGTACAAAAATGAAATCTCACAAAAGTATTCAGAGAATAGAAAGAGACAAGAGAATTGACACCAGATTGGATACAATCTCCCTCCACATACTCTGATGGATGAGTCTATCAGAGCATGCATATTTATAGGTATTTTTGATTATTTCTTGAATAGAAGATACATGAGGGTGGCACTTTGAAAAGCGTGTTTACAAAAATCTACTTTATTTACAAAATCTTCGCTTTTCAAGCAATCTACTATTTTTACGAAAATGTCGGTTTCTAAAGAAATCTACTATTTTTACAAAAAATAACTAAAATAATATCTTCTAAATATCTTCAAAAATATCTGAATAAATGCCCATTCACACCCTCATGAGTCTTCACCTGCTAAATCATAGCACAAATCACATTAAAAAACCTCAAGACATAAAATCCATATAACATTCCATTATTCCATAAAGTATAACATGTCTCCCAGTTGACGAGCAACTAACCTCAGTTGATAAGAACAACATAGACATGGATGGCCAGTCACATGTCCCATCACTGAACAATAATAAGCATGTTCCATGTAAAAACACATGCATGGAATTGGAAAACTGGAATTTAATGTGAATGTGAATGATATGCAAAAATCAAATGATCACTGTGTGGAGTTAGCGATGTTTTATGAACCCATTGAGATTCTTTAGGTGAGTGATTTTTATATTTAACTAAATATCTATGATACTGGTTACTTGTGTTTGTAGTAGTAACATCATAATCAAGTATTTTCTCTGGAATTAAAATTTCACCATCCTCTTCTAACAAAGGAGAATCATCCAAAATAGGAGTGAGTGGTAAAGTTCCTTTGAAGGATTTCAATAAACTAATATGAAATGAATTATGTACATTCCAATGAGAAGGTATGTCTAATCTAAAAGCATTCTCATTAATTTTTTGAATAATACAAAAAGGTCCATAATAACGTGGTGCAAGTTTAATTTTAGGATGTTGTGAAATATTTTTCAAATGTCTTTTAATTATTCGTAACCATACTAAGTCATTTTCATTAAACTGTTTAACTGTTGGAAATACAAGAATCCATTATGAAAAGTGTAGTGATCTTCACTAAATGTTGTAGAATTATTGAAAGCATTCCATGTTTGTGAAAAATAAAAATCAGATGCATAAGTAGGAATCATGTCATGAAATGAATGAATATGAATAGCAAAAATATTATTGATTGAAACAATATTTGTTTGTGGGGATGGAAAACGACTAAGGGCATTAGCTACAACATTAGATTTGCTAGGTTGAGATTGAATCATAAGCTGAAAATTTTGTATGAATGAATCCCATTTAATGTATCTGTCAGAAATCGATGGTTGATTTAATAAATGCTTAATAGCCTATTGGTCTTTTTTTTATTATAACTTCAGAACTCATAAGATAATGTTTCCAAACTTTTAAAGCATGCACACCAACTAAAAGTTTCTTATCATATATGCTATAATTCTTTTTATAAGGTTTAACTTTCCTACTTTCAAATGCAATGGGCTGATCATTTTGCATTAATACAACACCTGTACCTAAACCACTAGCATTTGTAACTATATGGAAAGGTTGTACGAAATCAGGTAATTGCAAAATAAGTGCATGAGAAGGTGCATGTTTGAGTTTTTCAAAAGATTGTTGTTGTGCTAATCACCGTGCAAATTTTAACTTTTTCTTCAATAATAATGTGAGTGGAAGTGCTAAATAAGAAAAACCTTTTACAAACTTTCTATATACACTAGCTAACCCTAGAAAAGAGCCTACATCATTCATAGATTGATGTACATGCCATTCATCAATTACTCTAATTTTCTTTGGATCTACATGAACGCCTTGACTAGAAACAATATGGCATAAATACTCCAATTCTTTTTGGAAGAAATAACTCTTTTCAGGATTGCCATAAAGTTTGTTTTTGCATAACAAATTAAAGACAACTGCTAAATGATGTTCATGGTCATTATCATTCTCACTATAGACAAGTATGTCATCAAAGAGAACAACAACAAAAGCTTGGTACTCAAGAAAAATGTTATTCATCATATGTGCAAATGTAACAGGTGCATTGGCGAGTCCAAAAGGCATTATCATGAATTCAAAGTGACCAGTTTGAGTTCTAAAAGCAGTCTTACAAATGTCATTTTGTGTCATTCGTATCTGATGATACCTAGATTTAAGATCAATTTTGCTAAAGACATATGCACCATAAAGTTTATTTAGCAAACCATCATCCTAGGAATAAGATATCTATTTTTAATTGTGATCTTATTGAGCGCACTATAGTCAATGCACATCCTATAAGTCTTGTTCTTCTTCTCTACTAAAAGAACAAGTGCTCCAAAGGGAGAAGAACTAGGTCTTATAAGTCCTTTGTGGAGTAGATTCTTAACTTGATTAGAGATTTCTTGTTGATGTAAAGGTCCATGCCTATAAGGTGATTTATCGGGAGGAGAACTACCAGGACTTAAGTATATACTATGGTCAAGTGATCCCCTAGAAGGTGGTAGTTTAGAAGGAAAATCACCCATAAAACAATCCTTATAAGAATCCATAAATGATTTATGTGTATTGGGAAGTGTATGTGTGTAATCAACTATATTATTGACAAAACCAATACATGAGTTGTAACCTTTCCTAAATGCATGTTTTACTTGAGCATGACTAATTAATGGAAATGGTTGGAATGCATGTATTATAGACAAAGAAATATCTTGATTGTTAAACTTAAAACTCACTGTGTGCGTATGATAATCAATGCATGGATTATGATGATGACAAAAAGGCATGCAAAGGAGCAATTAGAAATGTGCATTCATTTACGTATGAATCTATACAAATATGAACGTTATGCACTTATAACATTATATCTATTTTTTTGAAATGCAGCCTTAACTTTATACATAGAATGAAGTGGGTTTAATTGGACATCTTGCAATAGTTATGAGAAATAAAATCATGTGAACTACCATCTTCATGTAAAATATTAACAACTTTACCATTAATAGTACCTTGCATGCAAAGTAAAGAATGAATAGAAATTGCATTAACCAAGGTACTTAGATCTTTTTCCAGTGCTTCTTTGGTCCAATCAGGTTGAATTTCTTCAGGAACCACCTCCATGTTGTGTACTGAGCTCCAACAAGCTTCACATCCTTAGTTCAGAACCTATATTTAGCTTTAGTATGACCAAACTTACCGCAATGCCAGCAAGTGATACAGGGCCTCTTTTGTTGAGCATCCATCGTTTGGAGGGTTGAAGGTTTGGTAGTTTGTAAAGGAGTTGGCTTGTGAACTGGTGTGAAATTGGATTGAAGAGGGCACTGAAAAGTAGGTGGACATTGAAAAGTAGGTGGGCATTGAGAAGTAAGGGAAGAGAAAGTAGTAAAAGGATGCTTGAAGGGAAAACTAGGCTTGATTGGTTGTTGTCATTGACACATTTGTTGTAAGTGAATGGATTTAGTGATGGACTGAAAGTCCTTCTCGACATTATGTGCATAAGAAATAGCTTCATAGAGTGTTGTAGGACGTAGTGTGTTGAGCTTGGCTTGGATTCCCATCTCCAAACCATCTTCATACTTTCGTTGCAAAGTATATTCTAGAATTGTTTCAAGAGAATGAATAAGAAGTAGTCGTTGCCAAAAGCATTAAGTGTACGTAGACATAGTATCTTCATCTTTCCATCCAAAAGTTGTCCATGATCGACGATCATGTAAGCGGAGCTAAGGAGGAAGGAAGGACTCCTTGATCTTTTCTTGAAATGCAACCCATGTGGTGGGGCAATCAGTGTTATGCTGTAAAACATTCCAACATAATTGGGCCTTACCCACCAAATAATTAGTAACAAATTTCATTTTCTCAATTGCAGAATATGATTCATCAGAATTGGGGTAGCCACGAGAGAACAAATTGGCCATCTTTTTGCCCATCAAATTGTGAACATTGGAAATTTTTCGCATCTTGGATTGCATGCTTTGTTCTTGAGTAGTGATGATGGCCTTCACACCCTAACTAGGTTATTATCATCACTCTGCAGTTGTTGGAGTGCAGCATCACGTTCCTTAATCTCGTTTTGGGCATGTTGGAGTTTGTGCCATAAAAGCTCTAATTTTTGCTCGATTGGTACCCTCGATAGGGGGGATGTACCAAAATCCTCGGTATTTTGGGTAGGACCCATGCCCCTTATATAGAACAAAAACCTAGGACTAAGCATGTGAAAAGGATTTTAACAATAGTGTGTATATATAATAATAATAATAATAATAATGAATAAATAAATAAATAAAATAAATGAGATTGTTGAATTAATAAATAGATAAATAAATAAATAAGATGAAGAGAGTGTTAAAAGTTGTGTTAAATATTAATTAAAAGGAATGCAGTATCAATAAGTGAAAATAGGCTAGTGGATAAAGCTTATCTCTTGGAATTATGAGTTTGTGGATTCAAATCCCCTACATGCTAAATAAGGAACTAAGTATGGATAACTGGAGAAATAAGTAAGCTAACTAGGGAAATAACTAAGCACTTATTGCCACTCATAAGTTAGAATTGGATAGCACGTAGCCAACGGCTATCAATGGAACCAAAGGGAACCAAAGTGAACCAAGAGAACCATGAGTGCGAGAGAAGCCAAAGATGCCAAAGTTATGCCATAGTTTTATGCCTTAGTCGACACCTTGGAGTAAGCCAAAGGAGTAACATAATGATAATAGAATTGATAAACAAACTTGATAAGAAAACTTGATAAACTAATTTGATAACCAAACTGAACTCGAACAGTGAGCACAATGAGCACAGGGGGTAGAGTGGGTAGAGTGAGCATACGGGGTACAAGGGGTATAGTGAGCATAGGGGGTATAGTGAGTACAATGAGCACAGGGGGTATAGTGTGATAGGAGCACAATGCATAGTACCAAATTCAAAAAAATTCGAAAAATTTCAAAAAAACAAATTGATGAACCAAAAACAAATGAACTTGATAAACGAAAACCTGCATCGGACAGTTGAGATGAATGCCGAATCGCGAGCTGACACTATGAATCATGGTCGAACATGGAGAAACCACCTCTGTAGATGTGTGTTGGCTCTGAGACCACTGTTGCCCTTTTGGATCCCATAGACACACATACATAGAGGATAGTACAGAAATGAAATCTCACAAAAGTACTCAAAGAATAGAAAGAGACAAGAGAATTGACACCAAATTGGGTACAACCTCCCCCCACATACACTGATGGACGAGTGTATTAGAGCATGTGTATTTACATGTATTTTTATTACATTTTGAATAGAAGATACATGAGGGTGGCGCTTCGAAAAGTGTGCAATTATGAAAATTTGCTTTATTTACAAAATCTTCACTTTTCAAGCGCTCTACTATTTTTACAAAAATGTTGCTTTCTAAAGTGATCTATTATTTTTATAAAAAATAACTAAAATAGTATCTTCTAAATATCTTCAAAAATATCTGAATAAGTCCACGCGTATTTGTTGGAGAAACAATCACTAATTAGACATATATTTGAAGGTCAAATCTTAGAAAGAAAACCCCATGCCTATGTGAAGGGACAAATTCACAAGTGTATCATACTTGTAAAGTTAGTTCACTTTAGTTCTAGAAGTTTTTTAAAAATCACGGGAATGAGAAAATCTATATAAGTTAGTTAGTATTAACTGACGCGATGAGAAGAAGAAGGAGGAAGACAATGAGAAAGTGAGAAGAACTCATTTTTGTATGACTGAGTATAGTCGGGCTTCTCTGAGTGAGAAAGCATCTGTAAAACTTCTGAGTTTTTTATAGTTATGAGAAGAACTGAGTAAAGTTCTGTGTATGAGCCTCTCTCCATCATCTCCATGATTACCTACTGTGTGATGAGTTACAAAGATCAAGTTTTCCAAGCAACTCGATGCCTGGCATCGAATCTCTATTGATAAGTCATATTTTCTTTTATATTTTTCATTCAGTACTGAAGTGTTTGAAAAAACATGATGTTGTTGGAGCAACTCGATGCCTGGCATCGAATTCCAGTTGATAAGTCATATTCTAAGTGTGCATGAAATCACCTATAGTTTTGGTGTCCAAAAGATCAAGACTTTATGCGGGAAGTCGATGCCCGGCATCGAATCCCTGCTGAAAAGTGGCCAAAAACACTCCAAGTCGATGCCCGGCATCGAATTCTCGTTGCAAGTCGATGCTAGGCATCGAATTCTAATTTTAAACAGGCGCTCTTACTAAAACAGGCAAGTTTTCCAGTTTTGGAAGGTCATACAGGGTCATCTTGTGAGGGCCATAACTTGAGTTCTAGAGCTCCGTTTGATGCATATGATAGCTTGTTGGAAAGCTCTACTCTTCTAGTTTCAGCCTATAAAGTTTCATCAAGAAATAATACTTGAGCTAGGAGAAATTAGCAAAATACTGAAGGTATGTCATTTCAGTGACTAGGAATTTCTGTAGAAGCAAAGTTCTCACTTTAGGCTATCATTTCTCAAAGTTTGGAGTGACAATGAGTTAATGGTGACTATAGAGGTGTTCTAGTGTCACCTTAATTCATTTCTTGTGGTGTTTCATACATCAACAAGTGGTATCAGAGCAGAAAGGTCTTGAAGAGCAGAAGGCGGCAAAGGTACGAGAAGTTTTGGAAAGTTTTCCATTAAAGGTTCAAAGGTGAAGCATTTGAAGACACAAGGCATCAAAAGGTTACTTCAAAAGTATCCTCATACAAAAAGAACTTCAAAAGGTATTATCTTTTATCCTTTAAGCTCACAGGTTGCAGCAGAAGGAAAGAACTATGGCAGATCATATCTCCATTGACAAACTGGACAGAGATAATTACCCCGCATGGGTAATGAGAATGGAAGCCTTACTTATGAGTAAGGATCTCATGGTATATGTAACAGGTGAAGAAGAGAAGCCAGTATTTGAAGATGAAAGCCGACCAAAGAAAGAAGAACTTGATGCTTTAAAGCATTGGCAAAAGAAGGATGCAAGTGCAAAAGCCTACATCTACAATACAATCTCAGATCATTTGCTACCACACATCAGAGGATTGGAATCATCAGAAGATATATGGAATGCATTGGAATATCATTTCCAAAGCACTACTAAAGCACAGAAAGCAAGTCTATGGTCAGAGTTTACAACATTCAAGAAGAAGCCAAGTCAAAGTATTAGTGATTATGTCACTAAGATGAAGGATCTAGCAGATAGTCTTGGATCCATAGATGAAGATGTTGAAGATCACAGATTGATTGCTCAACTACTTGCAGGCTTGAGAGGGGATGAAAGGTGGAAACCTTTTGTCTTATCAACAGAACTTTCATTAAATCATTATGTTCCAGATTTGAACCAGTTGCTTGGTTTGATGCTCACATATGAGCAAGACTTGAAGGGAGATGGAGATAAAGGTCAAAGTTCTGCAATGTACATGAAGAATAAGAAGAAAGGAGATAAAGGTAAAGCAAAGGATGAAGAGGAGTCTAATTCTCAAGCTTATTATGCAAGAGGTAAAGGCACTGGCAGAGGAAGAGCAAGAGGTTTTGGAAGAGGAAGAGGTAATCAAAATAACAACAAAAAGGCTTGCTGGATCTGTGGATTGAGTAATCATTTGGCTCATGACTGTTGGCACAACCAACAAGGATCAAACCAGAATCAAAACAACAATAGCAGAGGTCGAGGTGGAAGATATCAAAGTAATTTTCAAAGAGGTAGACAAAGTCAAAGAGGAGGCTATGGTAGAGGTGGAGGAAGAAGTTGGGGACATAATCAATCCTACAACACCACCTACTACAACTATGCAAATGACACACAGAATGAAAGTCATACATCATTGATGATGAATTCAATCAGCACATCAGACAAAGAAGATCTAAAGGTATTTTACATTGACTCTGGATGTTCTAATCATTTGTCAGGAAACATAGAATTGATGTCAGATTTGGAAAAAGGCATTTCTAGTCACACAGTTCAAACTGGTGATAATACAAGACATAGTGTACATTCAATTGGAAAAGTGAAATGCAAGAGTGGAGCAGATTTGCTAACCAATGTTTTGTATGTTCCTACAATACCTAAAAACTTGATTAGTGTGGGACAGATAGTTGAAAAAGGTTTTCAAGTCAGGTTTACATATGAAGGAGTATTTGTGGAAGATCCAGAGAATGGATATAATCAGATTGTCTCTGGTAAGAAAGAAGGTAGACTCTTTACTTTAAGAGTGCAAGGGAACATTGGTCAAGCTTTGCTCACACATGGTGAAGCAGTGATTACAGAACTTGATCTCTGGCATAAGAGATTAGGTCATTTCAATGAAAGAGGAATTAAAGCTATGGTTGCTAATCAGTCTGTACTAGGATTACCAAATGTGCAAAGTCAACATATGGTTTATAAATGTGAAGCATGTCAAATGGGTAAAGCACACAGGTTACCATTTCAAAAGAAAGGATTCAAACATGATGGAGTACTTGAGCTCATTCATACAGATGTATGGGGACCAACAAAAGAAGGATCTATTAGTGGCTCAAGGTACTATGTTCTTTTCATTGATGATGCTACAAGATGGATAACATTATATGTTTTGAAGGAAAGATCAGAAGTGTTTGGAGCTTTCAAGCATTTTCATGCATATGCAGAGAGAGTCACAGGTCAAAAGCTTAAGAGACTGAGGTCTGATGGAGGGGGAGAATACTTCTCCCAAGAGTTCAATGATTATCTTTGGAATGCAGGTATTAAGAGAGAAATAACTTGCAGGTATACACCACAACAAAATGGTAAGGAACAGGACTTTGGTTGAGTTTGCTAGAGCTATGCTAAAGGAGAAGAACTGTCCAAATTATCTTTGGGCTGAGGTTGTAAATACAGCTACATATCTTGTGAATAGATTACCATGTGCAGCTCTGAATGGAATGACTCCATATGAAGCTTGGTGGGGTAAGAAACCAACACTAGATCATTGTAGAGTGTTTGGATCAATTGCATATGCTTATGTGCCATCACAGCTTAGGCATAAACTTGAACCAAAGGCAGAAAAATATGTGTTCATTGGTTATGATGAAAAGCAGATGGGTTACAGGTTGTGGAATCCTTTAACCAAACAATTTCTTGTTTCTAGAGATGTTACATTTGATGAACAGAAAAGTTGGTATGCAGATCAAAGTCATACAGCTGAAGAATTTGAAGAAGAGGTAAGAAGATGTGAGAAAGGAAAATCAATTGTGCAGGTAAATAGAAATGAAGACTATATGCAAGCAAGTACATCCAGAAGCGGATTAACAAGAAGGAATGAAGAAGCTCCTATATTTGATGAAGAAGTGTATCCAGACACATATGAAGAATGTGAACCAAGAAGGTCAAGCAGGACTAGAAGACAACCAAAAAGGTATTCTTATGATACTTCTTACATAACTCAGAAGAACTATGCATATATGGTCAAAGATGATGAAGAACCTCATAACTATGATGAAGCTAAAGGTAAGAAGCAATGGGAAGAAGCAATGAAGGAAGAGTTCAATGCACTGGAGGAGAACAAGACATGGGAACTTGTTCCTAAACCAAATGGTAAGAAAGTAATTGGAAATAAATGGGTTTATAAAGTGAAGAAGCTTGCAGATGGAAGTATAGCCAGATACAAAGCTAGATTGGTGGTGAAAGGCTATGCCCAGACCTATGGCATAGATTATGATGAGACATTCAGTCCTGTAGCTAAGATGTCAACTATAAGGACAATCATTGCTATTGCAGCTTCAAAAGGATGGACCCTAAGTCAATTGGATATAAAAAATGCATTCTTGAATGGATACATATCAGATGAGGTATACATGGAACAACCTCAAGGGTTTATAGATTCCAGGTATCCAAATTTTGTTTGCAGGTTGAGAAGAGCATTGTATGGATTGAAGCAAGCTCCAAGAGCTTGGAACTATAGACTGGTGAAGTATCTCAATGATCTTGGATATCAAAGTTCAAAAGCAGATTCAAGTCTACTTATCAAAAGAACAGAGGAAGGTACAATCTACATTTGTATTTATGTAGATGACATTATAATCACAGGTACTTCAGATGAAGGAATCAAGGAGGTAAAGAGATTACTTGAGAAAGAGTTTAAGATCAGTGACCTAGGAAAGTTATCATACTTTCTTGGAATGGAAGTTACTTATACAGATCATGGCATATATGTGTCACAAGAAAGGTATCTTCTGAACTTGTTGAAGAAGTTTGATATGGAAAATTGCAGAGAAGCTTCAACTCCACTTGAAGTTAATCACAAGCTCAGTAAATATGATGGTGCAGACTACAAAGATATGAGGAAGTATCAATCTCTTGTGGGTAGTTTGATTTATGCTACACTAACAAGACCTGATCTTAGTTATGCAATGGGAGTTTTGTCACAATTCATGCATTGTCCAAAGGACCCACATTGGATTGCAGGTCAAAGAGTTCTCAGATATATCAAAGGAACTATAAAGGAAGGATTATATTATCCTTTTACATCAGATTTGAAGTTGAGAGCCTACAGTGACTCGGACTAGGCAGGTAATCAAGATGACAGGAGATCAACTCATGGTTACATGATATACATTGGTGATAAGCTTGTAAGTTGGTGTTCCAAGAAACAACATACAGTAGCATTATCATCAACTGAAGCAGAGTACAAAGGACTTGTGGAAGCAGCTAAGGAAGTCATATGGATGCAGACATTGTTCAAGGGCTTAGGCATTGATCAAGGTACACCTACAATATATGGAGATAATATGAGTTCACTTTATCTTGCAGCAAATCCAGTATTTCATGCAAGAACAAAGCACATAGAGATACAATATCATTTTCTCAGAGAAAAGGTAATGGAGAAGGAGATTGAAGTGGAGTACATTTCTACTAAAGATCAGTTAGCAGACATAATGACAAAGAGCTTGGATGGTGTGAAGACCAGTAGATTCAAAAGCATGGCAGGAGTAAAAGAAAAGAAGAAGATATGAAGAAACAGGGAATGTCAATTAGTGATTGAGGGGGAGCTGTTGGAGAAACAATCACTAATTAGACATATATTTGAAGGTCAAATCTTAGAAAGAAAACCCCATGCCTATGTGAAGGGACAAATTCACAAGTGTATCATACTTGTAAAGTTAGTTCACTTTAGTTCTAGAAGTTTTTTAAAAATCACGGGAATGAGAAAATCTATATAAGTTAGTTAGTATTAACTGATGCGATGAGAAGAAGAAGGAGGAAGACAATGAGAAAGTGAGAAGAACTCATTTTTGTATGACTGAGTATAGTCGGGCTTCTCTGAGTGAGAAAGCATCTGTAAAACTTCTGAGTTTTTTATAGTTATGAGAAGAACTGAGTAAAGTTCTGTGTATGAGCCTCTCTCCATCATCTCCATGATTACCTACTGTGTGATGAGTTACAAAGATCAAGTTTTCCAAGCAACTCGATGCCTGGCATCGAATCTCTGTTGATAAGTCATATTTTCTTTTATATTTTTCATTCAGTACTGAAGTGTTTGAAAAAACATGATGTTGTTGGAGCAACTCGATGCCTGGCATCGAATTCCAGTTGATAAGTCATATTCTAAGTGTGCATGAAATCACCTATAGTTTTGGTGTCCAAAAGATCAAGACTTTATGCGGGAAGTCGATGCCCGGCATCGAATCCCTGCTGAAAAGTGGCCAAAAACACTCCAAGTCGATGCCCGGCATCGAATTCTCGTTGCAAGTCAATGCTAGGCATCGAATTCTAATTTTAAACAGGCGCTCTTACTAAAACAGGCAAGTTTTCCAGTTTTGGAAGGTCATACAGGGTCATCTTGTGAGGGCCATAACTTGAGTTCTAGAGCTCCGTTTGATGCATATGATAGCTTGTTGGAAAGCTCTACTCTTCTAGTTTCAGCCTATAAAGTTTCATCAAGAAATAATACTTGAGCTAGGAGAAATTAGTAAAATACTGAAGGTATGTCATTTCAGTGACTAGGAATTTCTGTAGAAGCAAAGTTCTCACTTTAGGCTATCATTTCTCAAAGTTTGGAGTGGCAATGAGTTAATGGTGACTATAGAGGTGTTCTAGTGTCACCTTAATTCATTTCTTGTGGTGTTTCATACATCAACAGTATTCACACCCTCATGAGTCTTCACCTACTAAAAGCATGTCAATTCGGTAAACAATCAAGAGCATCATTTTTGCCTGACAAGCATGTTAGTGAGAATGTACTAGAAATAGTACATAGATATGTTTGGGGTCCTGCAAAGGCGGCTTCTATGGGTGGTTGCAGGTTTTATGTTACTTTCATTATGACCATACATGGAAAGTATGGGTACATTTCATAAAAGAGAAGAATGAGGTGTTCACTCACTTCTAGAATTTTAAGGCTATGGCAGAAAAGCAGATAGGAAAGTATATTAAGATATTAAGGTCTAATGGAGGAGGTGATTACATGTCAAATGAGTTCGGCAACTTTCTTAAAAGTCATGGAATTCGATGTCAATTTTCATACACGTACACACCACAACAGAATGATGTTGTTGAACACAAAAATAGACATATTGTAGAAATAGCAAGATCTTTGATGGTTGAGAAGAATATGCCTCATTGTTATTGGGTAGAAGTTGTGCATATTGCTGTATACATCATGAATAGAACTCTGATTGCTGTTGTACATCAAGTTACACCTAAAGAGAAGATTACAGGTAAAAAGCCAAACTTATCACATGAAAGTATTTGGCTATATGCATATGTACATGTTCCAGATGAGTTGAGGACAAAGCTTGATCCAAAAGTAGAAAAATGTATCTTCATTGGATACTCCCTTGAGCAAAAGGGGTATAAATGTTATAACCCACTCACATGACAGGTGAAGGTAAGTAGAGATGTGGTGTTTGATGAAATGTCAAGCTATGCAGATGCCAAAGATGGACTTGATCTTGAACCAAATGAAAAAAAAAATGCTGAAAAATCAAGTGCAAAATCTCAAGCTTTGAGTGGACCAGATGCGTCACCAAGCAATAGTTCCAACTATAATCCATGGAGTGGAAGATTGTGTGGAAATTTCAGTCCAGCAAATTCATCAACCACATCAAAGAAAGGTAAAGAAAATCTTTATGGGGGTAGTAAACCATCTACAAGTTTTGAAGACATTGATGGAGATTCAAGCGGTTCAGAGAAGAGCCTTGATGAGGAACTTGGATTGCCCTCTTTGAAGACTCCAAGAGTTAGAAATGCACATGCACATGATACAAGGAGAAGTGACCCAGGACCAAGAAGATCTGGGAGGACGCACAATTCTGTGCAACGATTGATGTATGACAGTTATATGGCTCATCATTGTGCCAACATGACCAAGGTAATACAAGATGCTGAACCTTCTTGTTTTGAAGATGCAATCGAAAATGCAGATTGGGAAAAAGCTATGGATGAGGAGATGGCTGCCCTTTATGGAAACGATACATGGAAGCTGGTTCCATTGCTACAAGGAAAAGAAATCCATAGGGTGCAAGTGGGTTTATAAGGTAAAGCACAATGTTGATGGTAGCATAAGTAGGTACAAAGCATGATTGGTAGCAAAATGATATGCACAGACATATGGCATTGATTATGAGGAAACGTTCAGCCTTGCAGCCAAAATGACTACTGTCAGAACACTTGTTGCATTAGCTACATCAAAAGGATGGACTTTGCATCAGATGGATGTAAAGAATGCTTTCCTACATGGTGAGTTACAGGAAGAAGTATACATGGACCAACCACAAGTATATGAAGATTCAAAGCACCTAGAATATGTTTGTAGGTTACAAAAGGCTTTGTATGGGCTTAAACAAGCCTCTCGTGCTTGGCATGCAAGGATTGATGACTATTTAACCACCATTGGGTTTTCTATGTGTGATGCACATCATTCACTATATGCAAGGAAGAATGATGATGGCATCACAATTGTGGCTATTTATGTTGATGACTTGATTGTGGGAGGCAATAACGAAGCAAGCACTAAAGAGGTAAAGAAACTCCTTATGTAGGAGTTTAACATGAAAGATCTTCGTGTGCTATGCTATTTCTTGAGCATGGAGTTTATACATACAAAAAAGGTATATGGATGTTGCAAAGGCAATATGCCTTGAATATGTTGCAAAAATATGGTAGGGTTGATTGTAAGCCAATTTCTATGCCATTAGATCAAAATTTGAAGTTGGATACTACATCAGGTGAAGCATTCGAAAATGCTATTATGTACAGGAAAATTGTGGGAAGTTTGATATATCTCACAATTACAAGGCCTGATCAATTCCAAAAGAAAATTGTATTCCGTAAATGATTTAAAAGATGCATGATGTGTTAAGTACTCCCCTGATCTCAAGCATGCAACTGAAGAGCTTTGTAAGTACTCATGAAGTGGAAGTTTACATGATATTTCCAACTTATATAAATAATGTATTTAATATAAATCTAATTCCATATGTCTTAGCTCCTTTGTCTGATCATGAATAATTTAAATTTAGGTGTTTAATAAATAAATGAACAGATGTTTTTCTAGAAGAACTTTCCCATGGCTTGCCTCCTCCTCATGGGAAAGGCAATCATGCTATAAACTTTCTCCCAGGTATGAAGCCTATATGTAAACCCTCATACCAACTCTCATATTCGCAACAAGCAGAGACAATTGAAAGAATACTTGAATAAAGGATTCATTCAACCTAGCCACTCACCTTGGGCAACACGTATCCTCATGGTTAAGAAGAAGGATGGATCAATGAGATTGTGTATCTATTATTGAGGTTTGAACAAATTTGGGATAAAGAAGAAATATGGAATACCTCAAATAGACTATCTATTTGATTAATTGAAGGGATCAAAGATGGTTTAAAATCTTGATCTTTGTCAAGGATGTCACTAGATTAGGATAAAACCTAAAGATGTCCCAAGACAACTTTCAGAAGTAAGTACACACATTTTGAATTCTTAGTCATGCATTTTGGACTAATGAATGCTCTTGCCATGTTCATGACTCTAATGAACATAATCCTTAGTCCTTACTTAGGAAAATTCATAGTTGATTTCATCCATGACATTCTTTCCTAAAGTCAAGATAAAAATTCCCATTTAGAGGATTCGGAAAAGATTTTCCAATTTCTAAGAGAGAACAAGTTGTATGGCAAAAAAATAAGTGTGATTTCTTTCAAAAAAAAAATAGATATATTGGATACATTATATCTAAAAAATGAAATCAACTAGCTCTTGAAAAGATCTAAATTATTCTAAACTAGCTGCTACCTAGACTATTAGAGAGCTTCAAAGTTTCTTAGGTTAGCGAGATTTAGAGAAAGTTTGTACCAACCTTTGCAAATATCTCAATCCCTTTATTTGAAAAGCTAAAGCGAAAGCCTAAAAGCCTTAGTTGGGATAAGTAACATGCCAGAAGTATGGAATGGCTTAAGAAAGCCTTAGCATCAGCCCCAATTTTATGGATAGTAGAACTAAATGAACCCTTGGTGGTTGAAACAGATGCAAGTGAATTAGTAATTGGAGCTGTGTTGAATCAAAATGGTCGATCAATTGCTTTTGAAATTCAAAAGCTAAACTCAACTCAAGGCAATTATTCTACCTACAAGAAAGATCTTCATGCCATTATGCATGCTCTAAACAAATGGAGAGATTACTTGTTTGGGACCAAAGTAACTATATTTTTTGATTAAGCAAGTATCAAGTGCTTTGAAAACCAATTTGATTTAACAAACAGAAAGGATAGATGGGTGGAGATACTATAGGAGTTTGATTATGAACTCACATATCAAAGAGCGAAATTCAATATGACTACACATGCTTTAATTCGTATGCCTACGTTGAATTCTTTGAGTTTCATACAAATCTCCAATGACATAGTAGATCTAATGAAAAATAAGTATCAAGAAGATACAAGTTTTAAGGAAGCCTAGAAGAAGGCTTTAAACTAAGGTACAAATTGATTATCTGAAGATAAGTTCAAGCATTAAAGTATTCAAGATGAATATCTATTATACCAAGGAAATGTATGTGTACCTTATGATCACGGACTTGGAAGAAAAGTTTTGTTTGAATGCCATGATGCCCCAAGTGTCAATCACTTAGAAATTCAAAAAACTAATGAATTGGTCAAAAGATTGTCTTATTGACCAAGTGTACATGAAGAGTACATGACTATGAACAAAATATGAAGTAAATAAAGCACATAAGTTTACAATAGGAGGCTTGTTATGTCCTTTGGAAATTCCCAATGGTAAATGGGAAACTTTTTCCATGATCGTTATTAGGAGCTTGCCTCAAACCTAAAACTAAAAGCAACATGATGAAGTTTGGGTTATAGTTTATCATTTGAAAAAAATGGTCCATTCTTTCCTAATCAAACTAGAGTTAAAACTCCAAGATTAGCTAAAATGTAAGTGGAATATCTCAATCCACTCTATGGACTCCCACGAGACATTGTGTCAAATACAGATAGAAAACTCACTAGCCTTTTTTGGAGAGCTGTTTCTAGTAGCTTAGAAATAAATTTGAATATGAGTGCAACACAACATCCACAAAGGGATGGGCAAACAAAAGGTTCAATCAAATACTTGAAGATATATTACGAGCTTACATATCTTCAAACCAAACTTATTGGGAAGAATTGCCTTTAGTTGAACTTTCTTACAATAGTGCAAAGCATTCAACAACTCACTATAGTCCCTTCATGTTAATGTACAGTTTCTAGCCAAGGGCTTCATATGAAGTTGGATTTCAAAATGAGAAAGTCCAAGTAGTCAAAGATTTCTTAGAAGATATTAACATTAATCTAAAAATAGCTAAAGAAAAGATGAGGAAAGCCTAGGATAGAGATAAAGTATATAACAACCCTAAGATATTTCCTTTCAAGTTGGAAAACAAGTGTATTTTAAAGTTTTCGAGACATCTAAAAACTTTGAAAACAGGACCCTGATCTAAACTATCTCAAAGGTTTTATGGCCCTTTTGAGTTTCTTAGAAAGGTTCAGACTTCCTCTTATGAGTTGAAGTTTCTAGATGATTTTCTACTTCTTTCAGTATTTCATGTTAGTAGATTGAAAAGAAAACTAGTTGAACAAGACAATCTTGTATCTTCAGATACAATAATTCAACCTATCTCACTTCATAACATCCCTCATCAATTAGAAAAAAATATTATGTACTTGAGATAAAAAAATTAGGAATAATTTAACTAAAGTATGCTTAATTAGATGGAAAAATAAGACCAAAGAAAATGCCACTTGAGAATGAGTAAGTTCGAACATCTTTTCCAAATTAGACTAGTTTTTGTCCATAAATGAACTCAATCGCAAACATTGTAATCACAAATAACTATATATAAACTAATAAACAAAAATGAAATATAAAAAACTACTAACAATGCACGTACGAGAATACGTTAAACAAAAACGATCCTGAAGACAAGTAAATGTTAAAGAGTTGTCTAGATTGAATTAGACATGAACCTAGAAACCAAAAAAAAACATCCAACAAAGGAATCCTTGAGAAAAGTAAAAGGATATTGTAGAAAGGAAAGAAAATAAAATTATAACTGACAAATAAGAACTTTATGCATGATTAGTAGAATGAAATTAAAAGCAAAACTCACAAAGCAAGATATGAAAATTAAAGTTTAAAGAACGTTTGGAATCAACTAGGGAGAAGTATGCATGCCTTTACAAGCCAAGATCATACACACATGGTACGCCCTCACAAGTGTGTTTCGTGTGATAGAGCTCCATTCTAGTGAATGGGACTCACAACACACTCAATGAATTTCCCTCAAGTTTGGTATGCTCTAAAAAACTCAAAAAGCTTCCTAAAACACATGAAATCACTCCGGTTGGACTCTAAAGTATGGAGAACAAAATGCGACAAGATAGAGTACTTGACTCTCTATACTCACACACACATATGACTAAACTGCATTGTATGAAAATTTTCTCACAATTTATTCAGAGAATTGATGTGATACTTCACACTAATAAAATAAACTCATGGAAAAACATAAAATGCTTTGTGAAAATTTTCTCACAATTTATTCAGAGAATTGATGTGATACTTCACACTAATACAATAAACTCATGGAAAAACATAAAATGCTTTGAATTACTTGAATTGAATGCAAGACTAAGAAGAAACACTCTACTTAACATAGAGTTCCTAGATGTCTGCCGCAGATGCACCAAACATTGAGCTATCGTGAACTTCTTCTGCACTAAGAATAAGTCGGGGATATGCTTCCTCACTTTACATAATAATAATATTATGATAATGAAAAGTGAGGATGAATACAAGTGCTGGCCTCAACGCTAGTGATGGTGGACTCACACTCCTACCCCGCCAAACGTTTCGGGAAATGTCCAGCACTGATGAAGTCCGTGGCCATCCCCTTTAAAATATTTTTACCTCTGCAAGTTTTACCTCAGCTTTTTTTTTTTTTTTTTTTTAAATGCAAGTTCGACAAGTGTTTACTCTTCTGAGCTTTAACTTTGAAAAATCAAATGTACAAATGAAAGGGTATAGTATTTGTGAGACCTCTGATATCCCACAAAACAAGAGTTGAATAACATTACAATTGATTACAACTGATTACAATTGGTTTGGACTGGTCAAAACCATTACATGTCTATCCTGGAGGTTGAACACAAGACCTTACCTCAAGAGGTTGGTGCCAAGCCAACCCACCTCACCTTTGATAGAGAAGAATGTGCGGGTCATTACATCTAGAGCAATAACAACAAAACCGGAGCTTCTTGCACATTGCTTGTTTTTCTTTGTCAATTTAATATTTAAAAGCGCTTACCACGACTGCCGAGAGTCTTCTCTGTTCGGTGTTAGTCAAGCATACAAGATAAAAAACAATGATAAGAAACAATGTTCGGTGTTACCACGACTGCCGAGAGTCTTCTCTGTTCCCAAAGATAAAAAACATTGATAGTCAAGCATACAAGTGGTCAACATGACAAGAATCAATTGAAATTTATGTATGTCTGTATGTACGTATGTATGAATGTGTGTATGTACATATGTATGTATGTATGTATTTATATATGTATATATGTATGTATGTATCTAACTATCTATCTATGTATCTATCTATTTATCCATCCATCTATCTATCTATTTATCTATCTATCTATCTATCTATCTATCAATCTATTGTCATAAAATTCTACTCAAGTCAATCTTTATGACTTCGGCAACACTAAAAATAATAGAAAAAACTTAGATTAAACTTATATTTAAGTTTCCATGTAGTAAATATATTTTTTAATGGAGACTTAGAATTTCCACTTTGTTGGTGCATATGGCAAGCGTAATTTCTTAACCATATTCCATGGACTTCACTGGACTTTGAGTAAAGTCATATGTAAACACTTTTATTTTCTAATCACCACTAAAGTTAAAGGCATGTCATTTTTATCCATTTTTAAATAGATATTTGAAGAGATAATATTGTGAATGTAAGGAGAGCTAAAATCCGTGACTCAAATTTGAATTCAAATTCAAATGAATACCTAAAAGTAGGGGGAATATTAGATGAAGTTTTTCAAACAATCATCTTCTAACATCAAGAGAAAAAGTGTATTTATACACTAGTAGCTTAGTTGTAGAGTATGAAGGTCTCTTCACTCAATTCTTCAGTGCACATTGTACTCAAGTCAACGCCCTTGCACTCCTCCAATATCTCCATGTACTTTAATTTACTTCTCAATACATATGCATCAAATTCTATCATCATCTTTATTTGCTATGTACTTTTCAAAGTCTTTCAGCTTCTCTGATTTGGAAGTGGAGTTATGGTCTCATTGAGTTAGGTATCAATTGTATCATGAAGATAACACTCTTATAAGCGTGTCTCCAAAATATTTTAGCCATTGGAGCTTTGTGTACAGAGATATGACCATATCTCTATGAATATGTATTTGTACCACTTGCTTCCTGAGAAGTTAAGATCACACCCCTATCTTCTTAAACATATACCTCAGAGTATAATCACTCTAAATTCATGAAATAACTTGTGTTAGTTCACCTACCTTCCTATTTGAAAATGCACAAAAGGATTTTGTTCAATTCCTAAGAGGTTGCAAGCTCTGAGTACTTTTTGAGAGTCCTCTTCCATAAATACAAGGTCTCCTCTACATGTCCAATTTTTGAAAGTTGTCTATCTTGAATCAAACATGTGAGATCAATGCTTCAAGATAGTATGGTTTTATTATTGCATAGATAGAAGCTTAGGAAGTTCATTACAGAGTCCAAATGAGAAATAGGCTGTTCTAGAATAGGTGTTTGAAAAGACCCTCTCATATGGAGCATATGTAGAAGATCCATACCAAGGATTTAAGAAGGTAGCTAAAGGAGAAAAGATAGGTAGATTTCTCACCTTTGAGCTCTTGGAAAAAGGAACATAGTATTGTTCAATTATGGTACTCAAACCCTATTAGAGTTAGAGATTTGTCATAAAAGATTGGCTCACATTCAAGAAAGATCCTCAAAAGAAATCAATAGAGATCAAAGTGTACTTGGACCACATAACATTTCAAAGCAACATATGATTTATAAATGCACTTCACATCAATTTGGAAAATCTCACAAGCAACCATTCACAAAGAAGGGGTACACACATGGAGAAATCTTGGAGCTTGTCCAAATAAATGCTTTGGGAACAAGCAAGGAGATTTATGGAAGTAGCCAGATCCATGTTAAATGAAAAGAGGTTTCCTAATTATATATGGGCACAGGTAGTATCTACTACCACCTATCTTATAAGTAGGTTACCCTCAAAGTCTTTGGAAGGAATGATTCCTTATGAAGCTTGCAATGGAAGAAGACCAAGATTGAACCATTGCAAGATATTCGCTGCATTGCATATGCACTTATACCATCACAAATCAGAGGTTAACTTGATCCCAAGTTAGAGAAATGTGTGTTCATATGTTATGACCTAAATCAAAAGGGTTATGGGCTATATATCTTCCTAGCACCAAGGAATTCATAGCAAGTCAAGATGTAGTATTTGATGAAAATAGTTCTTGGTTTGAACATGATTGTAGGAAAAATAATATTGCCCTATTACTTGGAGGATGAACTTCTAGCCCTTTCAAGCAAGCTATACATGCACTTGAAGATTCAATTGATTCATAGGATGACTAGAAGACACCTAGAAGGGAGATCAATTCATGGAACTCTAAAGGTAAACAAAGGTGCAAGAGTTGAGATGTAGTAGAATCATCTCAACAAACTATTAGAAGATCTACAAGGGAAAAGAAGATGCCATCAAGGTATGGATATGAAACATCATTGGTAACAGAAGATTCCATCTACATAGCATAGGATTTGAAGTTTGAATAACCTTCATCTTATGAGGAAGCCAAGAAGAAATGAGAATGGAAACATGCTATGAGAGAAGAAAATGAAACTTTGGAAGAAAACAACACTTAGGACTTAGTTCCCAAGAAACCTACCCTGAAGGTCATTGGATCGAGATGGATCTATAAGGTAAAAAATAATTTTGATGGAACCATTAATAGGTACTATTTAGACCGAAGGTATTGATTATGAGGAGTGTTTATCTCTTGTGTAAAAGAAGCCGACTATCAGAGTACTTATGAGTATTGCGATTTCCAAGCATTGGAAGATATATTAGGCAGATGTGAAGAATGCATTTCTCAATGGATGGATTTCAAAAGAGGTATATATTTCTCAAGACCCTAATTTTGAAGACTCAATTATCTTGAATATATTCGTAGATTAAGGATATCCTTTTATGGGCTAAAGCAAGCTCCAAGAGGTTGGAATCATAGACTTGTAACTTGTAGGATAAAGGGCTTGTAGTGAGCAAAGCACATCCTTCCCTATTCATCAAGCGATCACATGGAGAAGTCATATACCTTTGTGTATATGTGGATAGCGTTATATTAACAAGTTATGGTGCTAAAGGTACTAGATGATTTAAACATAAAATGAAGGAAGAGTTCAAGATCATTGATCTAGTGTAGCTCTGCTACTTCCTTAGTTGGAGGTAGTGTGGATTGAGCATGTTATGCACCTTATTCGAAAGAAGTACATCAAAGATATGATAGCAAAGTTCAAAATAGAAAATGGTAAGGTTGTTGGTGTTCCTATGGAAGTAAACTCAAAGCTAAGCTCTCATGAAGGTTAGTTCATTGAAGATGTTACAAAATATCATAGCTTGGTAGGAAGTCTCAAATATGCTACTTTGACTAGAGTAGATATCAGTTACAGTGTGAGTGTTTTGCATATGCCTAGGAAGCCACATATGGAGGCAGCCAAAAGGATTATCAAGTACCTCAAAGGAACAATTAATGAAGGGCAATTTTATCCATATAACCTCTCATATAGGCATTAAGATCTTTGCTAATGCCGATTGGGTAGGATCAAGAGATGATATGAGAAGTACCCCTAGTTATCTTTCATTTGTAGGTTCTAAACTCATTTGTTGGTCATCAAAGAAGAAAACTACTATTGCTCTTGCATCTAGAGAGTAAATATAGAGGATTGACCAATGCAACTCAAGAGAGAAAGTGGATTAAGAAACTATACTCACACTTAGGAGTAAAAACATCTATTCCTCACATATGTGGTGATGACATGAGTTCTTTGAATCTTGCAACTAATCCCATTTATCATTCTCAACTTAACGACAATGTGTAGACATGATGAATAAAGCTTTGGATGGTATAGTCACCAACATGCTCTTTTTCTCCAAGGTATGCAACTCATTCTCGAGTTGCAATTTTTGTGCCTTTGTATTGGTCTCATACAATGTGAACAAACTGTTCCAAGCCTCTTTCGGAGTCTTGGCATCTTGTATGTGCCCAATCATGCTATCATGTATGCTAACAGATAGCCAATACATTACCTTTCGTGGTCCTTGATTCCATTCCTCATATGCTCTTAACTATTCTGCAGTCTGATTCCTCTCTGGTAACTGTGGAGCATTTTTGTTCTCTCCTTTGATGTACTTCCAATAGTCTTTTCCCATCAAGAAATTCTTCATTCTGAATCTCCAAGCATGGAAGTTGTTTTTGTCTAGCTTATCACTCATAAGTTTACTCATTCCATCTACGTTTGCCATTTCTATAGCAATTCACAACATGGCAAAACACTACAAGCAGCACTTCTGCTTGAACACGGTCGCACTATGACGTGACAGTTCGATCTCAGAAAGACACAGTTTTCGTGTGTCAACAGTACACAGAATCGCTTGAGATTCTGGATCTGGATATATGAGTGTTTTTTACCACAACGCAAGTTACAGTTTTTGAAACTGACCTGGTTTTTCTGTGGGCCTCAGCTTGCGGGCTTGACACAGAGGTCGAGATGGCTCCAAAACTTCGATCTGACAAAAACGAGTGACCCTAAAGATCAATAAATAAGGAAAAACCTAATGTCCATGAATGAGTGAGCTGGCAAGAAACAAATGTGCCATCACTCTCGGTAGATAAATCTAATAAAGCTCAATGAAGTGTCCAATTTGGGGTAGAAGAAATAGATGATCATGTCTAGGGTGATGAGATGGCGGATCTAAGTTTAAGAGAGATTGAGATGAGAGTTCTTACATTTTCTCTCTAGTTTCCTTGATACTACCTTATAGTTTCTTTATCCACTTTCTCTTTATCTATCTCTAGTCTCTTTCCAAGATTAAGTCTTCTTTTTACTAGGTTCATCTAGCTCACCCTAGTTTTCTTCCTTTTCCTATCTTGGGCCCTTCGATTTCTAAAGAGCCTATGCTTGAGTAAGTACTTGCATTGGGGCAATCTCTATGAAGACTCTATTGGTTATGTGTACTATGCCTACCATGTTGAGTGGTTCAACTTTTGAAGCATTGGTAGGGTTCTTAGGACAATCTCGGATAAGATATTCTTTGTCACATTCTAAGCAATATCCTTGAATCATAATTGACTAAGGTCAGAGGTGGAGGATGGGGAAATTCGTGGACAAAGATATATCCTTGGCATCTAAAGCATGGTCCTCTAGGGACCTTTGGTTTGAATTATCTCATTTAGGTCCTCTAGTTTGGATTTTTGTTGTTGAAATTCATGTAAGATCCCAACTAGGTTCTAAAGGAGGGGCTTCATATTGATAAGCCTCTAGATGCTCTGGTGGGTCCATAAAGTATGTAGATAAACTATCTCCATATCAAGAATCAAATTTATTATCATTGGGATCATTATCTATGATCAAGGTTGATGTGGGAACTAAAGCTCTATCCTGATTCTCCTCTCTCGTTGCAGGGGATGGTGGTTACTACCCTAAATTAGGTTGAGCTCTTTGATGGGGTTGGTACTCATGGTGATGATTCTACTAAGGCCTATAGAACTATTGGTGATGTTATGCAAGAGGATACTAGTTTTGATACCTTGAAGGCTACTAATATGTCTGTCTAACTATCTACTTATTATAGAGGAAATCTTGTGCTACCTGATTTGTGCAATGCAGTAGTAAGATCATTGGCTATTTGTAGCTTGTTCTTGCATGGGACAAGCATCTTCCACATGATATCATCCACAATTATAGCAACACTTTACTATATGATTTCTCTTCGGGCTTGCCTATTCTGAAGGTTTCCTCCTTGCTTTTGGGAGACCAATTCCACAATCTCCTCCGTTAATGAAAAGAACTTATAAAGTATGCTAGCTAAGTAATTTGAACCTTTTTAGAGTCTTGAGAGCTCTAGATCTTCTCCTAGGTTATTCTCCATGTCAATGCACATCTTGATGCATTTATGTAGGGTATTTGCATCTTTAATATATGATGTAAGCTTTCCACTTAATAGGCCATCTAAGAATAAAGACACATGATTTGCCTTTGTAGGTAGCTGTAGGATGGGACATTTCTCAATATATTGCTTGAACGTATATCCTACTAGTCTAATTTTATTTTGGGAGGTTTTCTTGAAACTGGGAACCAAGGATGATGTATTATGTCTGATTCCACTTTTAAGGAACTCAACAATGCATTCTTCTATCAATTGATTGATCTCTTGATAGTTTCCTCTATTCAATGGATAAAATCAAATAGGTTTTGTGTCTTTCAAGACTAATCCAAAGGCTTTGAATTGAGTAATAATTTTTCTACCTATTTGGCTCTAAGAACATATTTGCACTTATCCACATCATCATATGGATCAAGTGTTTGTCATGGCCTTCACTACCTTAGAAGGTCTCAAAAGTCTTTAATGTTCAATTGCGATAGATGGAAGTCTTCTACATCTCTATGTGTTCTATTTCCTCTTTGTCTATCTTGCTTTGGTCAATTAGTACCTTGCTCTTATCTTCTTCTACCTAGGCTATGCACAAAGCTCACTTCAAGGGTCTCTTTAAACTTACCTATCTAAGCACCTAATGGGTTTGAGGGTCCAACAGCTGCTTGCTTATGTGAAGCATCTAGCTTATGCAAGGGAAACACTTTATCTCCTTGTCAAACATGTGTTTGCTTGCTAAGATCCATGACTTAGTACCTTCTATTTGAATTATGATCTAGATAGACAACTTTACTAGGATTTTCTAGATCCTTGAATTCATATACTAGGAACTCATCCTTGACATAAGGTCTTGTTGATCCAAACCTCCCAAAGGCTTCTTCCATTGCCTTTGCAAATAAATATATGCCTATGTTGTTCTAAGGTATCTTAAATATCATTATAATTCTTTTCAATATAGACTTTCCTCTAGGTTGATATAAACTTTCCTCTAGGTGTATTAGGTCCTTCCTTGGGCTCCACCTCTTTGGATTCTCCTATCTCTAACTGAGGAAGTCCAAATTCATTAGTCATTTCTAGAAAGATGGTTACCAGATACATGGTTCGTTTCTTATCTATGTACGAGCCCTTCTCAAACTTGACCAGAGGATTATCAGTCCCAAATGGGTGTTTAGAGTTTCCCAATTGCATTGTTGATATTTGGACACCATCATCATAGATGGGAGCACCCAATGAACTAGTTTGAATGTATTCTAGTTGAGTCTTTTATGGAGTTGGTGCAACTCATAGGACAATGATGAGTATAACGGTCAATGGAGATCCACCTCGTAATTATCAATTAGAGGAGATGTGAGAGTGCGTTGAAGATCGTGAGCAAGTGAGTCATGCAGATGTGAAGGTGATCAGTAGATGCACACACACATACATACATACATAAGGTAGAGAAAATGAGATGAAGTAATGGAGTATATTAATTTCACCAAGATTACAAGATCTCTATGTTCTCATACAATGTATTTCCTCCAAAAAGGTGAACCTAAAAAATGAGTTCTCTAGCTCTTTTTATAGTTTTCAAGTGAGCTTTGGCAACTTTCAAACATGTTCGGCATAGTTAAAAGTTCGGTTCTACTACTAATTTGGGGCCTCAAAGGGACTCCAAAAATTATGAAAATTGAAACCTAGGCTCTAGCTAAGCTCCTAAAACTCAACGACTCCTTGACTTGCAAAAATGGAGCAAACTTTTACGAAAGTGGGATTTTTCTACAATGTGTTAGTGATTGAAATCACGATTTTCAAAGAATTGGAGAATTTTTTAAACTTTAAATGGTCAAGCCTCGTTCTCACATGCTTCTTTGTCTCCTATGGGTACTTCGTTCATTGCATATTGATCTACCTACTTGCCCTTGTTTAGAAGAACTCCCCTCCCTCTCACATTTGTCGTCCATGGCAGACCTCTATATTTGGGAGTTATCAATATAATTCTGCATGCCATCAATCGCTAAGGATCGTTCAACAATGCAAAGGTTTCATGCAAGACTTGCTTAAGGTTTCTTCCAATCAATTGGCCATGGAGTGCCTCATTGTATATTTTGATAATGGTCTGAATATTGAATTGTTTCATAGGCAAAGAGGTGCAAGAGAGTGGTGGACTTTGAGTTTAAACATCTCAAGTGATATTCCCAAAAGCTCATGGAAAATGTGTCCTCAAATGTCTACTTGCAACATGCCGGAAGGTACTTTATGTGATAGTGTCACTTTGACCAGTGGTGTGGTGCTCATGCCATATACTAAATATAAGTGTCCTCTTTCAAATCCAAGCACATTTGCATGGGGTGATTTGACTCTCTTAAAAACTTTAAATATTGTTAACATTATGCCAAATATCTCCATGCACATTATTGCAGCAATATTAGGCATGTTTGATAAAATAGGGAGCCAATGGCATGGCAGTCATGTATGCTAGTGTGGGTGGTCCTTGAGGTGGTGCAAAGTATGGATAATTTAACCAACCACAACATTTTTTGTCATTCTTTACCTTGATAGCAAAAGATTTCCAATTTTGGTGAAAAGGGACTAAGCCATAGCAAGGGTTCTAAGTGATGTGCAATGGTGACTTGCTCCAAGTCTACAACATTTTTGGATAATCCCAAAGAAATTGTGCATGCGAGTTGGGTTGAAAAATGGTGTCTTGGTTTGTTGCTACTAGTAGATCCTCTGGTTCAAACTATGTCACAAAAGTAGGTAACTTTCCCATGATCTTTGATATCTCCATGTTGTTCTCTCCTAATGACAAAAAAATATGGACAGTATTGACAATAGTGTTTTTAGGTGCCAGTTGTTGAAAGTATTTGGACTTTAAAATCTTTTCTTCAAACAGTGCTAATGTAACCTACTGAACTTCTACTCTTGTCGAATGGGTCTTGCCAATGTCTTTGATCTACTTCACCCATTTTGCTTTTTGTAGTTGAAAAACATCTTGCCATTCTTCAATGACATGGTCTCCAATTGCTAGTTGCAATTCATACTCTTCCTCCTAGAGAGGGTCAATTGGGACGTGGACCATGTCCTATTGTTCAAGGAGCTTTCTAGGGAAGGCTAGGCAATGACATTGTTGGTGCAAGTCAACCACAAATTTATGTTTTGGATAAAGAATTGAAATCAAAGGATGAAGAAAAGATAAAAACTGAAGAATGAAGATAGTGGATGTTCAGAAAATGAAGACTTGTATATATATGTACATTATTTTGTAGTTAGCTCACATATACCTTTTGTACGGTTATAAGCTTGTACATATATGCCTATATATACAAGAAAAAAGTTGGGGCAAGTATGAGAGAGCATGAGATGAGAAGAATTAGAAGTCATTAGACACTTTAGAAGTAAGTAAGATCTCTCTCTCATCCAGATGTAAAATTTTCAGAGAAGAAGAAAAATTGCACCCAATCTTTTGCTGATTACTCCTTCTCTGTTTAATCTTTTTTGTACACTTCTAAGTCTATAGTTGATTGATCTCTCTACAAGTTGTCAGATCCTATTGTGATCAGGCTGAGAGAATTGAGAGTAGGAACATTTACATGTGTAAATGTGAAGAAGTGAAGTTGCAACAGGTGCAAAATTTGATGCTAATGTTTTGGTCAGTTCTCCTTCCGTAGTGTAAATTTTTGAGGAACCAAGCAGTCATTCTTTAAGTTTGGAAGGTAAGATACCTATGGTTAAAAGCATTTGAATAAAGGGGTTGCAGTTTGAGAGAACCATGCTTTAGAAGTTACAAGTGTCAAAATCGACTATAAAAAAGTATAGTTTTAGACATAGATGAATTGTGAGGATCATTTCTCAAGATCTACTGAATCTTTTCGAATGATTTAACTTGGAAAAGGTGTGTAATCTATAGCCAATACCTTCTCCAAAGTTTTATAAAAAAACTTTACACATTTGATTAGTCAATGAGTGAACTATGTGCAACGGTCTTTCTGAGTATTAACTCTCTTCACAGTTTGTTCAAGATTTTGATAATCTAGTATTGATCCTCCAAATTGGTAAAGGTTTTGAGTTTTTCTTGATATAGAGGTGCTCCAACATCAAGAATATCTTGTTCTTTTGGAGATTAATACTCTCCATTAGTGGTATCAAAGCAAGAATCATCAAAATAGAAGAAAGGAGGACCACGACTGCTGCAGTCATACAAAAATCAACACTTGAACGTTCAAAAGGTGAAAGTTTGAAGTGAAAGTTTGAGAAGGAAGTCTGAAGTTATCAAGAAGATCAAAAGGAACTTCATTCAAAGTAAAGGTACACTTATTCATCATAAACTTTGAAGAATTTAATACACAAGTGAAGAAAAGATGGGAGATTCTCTTTAGATAGAGAAATTGGATAGAGAAAACTATCCAATTACTCTTCAATGAGGATGGAAGCTCATCTCATGAGCAAAGACTTGATAGGTTACATTACAGGTGAAGAAGAAAAACCACAATTCAGAGATCCTAGTGTTCCAACTAGGGATGAACTTTTAGATTTGAAGACTTGGATGAAGAGAGATGCTCAAGCAAGGAGCATTATCTACATGGGAGTCAATGACTACTTGCTACCTCATATTAGAGGTCTTGAAAGTGCAAGTGATATATGGAGTGCTTTGGAGGAGCATTTCCAAAACACTACAAAGTCAAGGAAGGCATCTTTGTGGGCAGAGTTTACCACATTCAAGAAGAAGGCCTCTCAATACAGTTCTGATTATGTAACAAGAATGAAGGACATTGCAGATGCACTAGGAGCACTTGATGAAGATATTGAGGAGGATAAATTGGTAAGGAAAATCCTCACAGGTTTGAGACGAGATGAGAAATGGAAGCCATTCATTTTGTCTACTAAATTGTCACTAGATCATTTCACTCCTGATTTAAATCAATTGCTAGGACACATGCTAAATTTTGAGCAGGATGTCAAAGGTGATGGTGATAAGAGTGCAGGTCAAGAAATGTATTCAAAGGATAAGAAGAAGAATAGGAAAGGTAAACAACAATCAAATGAAGAAGAAGGTACAACTAGCCAAGCCAACTTCCTAAGAGGAAGAGGAGGTGGCAAAGGTAGAGGAAGAGGTAGAAGTAATAAAGATGGAGCCAAAGCTTGCCGCATTTGTGGTAAGACAAATCATTTAGCTCATGATTGTTGGCGTAATAATCAAAATAATGGAGGATATAATCAGAATTTTAATTCAAGAGGAAGAGGTGGCAGAAACCAAAGAGGTAATTTCAGAGGTAGAGGTAGTAGAGGTTACTTTGGAAGAAATGCAGGTAGAGGATTATTCCAAAGTCAATCCTACAACAATACCCACTACAATTATGCTTCAAATCAGAAGGAGGATTCAACCTTGATTATGAATGCAACTTGTGAAAGGCAAAGTGAAGACCAAAGAGTCTTCTACATTGACTCATGATGTAGAAATCACCTGAGTGGTAACATAGCTTTGATGATTGATTTGGAGAATAAGGTAACTAATCATGTGGTTGAAATAGGTGATAATACAAAGCACAATGTGAAGATAGTTGGATCAGTGAAGGACAAGGATGGAAGTACTCTTCTGAGTAAGGTCTTGTATGTTCCTACAATTCCAAAGAATCTCATAAGTGTAGGATAAATTGTTGAAAGAGGTTATGAAGTAAGGTTCACTAATGATGGAGTTTTTCTGGAAGACCCTAGCAATGGGTATAAACAAATTGTTTCAGGAAAGAAAGAGGGAGGACTTTTCACATTGAAGATTCAAGGTAATGTTGGTCATGCCTTGTTCACTTATGGAGGACATAAGATCTCTGAGTTAGATCTTTGGCATAAGAGGCTTGGACATTTTAATGAAAGAGGTATTAAAGATATGGTTAACAATGGTTTAGTGCTTGGATTGCCTAATGTTGTAGGTCAACATATGACATACGGATGTGAGGCATGTCAATTAGGTAAGGTTCATAAGCAATCATATTCTAAGCATGGATTTATGTATTCAGAGAAGCTTGAATTGGTACACACAGATGTGTGGGAACCATCAAAGGATTTCAGTATAAATGGTTCAAGATATTATGTGATTTATGTTGATGATGGTACCAGGTGGATCACTATCTACGTGGTCAAAGATAAATCAAAGGTATTTAATACATTCAAACATTATCATGTGTATGCAGAAAGAATCACATGTCAAAAGTTTAAGAGACTAAGGTCAGATGGAGGGGGAGAGTATTTCTCTAATGAGTTCAGTGATTGCTTATGGAATGCAAGAATAAAAAGAGAAGTTACTTGCAGGTACTCTCCTCAACAAAATGGTGTAGCAGAAAGGAGAAATAGAACTCTTATTGAGTTTGCAAAATCAATGATGAAGGAGAAAAATTGTCCAAATTATTTGTGGGCTAAGGATGTAAATAGAGCTACATATTTTCTCAATAGGTTACCATGTAAAGCTTTGCAGGGTATGTCACCATATGAAGCATGGTGGGGTAAGAGACCTACCTTAGATCATTGCAAAGCATTTGGATGTTTGGCTTATGCATATGAGCCATCTCAATTGAGGCATAAATTGGAACCTAAAGCTGAAAAGTATGTGTTCATTGGATATGATGATAAGCAAATGGGTTATAGGTTGTGGAGTCCATCCACAAAGCAATTCCTTGTATCAAAGGATGTTACATTTGATGAGCAAGCTACTTGGTATGCAGGTACAATCAATAATCATACAGGTGATGAAGAAGTTTTGAATCAGAAGAAATGTAAATCAAAGGTTCAGATATTTGATGAAGAAGAGAACAATGAAGTACAAGTTGTAGTTGAAGAAGTGCCAATATTTGATCAAGAATGTGATGAACCAGAAACCTCAAGAAGTGGAGAACTCAGAAGGTCATCAAGACACAAATGGCAACCTACAAGGTATAGTTATGACACTTCTTTTTTGACTACTAAAGATTATGCTTACATGGTGAAAGTAGATGAAGACCCTTCTACACATGAAGAGGCAAAAGGTAAGGAAAATTGACAGAAATCTATGTAGGAAGAATATGATGCATTGATAGGGAATGAGACATGGGATTTGGTTCCTAAACCAAATAGTCAGAAGATCATTGGATGCAAATGGGTCTACAAGACAAACAGGTATGCAGATGGAAGTGTGTCTAGGTATAAAGCTAGACTTGTTGTGAAAGGGTATGCTCAGACATATGGTATAGATTATGATGAGACCTATAGTCATGTGGCAAAGATGACAACCATCAGGACACTCATAGCCATTACTGCATGTAAAGGTTGGAGACTATGTCAATTAGCTGTGAAGAATGCTTTTCTTAATGGTTATATTTCATATGATGTTTTCATGGAGCAACCACAAGGGTTCAGAGAAAAGGTATTCAGAATATGTATGCAAGCTCAAGAGAGCTTTGTATGGTTTGAAGCACGCCCCAAGGGCATGGAATTATAGACTTGTGAAGTTCTTGAAGGAACTTGGTTTCCAAGTATCTAAAGCAGATAGTAGCTTGCTTGTCAAAGCAAGTGATGATGGGTTCATATACATGTGCATATATGTTGATGACATAATTCTTATAGGTACAAATGAGAAGGGCATACAAAGCCTCAAGAAGCAAATGGAGAAAGAGTTCAAGATTAGTGACTTGGGAGACTTGTAATATTTGTGGGGCATGGAGATATCATATACTCAACATGGAGTGTATGTGACTCAAGAGAGGTATTTGAAGAACTTGTTGATCAAGTTTAAAATGGATGATTATAGGATGGCACCTACTCCAATGGAGGTGAATAAAAATTAAGCAGATATGGAGGAGAAGAATTCAAGGACATGAAGCTATATCAAAGTCTAGTTGGTAGTCTAATCTATGCTACATTAACTAGACCTGATTTGTCATATGCAATTGGAGTGTTGTCTCAATTCATGCATTGTCCTAGGAAAGAACATTGGGTTGCAGGACAAAGAGTGTTGAGATACATTAAGGGTACACTCAAGGAAGGTTTGTATTATGGTTTTACATCAGATACAAACATCAAGATACATACTGATACAGATTGGGCAGGTAATCCTGATGATAGGAGATCAACATATGGATACTTGTGTTATGTGGGAGATAAGGTAATCTCTTGGTGCTCTAAGAAGCAACACATAGTTGCTTTATCATCTACAGAGGCAGAGTATAAAGGTATGGTTGAAGCTACAAAGGAAGTCATATGGTTAAAGACTCTCATGAAGAGTCTTGACATCATTCAAAGTACACCCACTATTCATGGAGATAACATGAGTTCATTGTATCTAGTTGCTAACCTTGTTTTTCATGCCAGGACTAAACACATTGAGATTCAGTATCACTTCTTGAGAAGGTGATTGATAAAGAGATTGAAGTCATACATACTTCAACAAAAGATCAAATTGTAGATATGTTAACCAAAAGCTTGGATGGACTAAAGCTACAAAGGTTTAAAGACATGGTAGGTATAAAGAAGATAGAGAAAGCCTCACTTGATGATTGAGGGGGAGCTGTTGGTGCAAGTCAACCACAAATTGATGTTTTGGATAAAGACTTGAAGTCAAAGGATGAAGAAAAGATAAAAAATTGAAGAATGAAGATAGTGCATGTTCAGAAAATGAAGACTTGTATATATATGTACATTATTTTGTAATTAGCTCACATATACCTTTTGTATGGCCATAAGCTTGTACATATATGCCTATATATACAACTAAAAAGTCGGGGCAAGTATGAGAGAGCATGAGATGAGAAGAATTAGAAGTCATTAGACACTTTAGAAGTAAGTAAGATCTCTCTCTCATCCAGATGTAAAATTTTCAGAGAAGAAAAAAAATTGCACCCGATCTTTTGTTGATTACTCCTTCTCTGTTTAATATTTTATGTAATGCTTTTGTACAAGTCTAAGTCTATAGTTAGTTGACCTCTATACAAGTTTTTAGATCCTAATTGTGATCAGGCTGAGAGAATTGAGAGTAGGAACATTTACATGTGTAAATGTGAAGAAGTGAAGTTGCAATAGGCGCGAAATTCGATGGTAATGTTTTGGTCAGTTCTCCTTCCACAGTGTAAAGTTTTGAGCAAGCAAGCACTCATTCTTTAAGTTGAAAGGTAAGCTACCTATGGTTAAAATCATTTGAATAAATGGGTTGTAATTTGAGAGAAGCATGCTTTAGAAGTTACAGGTGTCAAAATCGATTGTAAAAAAGTATAGTTTTAGACATAGATGAATTGTGAGGATCATTTCTCAAAATCTACTGAATCTTTTGGAATGATTTAACTTGGAAAAGGTGCACAATTGATAGACAACACGTTCTGCAAAGTTTTATAAAAAACATTACACATTTGGTTAGTCAATGAGTGAATTATGTGCAGTAGACTTTTTGAGTATTAACTCTTTTTAGAGTTTGTTCAAGATTTTGATAATCTAGTATTGATCCTCCAAATTGGTAAAGGTTTTGAGTTGTTCTTGATATACAGGGGCTCTAACATCAAGAATATCGTGTTCTTTTGGAGATTAATACTCTCCATCAGACATGGCCTCCAATTGCTAGTTGCAGTTCATACTCTGCCTCCTAGAGAGGGTCAATTGGGATGTGGACCATCTCCTATTGTTTAGGGAGCTTTTTAGGGAAGGCTAGGCATTTGTTTCTATTCATCTTCAAGGTCATTTCATATTGCTATAACTACATGGACATGTCAGTCATTTGCTTCCATAGTTCTCCTAATTGGTGTTGCATTTGCAATGGGATGCATATAGATGAGTTCTCAAGTGGTGGAACACCTGTTTTCTATTGCTAGGTGGATGCTTTTGATGTAATTAGTTTTGCATGTTATTCTAGCAAGTTCATGTAATATTTAAGGATGCTTTTGATGGAATTTGGTAGGACTGCATGGAATCTTAAAGGAATCATAGGGGTGGTACTGATCATTTCCATTGCAACTTCCAAATTTTCTTTTTGTTGTTGTTGTATCTTAGTATCTTCCTCACTTGGAGTAGTAAGGTGGCTTAGTAGGAGTCCCATGTTTTGAATTAATTTGGCATTTCATCCCATTTACATATGGAAGTTGTCTTTCAATTGTTCAACTTCTTCCTTCTTTTGACTTTTCAATTGCACTTCCAACATAATATGTGCATCTTTGAGCATTGTGTAATGTGCACTAAGGGATGCAATTTCTACCATCAAGACATTGAATTGTGTTTGTAGCCATGCAACTTGTGCTTTTGAGGTTTCATTTAACTGTCCTAGGGATGTGTATTCCTCACAAACTAATTCATACATGCCAACATTTGTGGCAAGGCATTCTCAATGCTTGATGTAGGCAAGATGGGATTAATATGAACATATGCATGGGGAATGGGAAATGGGTTTGGGGAAGTGGGTACGCTTGTGGGTGGTGTTGGAAGGGGAATGGGGGATAGGGGAGGGGCTGAAGTGGGGGGAGGGGCTGAATGAACCATTATGGGTGGGGAAATGACCATTGGTTCAGTGAAGTGCTCATATGTGGCAGTGATATTAAATAGTAGAATATGTGGGTGATTGAATGTGGTGACTAGTCGTGACATATGTGGCGCATGTTGGCAGAATGTTGTGAATGGTTTTGTTATAGTGCCAAATTTGAAAAAGGTTGAAAATGGTGAGTTTTCTATGAATGATCCTTGTTAGGTGGGAAAGATTGGGATCAAAGGTTGGATGGGAGGTGGTGGAGGGGTGAGTGTAGGTGGAACTAGTGGTTGTGAATGTTAGATATTGGTTTATAGAAACCACTATATGTGTGTGGGACAAGGACTAAGGTTAATCAAGGTCCCTAGCGTGGAGGATATCCTAATGTACCTAAGGGGTAATGGAAATGTGCATGATGCACACTACATCATTCTTGAGCATTACTATCTTGCGTGCAAGAGGATATATAGGATGGGAGGTGAGTTGCACACACAACCCTCTTTAGCCCATAATATTGAGTGGCCTTGGGAGAATTCTTAGCAAAGTAATAAGTCTCTCATTTTAGTTATCAAAGCAAGTTAGAAAAAGATTCTATGTGAGCTTTTTTTTCAGGATACTTTCACCACTTCAATGGATGAGTCACCATCATCTTTGCAATCCCACCTGCCATTAAAAGGAGTTGCAGAAGATATCTATGCCAAAAAGGAGAAAAGCCCTCTCAGAGGAGGTCAAAAGCCCCCACAAGAAGCCATATGTGTGTGATTCTACACGACATGTGATGGATAGTTGACAATGGGTGTGCCTAGTTTCCCACGTGCTCTAGTTTGAATAGGAGAGGAGAGTATTTTCCATTGTCCTCTCCTTGTCTTGTGAACTTGAAGAGTTCTTGGAGGAGATTTATAACCTAAATCTGTGCAAATCCCTTAATATATGGGATATTTTCCTCTACTACGAGCACTTGTGATCATTCCTACCTTTGTGGATGAGCAAGGAAGGCATATTTCCTTGTGAAGGTTCTTCAAATACCCTCTTTAGAGAGCATATCTAGAACACTTCTTTCCACTAAAACGTGCTTATCTCTCTCATACAGTGTCTAAAATGAGGGATTCAAAGTTCTAGAGGATCCTTGCTTTGACAAGTATTTATTAAATACTTGGAAGACATATTTTGGATTCTGCAAGTCTACTATATAGAGCTTTGAACTTGACCATTCATAAGCTAGGAGCATCATATGAGACCATTTTTGGTATGAGTGCAATTGATTCCAACTTGGGAATGTGCAAAGGATGGATTGGGATGACGTCTATCCATTGTACCACCTTTGCAAGTTAATTGCCTCACTTCATAGAGAATGTTTGTTAATATTTTTTTTTTAAAGAAGAGGAAGTTCGACCTTAGCCTACTCTCCCAGACTTGTATTAATTAAAGAAAAGAAAAGTACAAGTGAAGGGGACTAGTGCCCATGGGACCCCCCAATCCCTCACAGCAAGGGTCAATTTTATAGAGTTTAGATGGCATTACAAAGAAGGTTAATCAGACTCTCATCACCCTCATGCAAGGCCCACTTGGGTTTAAGCTTGTTGTTGATCAGAAGGAGCACTTGATGATGCCTGAAGGGAGGGAGGCTTCTTATAGTTAGCGATTCTTTTGCCGAGGAGGAATAAATAATTTCTCAATAAACCACTCCTTGGGGGAGTCGCCAAGGTTAAAAGCACATCTTTCCCACCAGATCTTCCATAGGACCTCCCCTCTGATGGCATTCTAGAGAGTTTCAGAGCAACCGATTGCTTCTTCCAATAGAGCTTCTTTCCAATTGATATGTTTTTGAAGTCTGATTTTCTTTCCAACAGTGAAGAAGATGTGTGCAACATCTTCAATGGACCTGTCACAATGCTTGCACCAGGGAGGCACCCCACAAATTTTGCTAGCCTTTAGGTTGGTCCATATTCCACGATGAAGAATTTTCCATAAGAGGACATACTTTTTTATTTCTATGAGAGGGTGCCAGATATACATGAACTTCATGTCATAGCCACGTCCATGATAGGCACCACTTCTTGTTGAGGTTGACCGGATATTGAATGGTTTCTTTGATGTTGGGGATTTTTGTTAGGCAATTGCCATTGTGCCATCTGAGACCAAGCAGGCACGGCGGGTTGTGACCCATGAGAAGAAAAAATTTGGAGTGGTCCCAAGCAAGACATCTGCTTTGTAAAGTATTCCATTCTTCATAGGTAATATTGACGCTCGGGTCAAGATCCTTGAAGTTGATCCACTGGTTGGTGTCTTGCTTCCAGGGATGTTTCCATTTTTTGAAGCCTTTGTTCCATAGCCTCTTGGCGTTTTGAATGTTCTAAGATTCCACGACCCAGATGCCATGTATTTAAAACCAAATAGAGTCATTTTATCTGATACCGACAGCCCACAATCTTCACTGATTCTTATGAAGCCTTTGACTTTATTCCAACTCTTCCATAGGGAGCACACAAGATTCAAGCCTTTGGAGGAAACTGGGATCGGGGAAAACAAAAGGGTCAGAATGTCATGATTCTTCCAGTTCAGGAATCCCATGAAACTCAACACATTCTTGTTTTTGAAGATCAACTTGGCCCAGGAGGCCTCCCCATTGCACCATGCCTTAATCAACTATTTTGCAGCAAGTTTGTTATCCATGCACCCAATGTCCAGAACGCCAAGGCCCCCACTATTCCTTTGGCTAGCGTAGATGGACCACTTTATTTTAGGCACCCCCTCCTATTGGGGTCGCCCATCCAAAGGAAGCTTCTACAAATACATTCTAGTTTGCACAGCTCTTGCTCTTTCGGTCTCCAACAAGAAAGGCAGTAAATGGTCAATGAGATGAGGAATGTGTTGATAACCATTGTCCGACCCGCAAGATTGATTTGCATACCTCTCCAATAGTTTAACTTGCTCTATCAATAATTTCATTTTAATTCTTTTTAAAGCATTGATTATTATATAGGATAAGCACTTAGCTTCCATACATGCATGTATGCTTGTATACATGCTTTTGAACCTCTATAATTCTTCTTGAATTGTGAAATAGGATGGTAGCATGATCTTATTGTAGGTATGATGATGAGAAAGCAAGAGTGTGTATTGTTCTTATGTAAAATTTGATATGTGTGTTGCAAGCACATGAATTTTGTAAAGGACATGTAGTTTTATATGGTCTTTTCTTGTTTATTGTGTACTTGCAAGCACACTTACGGTTAAAGAGCATGTATAAAACTTTGGTTTTTTGTTTAGATTTTCATTTTGCTACCAAAATCAAATGCATGATTGTTTGATGCATAAATAGAGACCAAATTGATGCAAATGTCTTATTTTTTTCTCTTCCTTGCAAAGGTTAGAGACTTGTTAGTTGCTTATTGTCAATATTCATACTAGATGCACATGTACATACATAAACTTAAAGGAAATATATATATATATATATAACCGCTTAAAAGCATTAAAAAAAAGGAACTTAAATTTCCCTAAATATGGACTCGAGATCTTCATCTCCACATAGAGAGGATACAGACATGGCCAAGCATTTTGTAGAAAATATAGAGACCATGAGTAATAGAATATCACATTGAGAAAGTATACCTCAAACTATCTTAGAGCATGTTTATGGCTCTAAGAGAGAGGAATCTATGCTTGATGTTGGAGCCCTAGGGATAGTGTTGGGAGCTTTGGGTGAGTAGCACACTCCAGAATTCTCTAGTGAGGATACCCCAAATAGAGAGGCAAGATGTTAGCTTAATGGTCTTAAACATCCATGCTACTTCATATTGATACTCCACCTTCTTATGTTCCAGACCAAAAAATTTATGGAGGAAACATGTCTTGTACCTTGTGAGAGGAAATAAGAATGAAAGAAACATGTCTTGTGCCTCAAGAGAGGAAAAAACATTTGCATGACATAGAGGATCTTAACATTGGTTCAAGAGGAATGAAAAAATGGACCAAAGCAATAAGGTGGACACATTGCTTATTAGTCTATATATGATCTCTTGCTTCCATGTATGTAGATAACCCTATTTGGTGCTCAATTTAGGGTGGCCATGTAGCCCAGCAAGGAAAATGTTGATCCAAATGTCAACCCAACAAAGCAGAGAAAGCCTCTTATTAGCTAGAGTTCTTGCCATGTAAATAGCCATGAGCCATGCAAGAATTTGCACTCTCAGCAAGGTTCATATTGAAGCGATGCTCTATGCAATCAAGAGAAGAACGAAGATTCAATCTTGAAAAAAAGAGTGTGCCTTCTCCATTCTCCAAGTCAACAAGAGATACTTCCAAAGTTAAATACTTTTTTCTTTTGCATATCTTCGAAATCATCATGCATTCAATACATCATGTGATGCAAAGGGTGCATGATTTATAGTCCATAGATAACTTGTATCATCATGGATTTCAAAAAGTATTTATTTTAGTTATTAAAATATATTGTATGCATGGAAATCATTTTATATGCAAAGTGGCAGAATATAAAAGGGTTTCATGTATTAGTGTAAGTATGCATCTCCTTAAATAGTGTAAGTATGCATCCATATATCCTTAAACTTTTAAAGGAAGATGCATGCTTTGGGAAAAAAGTAAGTATATAAATTCCAAAGGGAGGACAATGGAATTTTGCAAAGATGAAATGACCCAACCTTGAAACCTCAAGCTCTAAATATCCAAGCAGTTTAACCTTGCTATGCAAGGACATAAAGGATGGATGAAGTTATGGAGAAATTACCACCTACATTTATTCATTTTTCAATGCTAAAAGATTTCATTTAAGTATGCATATAAAAAGAAGTAGAGGTTCAAATATACCTAGAATAGTGCATTGAATGACTTGACTAATGAATGCAGTTAAGCCATAAATGAATGAAAAAGTTTTTCCATTAGCATGAAATGGAATCACCTTATAAAGATGAGTAGAAGTTGAACATAATAGGTTCAATATATAGTATGGCATGAACAAGGATGAAGATCACAAGTATACATTGGATGTATGTTAATGTATTAAACGGAATTCAATGTCTAAATGACATGCATGATTTAAAGAGGGGTTTAATTTTTGAACCTCGTGTGTGCTAAGCATCTTCAAGTCAAGATGTTTATGTTTTGGCATATATCATGTATGTTGATCAATGAAGGTTTTTTTGCATATTCGTGGGTTTATGGGATAACATGAGGATCAAGTTAATTTACGTTAAGGTTAAGTTAGGAAATGAATTCTTTATATGAAGTCAAAAGCATAAAATCTTAATGGTATGTTGATGTCACGTGAATCTATAACCATTAACTTTTATGTCTTTTATATGTTTGATTAATTCAGAAGCCAACAAATCTTAACAAAAGATAGAAAAGCTTTAAGCTTCCAATCCTCTTCATGGATCCTCAAGTTCCATAAAATCCATGCCATGCTTGATGAATAAGGCAAAGGACTTATGCTACAAATCAACCAATGTTTCTCTTCTTATTAGCCATAAGTTATTGGTAATAAGAATCTGGATTGAAAGATATCCAAAAGAGAAATTAAATCCTACATGAGACCCTACACACAATAGTGGATTAAATCTTTCATAATTATGAAAGACGTTAAGAAGTTCAAAGGCCTTAAGAATTTTAATAGCTGATCATTTAAGACAATGATCAACTAATGGGGGAATAAAGTGTCATAAGTGACAAGTTGGGGCATGTGATGGTTGAATCATGTCATCTTTTTGAAGAAACACATTTCTTCCTCAATAAGTTTCTCCGTTTTTGGCAAGAGGTATGATCCATTTGGAACTTCAAAAAGAAAAGTGCTTCAGGAGTGAAGAGTTTCAACTCATTAGTGCATATGTATAGAAGAGGAAGATTAAAGGGTTGAGAGAAAATCTAAACAACACTACTCCAGAATATTCTCTATGAATAAGAAGCAATTTACCAATATGATTAAAAATGTAACCATTTGGCTAAGCTTATGATTGACCATATCCTTTGAGATAGATGTCTAGTTATGTCAACAACTAATATCCAATATGAGAATACTAGATCTATTATCAAATGATATAAAAAAGGATAAGTTTTGATTGAATATGATCAAAGTAGACATTTCAAGTATAAATCAAGACTTGGTATGGATATAACTTACAAGAATTTTGATGCTACTTGAACAAAATTTTCCCAATAAGCAATGCTTCAGGAGAGCTAAAGTAGTGGACAATAAGGTGAGAGTGTAAATGAGATGGTATGGGATGTCCAGATTTATATTGCTAAAGTGCATTTGGTGGTATGGGATGTAGGATTTAAAGATAATGGAAGTTTGAACTCAAGAATATTCAATGAATTGTTCATTCAACTTAAAAGAAAAGAAAATTGAGTGTTAATAAAGCTTCAACCAGGTTTAATAAATTGGATGAGCATCAATTTCCTAAAAGTTTATAGTTCTCGAGGATGAAATCTCTTTAAAGGGGGGGGGGGGGGGAGAAAGATATCATTGATACAATACTTCTAAGCAAAATATGCATTCCTTGAATCTTCCTTAAAAGTTAAGGAGTAAATTTGACATCAAGTATGTTGTATTTGAGATTTGAGCAAAAGTTTTGACAAGAGAGTTGAGATCATGCTGTTAGTGGAAATATGTTATAAAAACGAGGCAAGGATAATGGAAATATGTTATAAAAACGAGCCAAAGATAACTTCTTATGCCTCTGTGATTACGAAGACAACTATCTACCATTATTAAAAGCTGCACACTTAGGTGTTGCAAGCAAACATTCCTATATAGATTGAACAATCGAAATGTGGAGTGCCTCCATGTAGGTAGGGTTTTCATCTTCCTCTTCTTCTCTATCTGTTTGTGACCTTAGATAGCTAGTCCATACATATTCTTGTGACAAAGATTGTGTATGTAAGTATTCAAAGTCTTGAAATCCTTTTTCCAATAGTACTTCAAAAGCAAAGTATAGATGTTGCTCATCTATGAAATCTCCTTCTATAGGGAATACAAAATGTTCAATGGTTACTTTTGCTTTAGTTTCTAGTCCTAATGGTTTAATGATGGAAGGTTGGTCTTCCACATTTTGGGGTTCTGAAGTTGGGGTAATAGGTTATTGTGCTTGTAGTTGTACTTGAGGATGAGGAATCTCAATGGAAAAATGATGGGATTACTAGGTGAGATCAATTGGAGGCTCTGCAAGGGTAGCAGTAGTCTCTATAGGTTGCAAGTAGGGGATGGTTCTACACATACTTTTGGGTTGATGTGATGTAGAAGTTGTGCCTCCTTTAAAAGCTTGTAGCTCTTCTTTGGACAATGTGCACTCAGTTGGTATGTCATAAATGAGGCACATGTAAAAAATTTCTAGTGATTGTGCAACATCCATTTAGTCCCTTTTCTTGGATCCACCTAGATTTATCTGCATAAAATTCATCAATAATCCTATGAGGTAGAATGATCTTTAAACGATTCCTCTGTGGTAATTATAGATTGAACAAAATCTTTTTGAGGGCTAGGTAAAGTGATCTTGCCCCAAAAATGGGGTGTTGCATGCACATTTGAAGCATTGTCAATACGTTTGGAGTGATATAAGACATTTATGGTGCACTTTAGGATCTCAATCTTCTTCATCTCCTTATCTATCTAAGTCCATTTATCAAAAGGTATATGAGTGTCATACATCTTCAAAGCTTCACATACCAATTTATGTGTTAGAAGGAACCTCCTCAAAGGTTGATTAGGAAGTAATGTTGGCAGAGAAATTGTTCTTGATTAAGAATGTGCTTCAAGAGTCTCTATTGGGACCTAGCTATATGGAGTAAATCAAATCGTGGAACCCTAGGAAGCTTGCCTTTGGGAGGGATGCACTAAAATAGTGGTTCAATCATGCCTTTTCCTATAATGGCCTTAAATCATCTAAATTTTGCAGCTTTTTGAATTCATGTACAAAAACTTGGAAATGACCCCATTTGTGGTTGAATTCTAATTTTTCTTTGTAAATGAAATGACCATCTACTAGGGGTCCTACTAGTCCTTGGAACAACTAAGATTTTTCATGGAATATTTATGTTCTAATGATGGGCCACTCTTCTATGGTATCTCTTGGGCTCTTCTCCAAATTCTAGAGGTATAAATATAGGGTATTCCTCCACGGGTATGGATTAATAATCAATGTGCATGCTATTGAGGTCTGTGGCTTCCATGATGCTTCACTCTAAGGACACTTTTAGAATCTACTACGACAAGGAAAAAGCATGTTAATATTGTACAAGAAACTAGATAACAATAAGGTGATAATGTGGTCCTTTTCCAATATTGAAATGAGTTCTCCATACTTAGCTCTTATCGTGCATTGTGAAGTTGTTTGCACCTTTTGTTATTGTTTCTCTGTGGTTGTCTCTTGACCCAAAGATACTCCTTTCTTGTAGGCATGTTTGATTTTGGAAAACAAGGGGGCTCTAATGTCTGCATGGCTTGTCTATTATAGATAGAGAAATTATACACAACAAACTTGGGAGCACATGTGAAGTGTGCGAGCTTGGAAAAAGAAGGGTCATAACCTTCAAATTCAATCATAAGGCATTTCTTATCAACCCAAACATGAAGACGTGGTTTACTAAGGTTTAAGTGTAATGCATTATTGTATATCCAATCTTGGCCGAATACTAAAGGTTCTATGAAATCTTCACCATGGCAAGCTAAGAGCTTGATTTCCAAGGGGACATCATGCAAGAGAATAGGAACTTTGACCTCACCTAAGAAACCGATTTCTACATCTCCTAATCCAATGAGATAAGCTTCCAATTGAATTCACATATATGATCATATCTTTATACCAAGAATACCTAATGGCACTTTTGGAAACTCCTAAATCAATTAGGACTCTAACCATCTTGATTGTAGTGCCTTGTCCTAGCTCAAATCAAATAAATGGTCTTTTATAAATAATGCTAGGATTGGTATGTGTGCATACTTGGCACATTTCAATGTGATAAAAAGGTTCATGGGATTAGTTAGCAACCCTTTTTGTCTTAGCTTGAGTTTCCTACTCTTTCTTGGATTTTTTTTTTGTGCAAAACATTTTCTCTCATCTAACAATGAATTTTAGGTCCTGATACCAACATATCTATTTTTTCTCATTACCTTTCCATCTTCAGTAATCATGGTAGTTCATTCATAATGTTGGGATGGCTACCGGGCTTATTCTATTCTAGATCGAGACTTATAGCCTCTACCTCTAATTCCTCTCTAGTTCTATGTTCTTCTCCCTTGCACTTCTAAGCCACATTCAATCATGTGACATCTCATCCATCAAGTTCTCTTAATAATGCTTAACTCTACATCCACTAACATAAATTGGTATACTACACCTTCAAGCATGGCTATTTGAATAGCGCTACTCATGAAAATCACATTGATGACCAGAGGTGCATATCTGTGTTTTTTCAACTTACAAACATGTTGTTTCAACTTGTAGAACAATACTAAATCTCCAAATTTTAAACCTTTCTCCCTAATATGAGTGCCAAAATAAACCTTTTTCCTCTCCTTGGTTGCATATATTCCAACTATTGCACGTAATATGGTCTCTCCTATGCATTATAGATCCCTAATCCTTGAGGATATCTTGTGCCCTTCCCATTATCAAGAAATCCAAGGGTAGCATCCATTGGTCACATACTTGGACAATTAGCATTTACCTCATATAGTCACATATGTATTCCCTTGTAAAAGTCAATTACCTTTTATCCTTGTAAAAGTGAATATGATAATTGCACTAACCCCACGTGGAGTTAGGTGGAATCAAATCTCGAACCTTTGATGGAAAATAGATGAGAGAATAAAGCCTAAATTCTAGGACTCACTTTATGGTGAGAATTTGAATTTGAATTTAAAGCTTCGCTCCAAACTTAACTATAAAAGTAAGTCAAATACTCGTGTGACAAGAGCCTGATTAGAGAGATCAATTGAGAGGGATTTGTGTGATTAGTGAGCTAATTATATAGCCACTTCACTACCCTCACATTGTGCAATTATACATTGCCAATGACATTGTATTTCTACGTGATTTAATGCATATACATTGATCACTTCTCTACTTCACTTCTCTGCTATGATCATCTCAGAATAGTGAAATTCTCAAAACTTTTTCTCAATGCACAATTGACTATTTGATGTGATTTAAAGTGCTATAGATTCATCATACTATCTAGTTCATAGCTACAAAGTTTCATTATCATTGCTTTTTGCAATCTTGAGATATCATCATATTTCAGCTCACTGGTTTGCATACTATAGCACCCCGAAAATGTCAGGATAGTCCTTCAACTTGCTAAGCATCATTCTCAGTGTATGGTTGATCTTTTTTTATTGAAATAACTCATGATTCATAGCTATCTAAGTTAACTAGATACTCCCAAAAGGAATTTATCTAATTGCTAGCAGGTTGAGAGCACTATTCATTTTACTGAACATGTGCAAAGACCAAAATAGCAAGTCTAAGCTCTTGGTTGAATTTTCTACTCATCTGTTTTGATCCGTTCATTAGAGGATCATGCTCCAAAACACATAGGTAATTATTTGTGATCATTAGGAAGCTCAAGGGGCCCTACACTCTCGACAACTTGTTCTTGGCTAGTGTGAAGCAGGATTTTGCAGTACCACGTCATCTCTGGAATCTATCCACCATCTCCTCCAACAGTGGTATTAGAGCAACAACAAGCAAGATGGGAGATGGATTTCCATAATTCATTGACAGATTGGATAGGAAAAACTATCCAGCATGGTCCCTAAGGATGCAAGAATATCTCCAAGGAAGAAGCTTATATGGATACATCTCTAGAGATGAGAAAATGCCAAAAATTCAAAAGCAAACATCAACCTACAAGAGAAGAGCAAGAAAGGCTAAATACATGGTGTGCAAAGGATGCTCGAGCCAGGTCTTATGCACTTAACTCAATATCCGATTTCTTATTACCTCACATTAGGAATTGCAAGACCTCCCAAGGGACTTGGGAAGTACTTTCTTTATACCTCATCAAATACAAGGGCTAGGAGGAACCAACTATGGATGGAGTTCAATCCCTTGAAGAAGCAACAAAAGCAATGTAGCCGGCTTTGTAACCAAGACGAAGGATGTAGCTGACCAACTTGGAAGCATTGGAGAAGAGATAGAAGAGGAGCAGATAGCAAGGCAAATCATAAATGGTATCAAAGCTGATGATAAGTGGGAGTCCTTCACCATAGCAATGGACCTACATATGGATATGAAAATACCTGACCTCAACGCATTGATGGGGCAACTCTTCACACATGAGAAAAAGCTCAACAAAAATGGAGACAACTCTAGAGGTAATGAATCTTCTACCCTTTACACGGATAGAAATAAAAGTAAAGATAAAGGCAAAGGTAAAAAGAATGAGGAAGAGGCTAGTACCTCTCAAGTGAACTTCACAGGTAGAGGAAGAGGTACTAGAGGAAGGGGTTGAGGAGGAAAGCAAGGCAAGGGGAGATCATAAAACTCTTCACCTTGCAACATTTGTGGCCTAACCAACCACACCATAGATGAGTGCTTCAAGAGCACAAGGAATCAGAGAGGAAGAGGCTTCCATAGAGGAATCTATGGACAATCTAGAGGCAGGTTCAACAATGGAGGAAGCAATTACCATTAAACTACAACCAAAGTTACAACAACAACTATCAAGGAGGATTTAGAGGTAGAAGAGATTATAACAACTACATAGAAGACCAAGAGGATTCTCTACTGATGATGAACATGACATCCAAGCAAGGTAAAGATGATGAGCATCTTTTCTATATTGATTCTAGTTGTTCCAATCATGTGGCTGGAAATGTAGCATTGTTGTCTAATCTTGAAGAACCTAAAGGGAAGCATGAAGTGTAGACAGGTGATGACACTAGACACTCTATTAAAAAGATTGGAAATGTCAAGTCTTATGATGGTAACATGAACCTTTTAAGTAAGCTTTTATATGTGCCAACCATAATGAAAAACCTAATTAGTGTTGGGCAGATTGTTGAGAAAGGCTTACACGTCAGATTCACAAGGCATGGAGCATATGTGGAAGATCCTCAACAAGGCTTCAAGAGTATTGCAAAAGGTGAGAAATCTGGTAGACTCTTTACATTCGAAGTTGAATATACCAGAAACATTGCACCCTTCAATTACAAGGATGAAAACCTATCTAAACTAGAGATATGGCATAAAAAGCTAGGTCATATAGGTGAAAGAACACTAAAGCAAATATGCAGGGATGAGAGTGTGCTTGGAATTCCAAATGTGTCCAAGCAACACATGATTTACAAATGTGGAGCCTGCTAATTTGGCAAATCTCACAGGCAACCATTCAACAAAAAAGGATACATGTATGAAGACTACTTGGAGCTTGTGCACACAAATGTGTGGGGTCCTAGCAGAGAGCCATCAATCTCAGGGTCAAGGTACTATGTTTCATCCATAGATGATTATAGTAGATGCATAATTCTTTACTTCATGAAGCATAAAGATGAAGTCTTCACTTGTTTCAAAAACTATTTGGCATTAGTTGAGAACCAAACAGGTAGAAGCTTGAAGAGAATCAGATCTGATGGAGGTGATGAGTATTTCTCACATGAATTTGACTCATTCTTGCAGGACAGAGGTATAAAGAGAGAGGTCACAACAAGATACACTCCTGAACAAATGGAGTGGCAGAGAGAAGGAATAGAATGATCATAGAGGCTACAAGATCAATGTTGAATGAAAAGAAAATACAAAATTACCTATGGGCAGAGGCTGTTTCCACAGCCACATACTTGATTAATAGGCTCCCATCTAGATCCTTGGATGGAATGACACCTTATGAGGCATGGAATGGTAGGAGACCCTCATTGGACCATTGTACAATCTTTGGCTGCATTGCTTATGCATGTATACCCTCACAGATTAGAGGGAAGCTTGATCCAAAAGCAGAAAAATGTATATTCATTGGCTATGACCGAAACCAAAAGGGATATAGGTTGTACAATCCCACTCAAAAAGGATTTACAGTTAGTAGGGATGTGGTGTTTGATGAAAATAATTCATGGTTTGAAGATGACTATAGGAAAATTAAGCCACCTTATGTTTTGGAAAGTGACTTTCCAACTCTGACTCAAGAAGAACCACAAATCTTTGAAGATGTCAATGTTGATATATTTAGGTAGTGATGTGTGTGAACACTCTAGGACCGTTGGGGGCACTTTTTTCCCTCTTTAGGAGGTTTTTTTCCCCCGGCTTTTATATATGCCTATTTCCCTAATGGGCTACTTATCTTTGTACATTCTCTAGTAATACATTCAGTATTGTGTGTTGTGCTCCAAGCTTCTTCTCCTTTCTTGTGTTGTTTGCGTGCTTCTGTAGATGTCTATCTCCAACAATTGGTATCAGAGCAGGTTGTCACTTCTTCTAGGGCACCATCGACACTCCTCTATTTGCAGTCTCAAAATGGCACGAATTTTGGTGAGCATACTCAGCGTGTTCCGAAGATCAAAACCGCTTCACTCTGTGGTGCCGAAATCACGATCTAAGCTCATTTTGGCCTCCGAACGCACTATCGCAGTGATTATGCAAGCTATTTCATCTTTTTGTGCCAAAGGTATATACTAGTTTCTATTCGTCAGTATAAGCATCTCGAAGTCTGCTACAGGTCTAGCAGAATTCATATGGGCAGTTCTGTTCACCTTTTTGAGATACACTCAATTTTCTTCATCAAGGTATTTTAGTCACCGGCCATGGCTGAAAGTAGTGATGTATTCCATATGTTAGCTGTTGAGGATAAGTTGGATGGTACCAACTACCCATTGTGGGCTTATATGATGCGACATGTATTGGTTGCAAAAGGACTGTGGAACATTGTGCAGGGTGTTGAAAAATGTCCTATCACACCTGCAACTGTTACAACTGTAGGTACTGAAGCTGATGCAGAAGGTGTCGAAGATGATGATATTCTGCATATTCTTGTTCGTGTTGCGGTTTCTGCTGCACCTACTGCAGAGCAAATTTGCTGGGATGGCAGAGATGCCCATGCACATGCATTGATAGCTTTGTCCATCGAACGTGCCATTATTCCTCACATTTGCTCTTGCAGAACAGCTAAGGATGCTTGGGATACACTTAGCACATTGTACCAAGCTAGGAATGAGGATCGTGTTGCTTACCTCCAAAAACAGTTGGAGAGTGAGCACATGAATGAAGGTGATTCTATGGACAGTTTCCTAATGAAGATCAAAGATTTGAAGGAACAGTTGATTTCTACTGATGAGGTTATACCAGATAGCTCACTTGTGCAGACCGTTTTGAATGGTCTTCCTTATTCATATCAGAGTTTTGCTTCTACTCTTCGTTTGATGATGAAAGGCAATCCGAATGCCTTATAATTTGAGGAGTTAGTCTCTGTTCTGTTGTAGGAAGATCAGTCTAGCAGAACATGTCCATTATGCGAGTTGCAGATCAAGCTTTCTTGGCTAGTCAGAAGGGCAAAGGAAAATGGAGCTCTTCAACTAATAAGCAGAAATCTGCTAATTCTGCATATTCGAAGAAGGAAGATAAAGATGAGAAGAAATCAGAAAAGCAGAAAATGTTTTGTAAGTACTGTAAAGGGAATGATCATATCATAAAGAACTGTCCAAAACTGGCTGCTAAAGAGGCAAAGAAGATAGAGGCTGGAATGGTTGTTGCAGAGGCCTCTACACCAAAAACAGAGTCTGCTAATCTTGTGCAGGAAGAAGAATGGGTGTTTACTACTGTCTACAGTTTTGACCCATCTTCTCATGAGTAGTGCATGTCTGCAGTGGACTCAGATGTTTGGTATTTTGACAGTGGGGCGACCAAACATATTACCTTGGAGCACAGTTTCTTCTCTTCACTCGAGCCTGCCCCTACAGGGAATACTGTTACATGTGCCAACAACCCCTCTTATCCTGTTATGGGAGTTGGTAAGATCATTTTGACTACTGCTGATGGTAGTTCTTTCACTTTGTCAGATGCTTTATTTGTGCATGGGATCAAGAAGAACCTGTTATCAGTTTCTGCATTAGCCAAGATTGGCTTGGTTGTGAAATTTGTTGATGACAGGTGTACAATGGCGATGTGATTATTGTTTCTGGCATTTTATGTCGTGGGCTGAATAAGCTCATAGACTATGAAAGATCTGTAAATGATTTGGCATGTGCAGTAAATTATTCTCAGGCTATGTCAGATGCAAAGCTTTGGCATGCACGCTTTGGTCATCTGAATTTTGCTAGTTTGCTACGCCTGCAGAAATCTGAAATGGTTTCCTCTTTGCCCAAACTTGAGGCACCTGGAAAATATGTTTGTGAAGGTTGTATTTTGGGCAAAATGCAGCATTCATCCTTTCCAAAAGATGGTTCTGTTCGGGCTACTCAGAAATTGCAGCTTGTACATGGTGATGTCTGTGGTCCTATGCAGACACCTTCTTTTGGGAATTATCTTTACTTCGTGACTTTCATCGATGATTTTTCCAGGCATGCATGGGTATATCCATTGAAGGCAAAGTCTGAAGTGTTCATGTGCTTCAAACAGTTTTTTGTTTTGGCTGAAAATCTGTCAGCATGTAAAATGGGCACCCTCCATTTTGATCGAGGGAGGGAATATATGTCTTCTGATTTTAATGCATTTCTGGCTGAACGTGGGATAAAACACCAGTGTACAGTGCCGTATACACCTCAACAAAATGGAGTTGTTGAACGAAAGAACAAGTCACTCATGGAGATGGCAAGGTGTATGGTCAAGAGTCAGGCTTTACCACATAGTTTCTGGCTTGAGGCTATCATGTGTGCAGCATATGTACTTAACAGGTGTCCCACTAAAGCGCTGTAGTCTATCACTCCCTTGGCATGATCACAAGCCATTTGTTGCTCATCTCCGTGTTTTTGGTTGTTTGGCATATGCATTAGTGCCTGAACAACATCGTAGAAAATTGGATGATAAAGCAGTAAAATGTATTTTTGTTGGGTACAGTTCTGAAAGTAAAGGCTATCGTCTGTATCATCCACAGACTAAATGCATTCTGGTTAGCCGTGATGTTGTTTTTGTGGAAGATGATATTCAACCATTGCTTTCATGTACTAAGGAGACATCTGTTAGCTCCAAAGACATGTATGATACTTTGTTGCCTCTTTTTATAGGTGGATAGTCTAGTGCTGGTCCTAATGAGGCAACTTCTCAGCCCTTGCAGGTTTTGTATGATGATGCAGATCATTCTATTTCTGATGCAGATTTACATGATGCACTAGTTGATGAGAGAGCTAATATTGAGCAGGAAAAAACTATGCCAAAATGGCTAGTGCAGACTTTGTGTGACAGCAAATTAGATGCGCCTCTGTCATATCGTACTCATTCAAGCTCTCATAGGGCCTCTTTTGCATCAGATTGCTATGCTATGGCTGTATCTAGTCTCTGTGATGAGAATGAGCTTGTTTTGTTTGATGAAGCACAAAATTCAAAAAATTGGATGGCTGCTATGCAATCTGAATATGATGCAATAATGAAGAATGGTACTTGGTCTTTATGTGACTTGCCTCCTGGAAAGAAGACCATTGGCACTAAGTCGATATACAAGCTGAGGCGTAAACCTGATGGTACAGTTGACAGGTATAAGGCTAGGCTTGTTGCAAAGGGTTATGTGCATGAAAGAGGCATTGATTTTGATGAGACCTTTGCACCTACATGGCGTATGACTACTGTTCGGAGCATTTGTGCACTTGCAGTCCATCATGGTTGGAATGTACATCAGCTAGACATTAAAACTGCATTTCTGAATGGTGACTTGCATGAAGAAGTGTATGTTTTTCAGCCCCGTGGCTTTGTGCAGAAAGGGCATGAAAACCAGGTGTGTAGGTTAAAGAAGACATTATATGTTTTAAAGCAAGCACCACGTGCTTGGTATGAGAAGATACATGCCTATCTGATTGCACATGGTGTTGAGAGCAGTCCAACTGAAAGCACCTTATATGTTAAGCGTGCTAATGATGTGCTTCTGATCATTGTGGTTTATGTTGATGATATGTTGCTCACTAGTCCTCATGAGAGACATATTGCTGATTTTAAGGTTGATTTGCATGCCTCATTTGAGATGTCTGATTTGGGGCATTTGCATCACTATTTGGGCATTCAATTTATGCAAGTTGATGGTGGAATGGCTTTGTGTCAAACGAAATATATTGACACATTATTGCAGCATTTTGGCCTTGAAGACTGTAAGCCTATTGCCACTCCTATGGAGACGGGTTTACGTTTGAGTCTTCATGATGCTGGAGATGCATTTGATGTTGTTGTCTATCAGCAGGCTGTTGGATGCTTGATTTACTTATGCATTACTCGGCCAGATATTCAATTTGTTGTCTCACAAATGAGCAGGTTTATGCATTGCCTAGGAGTCAAGAATTGGCAGGCGGTTAAGCGCATCTTTCGCTACTTGAGTGGTACTCGGTTACTTGGGTTGTTTTATCCCAAGGGGGGATCACTACCGCCAGATTTGCATGCTTTTTCTAACTCTGATTGGGTTGGTTGCCCTAACAAGAGAAGACATATGTTATGGAGTAAGTACATTAAGCCAATTTATGCATACACCAAGAAAGCCTCACATGGAAGCTGCCAAGAGGATATTAAAATGTTTAGAGGGTACCATAAATGAAGGGTTGTTTTATCCATTCACTTCTGATTTCGATATCAAGATGTACTCTGATGCAGATTGGGCTGGCTCCAAGGATGATAGGAGAAGCACTTCTAGCTACTTATCTTTTGTAGGATCAAAGCCAATACAATGGTCATCAAACAAACAACCAACTGTAGCATTGTCATCAATAGAAGCAGAATATAGAGACTTAGAAAATGCAACACAAGAGTCTATGTGGCTCAAACTAGTCTACACAGATTTGGGGTTACATTCTTATACTCCAATGATTATGAAAATAACAATAGTTCACTTCATTTGGTTGCTAATCATGTATATCATGAAAGGACTAAGTACATTGAAGTGCACTATCATTATGTAAGAGAGAAGCTACTCAGCAAGGACATCCAATTGTCCTATGTATCAACCGATTTCCAATGTGAAATCTTTGGATGGAATTAAGATGAACAGGTTCAAGATGATGATTGGCTTGCAAGAAAAGAGGAATGAACACCAAGCATGTTAGGCTTAAGGGGGATTTTTTTGTGCAAAAGGGTTCAAGCCTACATACTTGGGCAATTAGCATGTGACTATTCCCTTGTAAAAATCAATTACCTTTTATCCTTGTAAAAGTGCATATGATAATTGCACTAACTCCATGTGGCATTAGGGGGAATCAAATCTCGAACCCTTGGTGGAAAATAGATGAGACAATAAAGGCTAAATTCTAGGACTCACTTTATGGTGAGAATTTGAATTGGAGTTCAAAGCTTGGCTCCAACTCTAACTATAAAAGGAAGTCAAATACTCGCATGACAAGAGCCCGATTAGAGAGATCAATTGAGAGGGATTTGTGTGATTAGTGAGCTCATTCTATAGCCACTTCACTACCCTCACATTTTGCAATTATACATTGCCAATGACATTGTATTTCTATGTGATTTAATACATATACATTGATCACTTCTCTCCTATGATCATCTCAAAACAGTGAACTTCTCAGAGCTTGTTCTAAGTGCACAATTGATCATTTGATGTGATTTAAAATTCTATAGCTTTAGCATACTGTCTACATCATTGTTACAAAGTTTCATTATCATTGATTTTCGCAATCTCGAGATATCATCATATTTTTTCTCACTGATCTAGATACTATAGCACCACAAAAATGTCGGGATAGTCCTTCAACTTGCTAAGCATCATTCTCAATGTACAATTGATCTCTTTTATTGAAATAACTCATGATTGGTAGCTACCTAATTTAATTAGATACTCCAAAAGGAATTTATCCTATTGCTAGCATTTTTAGAGCAGTGTTCATTTTATTGAACATGTGCAGATACCAAAATAGTAAGTCTAAGCTCTTGGTTGAATTTTCTTCTCATCTGTTTTGATCCATTGATTAGAGGATCATGCTCCAAAGCACATAGGTGATTATTTGTGATAATTAGGAAGCTCAAGGGTCCTACTACACTCTCCATAGCTTGTTCTTGGCTAGTGTGAAGCACGGTTTTGCAGCACCACTTCATCTCTCGAATCTATCCACCATCTCCTCCAACAACATCCAAATATCATTTGAAAGAGGGGTTATTGAGTACAGTCTTTTAGACTCCTTTATAAGCCAAACAACAAGATGAGGTTGTTTTTCCCAATCAGAGCACTGGTTATTTATGAACTCTTTCAATACATTGCATAGAATCATATTTGTACGTTTTGCTTGTCCAGTCACATGTGGGTGATAAGGTGGTCACTTCTTGCGTATGACCATGAACTCTTGAAGTAGATATTCAATAACTTATTCAAGAAGTTCATACATATCTCACTAACTATCTCAATGGAGAATCCATACCTCATGAATACATTCTCAAATAAGAACTTGGAAATTGTTTGAGCATCATCCTTATGGGTAGCCCTTGCTTCTATACACTTGGTTAAGTAATCTATGGCTACAATTATGCATTATGCATGTGAAATCCTTGCAAGGGTATTCATGGACCCTATGGAATCTATAACCCACTTAGAGAAACTACATCCTCCCATCATTTGTCTTAAAGGCATTTCATCACTTCAGAATCCTTCGCAAGGGTCACAAGATTTTACATAAGTATGTGCATCCATTTGAAGGGTGGGCTACCAAAGACCCAAGAGTAAGATTGTTCTAATCACATGATCATGTCCAAAGTGTTCACCTACACTACAAGACATGAACCCCTCTAGCAAGTATTGATGCAACACAACGTCATCGCTAGCCACCTCTTTACATCATGGTACAAGTCCTCATGCACGGACATTGTATATATGGGGTTTTTTGCAATGCTCAAAAGGATGGTTTCACACTCTCATAAGACATTTCAAAAACTTTGCATATGTGTTGTTATATTGTCACATAGATGACTATGTCACATGTGCATGGTTGTGTCATATATGAAACCTTATAAATATATGTGTGTATAAAGGGAAAGGACAAACATTTATACAATAATTAGACATTGTGCTTCTACTAATGAAAAAGACATTGTGCTTTGGTCAATCAATCTATGCATGTCTAACCAAAGAGCGAGTAAATGACTAGATCTATGCAACCAATCTCTTTCTCTCTTTTTGTTTCTATATCTCTCTCTCTTTCTCTCTTTTGATCTCTCTCTCTCTCAATCTCTCTCCAAATTTTTTCAGCTTATTGAACGTTGGGGATGTAAGGGTCATGTGACCTTACCCCCATATTCATATATATACATCATATATAGTGCATGCCTGAAGCGAGATCATTATGTGGATTTTGAGGCTCCCACGCATCTATGCACATCTCTTCTCTCCTCTCTCTCTCCCTCCATCTCTCCTCCTTGCTCCCATCTACACATGTCCATTTGAGGTGTTCTATATATCTTTACATAGTCAAGAAAGATTTTTTGAAGTTTATTGAAGAGAATAAGTTCAAATTCAGAGGTTATCATCTCTGAAATAGCAAAACAAAGAGCATCATATTTTCACCACAAGAACCCTAATTGCCTTGGAGGTTCATTTTGTTGTGGAACTTCTATGAGAATGATTTTTTTATTTGTGAGCTCTTATTTTTAGACCTTGATGGCATTATCCATTTATGATCATTGTCATAGCTCCTCCATATGAGAGTAGAGCATGATCTTGTCATGTGTTTAGCATATGAGATGACATTGTGGTATACCTTTTTTGAGGTTTATGTCATCATGAGTTTGATCATGGTATTATCAATGGATGCATAGTGGCATTATGGTTGATACCTTGCTTATGCCACTTGGTTATGGATTTACTTGTCAGGTTGCACAAAATTTTATGAGAGTAAATTTTGGATTTTGGCTAGTGCTTGTATTCTTGTTTTTATGTAGGTACATGATCGAGATTAGAGCCTTAGTTGCACATTCATTTATCACCTTGATTGGCTATTCTATTAGCATATGATCGTTGATTTGATAACTTATTTGCCAGTGTGATTCTTGGCATACATGGATGGTGATTCCCATATGGTTATTTTGGTTCAGAGTCCATCTTATAGAGGAGATGCTGACAAAATTTTGTTTGATTTTGTGATGGAAAAGTACTTTTAGTAGATCGTTTATGCTTGTGTGATAGCTTTTGATCATTGTTTATCTCCATTTACTTGGACTTGGTCACAAGTTATTCATGATAGATTAGACCATCTTATAGGATTCATTCTTGAGTGGGAGCTGTATCGCCATTGTATTGGTGTGTATTGCCATAAGTTTTTTGGCATATGTATTTGCCATTATCATTGGTTGGATTAGTGACATGTGGTGAGAGGTTAATCATTATTCCTTTGTTATTGGTTATCTTGTTATGATTGCTCAGTTTACAGGGGATAAACTATTGAATTTTTCTAGGATTCTTTCACATCTACTTGGTCAATTTGGAGACTTGGTGAGTAGGCTCATGCTCATGGTTTTATGTGCATGCTAGATGCATGGTTATGTGATAGGTGGTTTACATGGTTTTTCTTCTCCAGTGAGACATATGTGATCTGCGTTATGCATATGGATATGCACGTGTGATCCTATTGGTGATAGAGTATTATTTCTAGTCTCTTTGTTACATTGCTAGTCTCTTGGATTGCCAGCATGGTGTCTTCTTGGTTTGATGATATTGACTTTTGAGATGGAAAGATCAAATATGGCATACATTGGTTCATGAAGTAGAGATGCACAGAGACCTCATGACATGCCTACCATAAATGGATGGATATGGATGCATTGGCCAACTCCACTATCCGATTACACCTTAAAGATTCTATATATGAGTCTGTGATGTATGAGGAGACAAGTAGTGCATTATGACAGAGACTACATGATATGTATGGGAGTCCATTGCCTCATGTGAGACATAGCTCACATTGAATGCTTTGATGTTGGCATTGTGGTTGTGATGTCCATATTCGATGGTATTGCTTCAGGTAGATGCGACAATGACATCAGAGATATGCACATGATGTAGGTGAGATAGTGGCTTTACGAGAGTCTATGGCAGTTGATTATGCTAGTGATGGTGATATCACTTTCTCCTATGTCTCATCTCAAGATTCCTCATGTTCATTGGATAGCACACACATGGCTTGGTCTCTTGATACATTGGCCAGTTTTCATGTTACTCCACATTGTGAGTGGTTTTGCCAATTCTCAGGTGAGAGTCATGGATGTGTGCACATGTGTGATGGTATGACATATGAAATTGAGGGTGCATGAGATGTATGCCTTATGCTACCTACTGGAGCATCACTTATACTTAGACATGTACACTATGTGCCTTCATTCCCTACGAGCTTGATCTCAGTTAACTAGTTACAAGATAGAAAATGTTATGGATTCCTTAGTGAGCATCATTTTGAGTTGTAGTTGGGACAACTTATGCTTGTTAGAGGTTCTAGGGTTGGGCACAAGTATCCACTACAGGTACTCCATGTGAGAGACGGTCTCGTCACTGTGGGAGTTGAGCCTTATGTGTGATGTGAGACTCCTCATGTCTCATTTTGTCTACCTACACATAGGTCTATTGGCATTCATGATACGCATGTATGGCAGGATTCAAATGCTCATATGGATGCACATGTAGAGCATGTTTTGGATGCTCATGTTGCTTATGTAGAGCATGGTTTGGTTGATCATGTGAATGCTCTTACATAGCATAATTTGGATTATTAGTTGGATGCTTCAGAGCATGATGTGGATGCTCATCTAGAGCATTATGATGATACTCAATTAGAGTGCGATCATCAGTTTGACCTTGGTGTTGATGTTGTGTAGTTAGCTCATATGGAGCATGATGATACACTTGTTGTGGTAGAGCATGATAGCTCTTATGATACACAATGTATGACAGAGCATACTGGCTCTCAGGGTGCACATCTAGATACATCCTTGGTTGAGAGAATGGCTGATTCGGGATATTGAGGAGTCAATAGTTATGCAACCATTCTTGGATTCACTCATGCTAGATGTTGATACAAATATGTCAGGACATGTTGGTCTTGATGATGGTGTTTTGGATGCCTTGGATATAGGCATGGTTGACATGCTTAGGTTAGCCAAGATAGCATAGGTTTTGTTAGCATTCAAGAGTCTAATGTACGAGTTGTAATGCTCGAGACCAGACATTGCAATTGCTATTGGAGCATTTGCACTTGGAGTTGTCAGTGATTCGATGATTGACATAGAGAGAGTGAGAGCTTTCCAGGAACTTTATTAGTTTTTTCATCAGCCAAATGTTAGCTTGACTCTTGTCAATATGAGTCTAGAGCAGTTTGAGGTGCATGGATACACCTTGTTCGAGGTAGTTGGTGTAGGCTGATGCATATGGGTTGAGATCTGGACTCTTCCTATAAATTAGTATATAGTCTTACATCATTCTTTGTATACTTTTCCACTTATGGTCACATTGACCCTTAAGTGGGAGATTGTTGGGGATGTAAGGGTCATGTGACCTTACCCCCATATTCATATATATACATCATATATAGTGCATTTCCTCAAGAGAGATCATTATGTGGGTTTTGAGGCTCCCATGCATTTGTGCATGTCTCTTCTCTCCTCTCTCTTCTTCCATCTCCTCGCTCCTCTTGTTTTGCACACGAATGCCCTTCATTAAAGATGTTTGTTTTAGAGGAATTTTGGACGAGGCCTAGTCTTCCTTGCTAGTAAAAGAACAATTGTACCCAGTGAAGGGGTGTTGGTAATAGCCAAGGTAGTCAAGGTGTTACAAGACAAGGAATTCATTGAACAGAATCAAAGCAGAGGGAGAGTCAAGCAGGACCAAGCAGGTAGAGCAGTCAACCAAGATCTAGAAATTAGCCACACATAATTTTTTAAAGGATAAATCTTGTACATAGTAATTTTAATCACTACACACCATTGTAAATACATTTTTTGATGATTCCTACTCCATTTTGTGCAAGCCGAGGATTTCTCAAGCTTGAGGAGTAGTAGATCTACTTACATACCAATTTCCATATTTTTTAGAGCTTGTTTGAGCCCCCCAAATAGCCTAGGAGCCTAATTTTTAACTAGGCTGAACACTAGGTTTGGATAGGGCCAGAAGCTAGTCAAAAACTATAAAAGGAGCTAGAGAGCTCCTTTTTGAGGGTAGCAAATTGGGAATTGCAGGGAAAAAGAGCTTGTAATCTTCTTTTTGGATAATTAAAGATTCCATTGCTCCATCTCTTAGTATTGGCTTTCTATGCATGTGTGTGTCTGTGCATGCTAGTTTGCTTCTCACTCATGCACTTGTGTCTTCACTTGCTCATGGTCATCATACCCTCCTCACATCTTCCCGGATTGACAATTATGAGGTGGATCTCATCATGTTGGTACTTGCCATTGTGCTAGAGTGACACCAAATTTGGCATTGTTGCCGGGGATTGAGCTTTGATGACAAGTGTGTGATGGTAAGATGTAGAGATGTGACGTTGGAATCGTAGGTAATCTCTTAATTTTTTTGCTTTTCTACCTACTTCATCATCATCACCACCATCCCCACTCTCCATCTCCTTCCATCATCATCTTCACCATTTTGTTCATATCCCCACATTTCATCTTCATTTCCTCATTTCACTACTGTGCATGAGAGAGAGAGAGAAAGAGAGCAAATTTGTGTGCCTTTTTTTTGCATGTTTCTTGAGCATTCTTGCAAGTGCGAGCATCCATAGCAGTTGCAACAACTCTAGTAGGTACAAAAAATCTCTGCACAAGTCTCGGGGCATTGATCTCTATCAATCGCGACATACATAAAAATGAGTCTTTTGGTAAAAGTGAGTGCACCACTAAAGACTAGAGACCTTTGCACATGACAAATCCACAAAAATTTCAAAAACAAATTTGCATTTTTTCTATCCATTGCAATTGATAGACCATGACAGACACTTTTGTCCATCACGATGGACACCCTTGTCCATCGTGATTGACACAGATATCACCATTGACACACAAAATCGACAAAAACTCTATCCATCGTGATGCATAGGCCCACGATTGACACAAGATAACATGAAAAACCAAAAAATTTTGTCCATCATGATTGACTCTGTCCATCACGATCAACTCATCCATCACGATTAACATTGTCCACCATGATCGACTCATCCATCACGATTGACACCATTCATCGCAATTGACACTATCCATTGTAATTGATGATAGGTCACACCTCCCCACATAATGAAAAGAAACGAGAGGAGCAAGTCCAAAACATGAGATAGGCTGACCAAGAGGCACAATAGTACACATATCCTATGATGAGTTCATCACTTATGATGAATAGAATGAACTCGAAAACAAAATCTAAAACTTAGAAGTTTTTCTAGATAATATAAACTCACTCTTTGAAGAAAATAAATCCTAGATGGTCTCTCTGAAGGAAAAAGAGACTTCTTCTTTTGTAAGAAAGTGTAGAATCCATCTTGTTTCATTCATAATTTTGCCATGAATGAAACAAGATGGATTCTACACTTTCTTACAAAAGTGGAATGACCTACAGAAAGTGTGATAGAAGCAAGCCTTTTGCTTGGCCCATAAGCACATGGATGAGTCTCAAGGAGGCAAATTCCATCCCTAAGGATAATATTTTCTTAAAGAATTTCTACTTGGGAATGAAGAGAAAATAACGTGGACAAGTGGGACAAGATTTCGTAGAGGGCTAGACCACTATATATGTCACACTATAAAGAGATAATTCTTAAGTTGAAGGGATTTGATGACTTTTGAAAGATAAGGGGCTTTGTGAAGGAATTAAATAAATCCTTAAGGAGAGAGATAAGGAAGTATACTCCTAAGATGTTTGAGGAGGCAATGGCAGATCAACCCCTTAAACTTATTAGTATGACTGAATTTAAAAAATGGGTAGTCATGGGGAAAAATAGATTCTTCGTTCAAAATCAAAAACCTCAATGTCCTAGGTTATACATGGAGCAATATGAGAAGTCTAAGCAATAAAAAATATGTTTTAAGTGTCTATCTCCTAACCATGTGTACTGGAACTTCCAATACATAAGCAAGAAGAAAAGAAATTAGGACCAAGGACTATTAGCGTTGTAGAAAAGGAAAAAAGAGTTAGTCCACGTGGTGCAAAGACTTTCAATTTATGGTAGCATTAGCTGCAATGAGGTGAATGTGGATAGTGTGCATACATGTTGTTTTACACACTCATTATGATCATCATAGTTTAAGAACACATGACTTAGTTAAACTCCATGTTAATGTTTATGGAACTAGCGTGAGATTCATGAATGATGCCTCTACCATACATAACTTCATAAACTATTCTCCTAGTCAAGAAATTAAGGATTCCCTAAGAACCTAGTGCACATAAATATATAGTATATATGATGCAGATTGAGCATAAACAAATATGGGACACTATGGTGTCAAATTTGGAAGTTCACATCCAAGATCATGTGGACCTTTAGATCATCAACATGGAGAGAACAAAGCTAGAAACAACACGCACTTGAATTTGAATGGAAGTAAGTTTTATTATCTGAGGTCAGAGAGATGTGTCTAGTGCACCTCTCATTTCCTCTTTCGATTCAGATGCTTTATTTGATTTTTTGCATGTACAAGAGATTTATCTTTTGTGTGGCTATGATTTTGATGATTGCATGTATTGTCTATTATATGTATATACTCACGACATTAATGTAACTAAAGATAGGATTTTTCAATATTCTTTTTTTTTCAAGGGTGTGTTGTGAAAGTGTTTAAAGAATTAATGTTCAAATTCATAGATGTTTCCCCCATTGAGCTTTCAAGAGGATTATCACCAAAGATAGGGGACATTAAAAATGCAATAGGCTTAATTACTAACACTAACGCTACCTATAATCCACCTTATAGGCTTAATGCATCACAACACCACAAAGTAGAGAAACAAATCTAGGATTATCTACAAAATGGCTTCATTAGACCTAGCGATTCACCATGGGCATCATCAATCCTCTTGATCAAGGAAAAGGATGGATATGTGAGACTTTGTATGGATAATAAAGTATTTGAATGCCTAGATTGGAAGACTTGTTTGATCAGTCACATCAGGCTAGTTATTGTACCAAGTTTGATCTTAGGTCGGGATATCATGAGGCTAGCATTAGGGTGGAGGATTTTCCTAAGACTCCCTTTAGGATTAGATATGGGCACTATGAGCTTTCAATATTGTTTTTTGGTCTCTTTTTTTCTCTAGCTACATTCATGAAGCTCATGAATAGTGTTTTACAATTGTATCTAGGAGATTTTGTCATTGATTTTTTGGATTATATTTTGATTTATAGTCGATCATAAGAAGAACACTTTTTTCAAAATACAAGTTACGTCTCTTGACCATATAGTCTCCCAATGGAGAATCCAAATGCATCTATTGATATATGTTGGTAGTGATGTGTGTGAACACACTAGGACCACCAGGGTAATTTTTTCCCTCTTTAGGAGGGGTTTTTTCCCTCGACTTGTATATATGCCTATATCCCCAATGGGTTACTTATCTTTGTACATTCTCTTGGTAATACATTCAGTATTGTGTGTTGTGCTCGAAGCTTCTTCTTCTTCCTTGTGATATTGGCATCTTTTCGTAGACATCAAACTCCAACAATTGGTATCAAAGCAGGTTTCTGCTTCATCTAGGGCATTGTCGACACTCCTCCGATCACAGTCTCAGAATCACACGAAAATTGGTGAGCATACTTAGGGAAAATGCACTATTGCAGCACTTGTGCAAGAAATTTCACATTTTTGTGTCAAACACATGTATAGGTTTTGGTTCGCTGGTATTAGCTCCTCGAGGTCTGCTACATGTTTAGCACAACTTCACAGGGTAATTTTGTTCAACTTTTTGAGATACATGCATTTTTCTGCATCAAGGTATTTTAGTCAATGGCCATGGCTAAAAGTAGTGATGTATTATGTATGTTGGCTATTGAGGATAAGTTGGATGGTACCAATTACCCATATATATGATGTGTTATGTATTGGTTGCAAAAGGACTGTGGAATATTATGCAGGGTGTTGAAAAACATCCTACTACAATTGCAAATACAGTTACTGAAGGTGATGCGGATGTCATTGAAGATGATGTTCTTTAGGTTCCTATTCATGCTACAGCTCTTGCTACACCTACTATAGAGCAACTTTGTTGGGATGGCAGTGATGCTCAAGCACATGCATTGACAGCCTTGTCTATCAAACATGCCATTATTCCTCATATTTGCTCCTACAAAATAGCAAAGGATGCTTGGGATACACTTACCACTTTATACCAGGCAAGGAATGAGTCTTGTGTTGCTTACCTTTGAAATCAATTGGAGAGTGAGCACATGAATGAAGAGTTCCATGGATAGCTTTTTGACAAACATCAAAGATTTGAAGGAGGAATTGATTTTTCTTGATGGTCTTGCTACACAGCTCACTTGTGTAGACTGTTCTAAATGGTCTTCCACATTCATATTAGATTTTTTCTTCTACTCTACGATTGATGATGAAAGGAAATCCAAATGCCTTAACATTTGAGGAGTTAGTCTATGTTCTATTGCAGGATGATCAGTCTAGGCAAAACAAGTCCATTATGTGTGTTGTAGATCAAGCTTTCCTAGCTATCCAAAAGGGCAAAGGTAAACGGAGCTCATCTACTAGTAAGCAAAAATATACTAATTCTACACAATTAAAGAAGGATGACAAAGACGAGAAGAAAACAAAAAAGCAGAAATTGTTTTGCAAATATTGTAAAGGAAATGATCATAATAAAGAGTTGTCCAAAGCTGGCTGCAAAAGAGGCAGAGAAAAAAGAGGCTGGAATGGTTGTTCCAGAGGCCTCTACACCCAAATCAGAGTCTACAAATCTTGTGTAGAATGAAGAATGGGCATTTACTGCTATTTGCAATTATGACCCATCTTCTCATGAACAATGTATGTCTGTTCTAGACTCAAATGTTTGCTGTACTTTGATAGTGGGGCAACCAAACATATTACCTCGCACCGCAGTTTCTTCACTTTGCTTGAGCCTCCCTACAGGGAATACTATCACATGCGCCAAAAACTCTTCTTATCCTATCATGGGAGTTGGTAAGATCATTCTGACTACTATTGATGGTAGTTCTTTTACATTGTTGGATGCTTTATTTGTGCGAGGGATCAAGAAAATATGTTATCAGTTTCATCATTAGCCAAGACTAGCTTGGTTGTGAGATTTGTTGATGCAGATGTACAATTCATGATCTATCAAATGGTGGCATCATTATTTCTTCTGGCATTTTATGTCATGGGCTGTATAATCTCATAGATTATGCAAAATCTGTGAATGATTCATCATGTGCGGTTCAATATTCTCAGGCAATGTCAGATGCAAAGCTTTTTCATGCAGGCTTTGGTCTATGAAGGTTGTACTTTGGGAAAAAAGTAGTGTTCCTCCTTCCCAAAAGATGGTTCAGTATGAGCTACTCATATGTTGCATCTTGTTCATAGTGATGTTTGTGGTCATATGCAAACACCTTCTTTTGGGAACTACCTTTACTTCACGACTTTCATTCGTGATTTTTCCAAGTGTGCATGGGTATACCCATTGAAAGCAAAGTCCAAAGTTTTTATGTGCTTCAAAAAGCTTCTAGTTTTGGTTGAAAATTTGTTAGCATGTAAAATAGGCACTCGGCATTCTGATTGAGGAGGGAATATATGTCTTCTGATTTTAATGTTTCTGGTTGAATGTGAGATAAAACATCATTGTACATTGTCATATACACCTAAAAAAAATGGAGTTGCTAAAAGGAAGAACGGGTCACTCATGGAGATGGCGAGGTGTATGGTCAAGAGTCGGGATTTACCACATAGTTTTTAGCTTGAGGTTGTTATGTGTGTAGCATATGTACTTAACAGGTGTCCCACTAAAGCACTGCATTCTATCACTCCATATGAGGCTTGGCATGGTCCCAATCCATCTATTGCTCATCTCTGTGTCTTTGGTTGTCTGGCATATGCATTAGTTTCTAAACAACAACATAGAGAATTGGATGATAAAGTAGTGAAATGTATTTTTGTTGGGTACAATTCTGAAAGCAAAGGTCATCATCTGTATCATCCACATACCAAATGCATTTTGGCTAGTTGTGATGTTTCTTTTGTGGAAGATCCAATTCAGCCATTACTCTCATGTGCTGGTGCATGCTTGCTATAGATGCACCTGTGTCATATCATACACGTTCACGCTCTCATAGTGCTTCTTTTGCATCAGATTTCTATGCAATGGCTGCCTATAGTCTTTCTGATGAGAATGAGCTTGTTTCCTTTGATGCACAAAATTTTGAAAATTGGATGGATGCTATACAATCAAAATCTGATGCTATTATAAAAAATGGTATCTGGTATTTATGTAACTTGCCTCGTGAAAAGAAGGCCATGGCACTAAGTGGGTATACAAGTTGAAGCATAAGCTTAATGGAACAGTTGGTAGGTAGAAGGCTAGGCTTGTTGCAAAAGGTTATGCTCAAGAAAGAGGCATTGATTTTGATAAGACCTTTGCTCCTACATGCCGAATGACTACTCTTCATAGCATCAGTGCACTTGCAACTCATCATAATTGGAACATACATCAATTGGACATTAAAACTACATTTCTAAATGATGATTTGCATGAAGAAGTGTATGTTTTTTAGCCTCATCGTTTTGTGTAGAAAGGGCATGAAAAGAAAGTGGGCAGGTTGAAAAAGGTATTACATGGTATGAAGCAAGCACCACGTTCTTGGTAAGAAAAGTTACATGCCTACTTGATTGCACATGGTTTTGAGAATAGTCCAACTAAGAGCACCTTGTATGTTAAGTGTGCAAATGATGTGTTTTCTATAATTGTTGTCTATGTTGATGACATGCTTCTCACAAGTCTTAATGGCTAATTTGCAGGCCTCATTTGAGATGTCAAATTTGGGGCATTTGCATCATTTTTCGGGCATTCACTTTATCCAAGCTGATGGTAAAATAGCTTTGTGTCAAACAAAATATATTGACACATTATTGGAGTGTTTTGGCCTTAAACTCCAAACCTATTGACACTCCTATGGAAACAAGTTTACAATTGAGTCTTCATGATGCTAGAGATGCATTTGATGTTGTTCTATATACGTAGGTTGTTGGATGCTTGATTTACTTATGCATTACTTGGCCAAATATTCAGTTTGTTGTCTCACAGATGAGCAAGTTTATGCATTTCCCAGGTGTCAAGCATTCGCAAATGGTTAAGCGCATCTTTCGCTACTTCAGTGGTACCTAGCTACTTGAATTGTTTTATCCCAAAGCTGGATCATGTTGGTGCAATTCAACCATCAATCGATGTCTTGCATAAAGACTTGAAGTCAAAAGATGAAGAAAAGATCAACAAATGAAGCTTGAAGATAGGGCATATTCAGGAAATGAAGACTTGTATACATATGTACATTAAACTTGTAATTAGCTCACTTAGGGGCAAATATGAGAGAGCATGAGATGAGAAGAATCATAAGTTTTAAGAGTCATTAGACACTTTAGAAGTGAAGAAGATCTCTCTCATCATTCAGATGTAAATTTTCTAAGTAAAGGAAAAAGTTGCGCCCTATATTTTGTTGTGTTCTCCTTCTGTGTTTGATCACTTGAGAAATCCTTTTGTAGATGCCTAATTCCATAGTTAATGCTTCTATGGCTAAGATTTGAGAGCCTAATTGTAAACAGGCTAACAAAATTATGTGTAGGAACATTTGTATGTGAAGAAGTGATGAGTGTCTTCTGAAATAAGCACAATCTCGATGGTCAAAGAACTGATCAGATCTCAGTGCATAGTGTAAATTTTTACACAAATGAGGAGTCAAAATCTAAGTTGGAAGGTAATCCATCTATGGCTAAAAGCATTTGATTTAACAACTTGTAATTTGGGAGAACCATGCATTAGAAGTTGCAGGTGTCAAAGTCGACTATACAGGAGGATAGTTTCAGACATAGGTAGACTGTTTGGATCATTTCTTAAGATCTACTGAATCTTTTGAGAAGATTTGACTTGGAGAAGGTGCACAAACACTAGATGATACCTCATACAAAGTTTCATTGAAAAATTTACACATTTGGTTAGTCAATGAGTGAGTTATGTGCAGCAGACTTCTCTAAGTAGTGACTCTCTTCACAGTTAGTGCAAATCTTGATAGTTTAGCATTGATTTTCCAAAATTGATCAAAGTTTTGAGTTATTCTTGATATAGAAGTGTTCTAACATCAAGGTTAGCTTTTTCTTTTGGATATTATCACTCTCCATTAGTGGTATCAGAGTAGGAATCATCAAAATAGAAGAAAGGAGGACCTTGACTGCTGCAGTCATATAGAAATCAACATTTGAAGGTTCAAAAGGGGAAAGCTTAAAGGGAAATCTTGAGAAGGAGGCCTAAAGCTATCAAGAAGATCAAAAGGAACTTCATTTAAAGTAAACGTAAACTTATTCCTCATAAAGCTTGAAGAATTTAATACACAGGTGAAGAAAAGATGGGAGATTCTCTTTAGATAGAGAAATTGGATAGAGAAAACTATCAAGCTTGGTGAATGAGGATGGAAGCTCATCCCATGAGCAAACACCTGATAGGTTATATCACAGGTGAAGAAGAAAAACCAAAATTTAGAGATCCTAGTGCTCCAACTAGGGATGAACTCTCAGATTTAAAGACTTGGATGAAGAGAGATGCTCAAGCAAGGAGCATTATCTACATGGGAGTCAATGACTACTTACTACCTCATATTAGAGGACTTGAAAGTGCAAGTGACATATGGAATGCTTTGGAGGAGCATTTCCAAAATACTACAAAGTTAAGGAAGGCTTCTTTATGGGCAGAGTTCACTACATTCAAAAAGAAAGCTTCTCAATCCATTTTTGATTATGTAACAAGGATGAAGGACATTGCAGATGCATTAGGATCAGTTGATCAAGATATTGAGGAGGATAAATTGGTAAGGCAAATCCTCACAGGTTTGAGAGGATATGAGAAATGGAAGCCATTCATTTTGTCTACTAAATTGTCACTAGATCATTTCACTCCTGATTTAAATGAGTTGCTAGGACATATGCTAACTTTCGAGCAGGATGTCAAAGGTGATGTTGATAAGAGTGCAGGTCAAGCAATGTATTCAAAGGACAAGAAGAAGAATAGCAAAGGTAAGAAACAATTAAATGAAGAAGAAGGTACAACTAGCCAAGCCAACTCCCTAAGAGGAAGAGGAGGTGTCAAAGGTAGAGGAAGAGGAAGAAGCAATAAAGATGGAGCCAAAGCTTGTTGGATTTGTGGTAAGACAAATCATTTAGCTCATGATTGTTGGCACAACAATCAGAATAATAGAGGATATGGTCAGAACTTTAATTCAAGAGGAAGAGGTGGTAGCAACCAAAGAGGTAATTTCAGAGGTAGAGGTAGTAGAGGTTACTTTGGAAGAAATGCAGGTAGAGGTTTCCAAAGTCAATCCTACAACAACACCTACTACAATTATGCCTCAGACCAGAAAGAAGATTCAAGCTTAATTATGAATGCAACTTGTGAAAGAAAAAGTGAAGATCAAAGAGTCTTTTACATTGACTCAGGGTGTAGCAATCACTTGAGTGGTAATATAGCCTTGATGACTGATTTGGAGAATAAGGTAACTAATCATGTAGTTCAAACAAGTGATGATACAAAGCACAATGTGAAGTCAATTGGATTAGTGAAGGCCAAGGATGGAAGTACTCTTCTCAGTAAGGTTTTGTATGTTCCTACAATTCCAAAAATCTGATAAGTGTAGGGCAAATTGTTGAAAAGGTTATGAAGTAAGGTTCACTGATGATGGAGTTTTTGTCGAAGACCCTAGCAATGGGTATAAACAAATTGTTTCAGGCAAGAAAGAAGGAAGACTCTTCACATTGAAGATTCAAGGTAATGTTGGTCATGCCTTGTTTAGTTATGGAGGACATAAGATCTCTTAGTTAGATCTTTGGCATAAAAGACTTGGACATTTCAATGAAAGAGGTATTAAGGATATGGCTAACAATGGTTCAGCACTTGGATTGCCTAATGTTGCAGGTCAACATATGACATTCAGATGTGAGGCATGTCAGTTAGGTAAGGCTCATAAGCAATCATATTCTAAGCATGGTTTCATGTATTTAGAGAAGCTTGAGTTGGTACACACATGTGTGGGGACCATCAAAGGATTTTAGTATTAATGGTTCAAGATATTGTGTGATTTATGTTGATAATGCTACCAGGTGGATCACTATATATGTGATCAAAGATAAATCAGAGGTATTCAATATATTTAAACATTATCATGTGTATGCAGAAAGAATCACATGTCAAAAGTTGAAGAGACTAAGGTCAGATGGAGGGAAAGAGTATTTCTCTAATGAGTTTAGTGATTACTTATGGAATGCAAGTATAAAAAGGGAAGTTACTTGCACGTACTCTCCTCAACAAAATGGTGTAGCACAAAGGAGAAATACAACTCTTGTTGAGTTTGCAAGATCAATGATGAAGGAGAAAAATTGTCCAAATTCTTTGTTGGTTGAGGCTGTAAATACAGCTACATACTTGGTTAATAGGTTACCATGTAAAGCTTTGCAAGGTAGGACACCATATGAAGCATGGTGGGGTAAGAAACCTACCTTAGATCATTGCAAAGTATTTGGATGTTTGGCTTATGCATACGTGTCATCTCAGTTGAGGAATAAATTGGAACCTAAAGCTAAAAAGTATGTGTTCATTGGATATGATGATAAGCAGATGGGTTATAGGTTGTGGAGTCCATCCACAAAGCAATTCCTTGTATCAAAGGATGTTACATTTGATGAGCAAGGTACTTGGTATGCAGGTAAAATCAATAATCATGTAGGTAATGAAGAAGTTTTGAATCAGAAGAAAGGTAAATCAAAGGTTGGGATATTTGATGAAGAAGAGAATAATGAAGTACAAGTTGAAGTTGAAGAAGTGCCAAGGTTTGATCCAGAATGTGATGAGCTAGAAACTTCAAGAAGTGGAGGACTCAGAAGGTCATCAAGACACAAATGGCAACCTACGAGGTATAGCTATGACACTTCTTTTTTTACTACTAAAGATTATGCTTACATGGTGAAAGCAGATAAAGACCCTTCTACATATGAAGAGGCAAAAGGTAAGGAAAATTGGGAGAAACCTATGCAGGAAGAGTATGATGCATTGATGGAAAATGAGACTTGGGATTTGGTTCCTAAACCAAATAGTCAGAAGATCATTGGATGCAAATGGGTCTACAAGACAAAGAGGTATGCAGATGGAAGTGTGTCTAGGTATAAAGCTAGACTTGTTGTGAAAGGGTATGCTCAGACATATGGTATAGATCATGATGAAACAGTCATGTGGCAAAGATGACAACCATCAAGACACTCATAGCCATTGCTGCATGTAAAGGTTGGAGATTATGTCAATTAGATGTGAAGAATGCTTTTCTTAATGGTTATATTTCAGATGATGTTTTCATGGAGCAACCACAAGGGTTCATAGATAAAAGGTATTCAGAATATGTATGTAAGCTCAAGAGAGCTTTGTATGGTTTGAAGCAGGCCCCAAGGGCATGGAATTATAGACTTGTAAAGTTCTTCAAGGAACTTGGTTTTCAAGTATCTAAAGCTGATAGTATCTTGCTTGTCAAAGCAAGTGATGATGGGTTCATTTATATGTGCATATATGTTGATGACATAATCCTTATAGGTACAGATGAGAAGGGCATACAAAGTCTCAAGAAACAAATGGAGAAAGAGTTCAAGATTAGTGACTTGGGAGACTTGTCATATTTCTTGGGCATGGAGATCTCATATACTCAACATGGAGTGTATGTGACTCAAGAAAGGTATTTGAAGAACTAGTTGATCAAGTTTAAAATGGAAGATTGCAGGGTAGCACCTACTCCAATGGAGGTGAATCACAAATTGAGCAAATATGGAGGAGAAGAATTCAAGGATATGAAGCTATATCAAAGTCTGGTTGGTAGTCTAATCTATGGTACATTAACTAGGCGTGATTTGTCATATGCAGTTGGAGTGTTGTCTCAATTCATGCATTGTCCTAGGAAAGAACATTGGGTTGCAGGACAAAGAGTGTTGAGATATATTAAGGGTACACTCAAGGAAGGTTTGTATTATGGTTTTACCTCAGATACAAACATCAAGATAGTGATATAGATTGGGCAGGTAATCGTGATGATAGGATATCAACATATGGATACTTGTGTTATGTGGGAGATAAGTTAATCTCTTGGTGTTCTAAGAAGCAACATATAGTTGCTTTATCATCTACAGAGGCAGAGTATAAAGGTATGGTTGAAGCTGCAAAGGAATTCATATGGTTGACTCTCATGAAGCATTTTGACATCATTCAAAGTACACCCACTATTCATGGAGATAATATGAGTTCATTGTATCTAGCTGCTAATCCTGTTTTTCAGGCCAGGACTAAACACATTGAAATTCAGTATCACTTCTTAAGAGAGAAGACGATTGACAAGAGATTGAAGTCATACATACTTCAACAAAAGATCAAAATGCAGATATGCTAACCAAAAGCTTGGATGGACCAAAGCTACAGATATTTGAAGACATGGAAGGTATAAAGAAGATAGAGAAAACCTCAATTGATGATTGAGGGGGAGCTGTTGGTGCAAATCAACCATCAATTGATGTCTTGGATAAAGACTTGAAGTCAAAAGATGAAGAAAAGATCAACAAATGAATCTTGAAGGTAGGGCATATTCAAGAAATGAAGACTTGTATACATATGTACATTAAACTTGTAATTAGCTCACTTATACTTTTGTTATGGTCATGAGCTTGTACATATATGCCTATATATACAAGTAGAAAGTCGGGGAAAATATGAGAGAGCATGATATGAGAAGAATTAGAATTTGTAAGAGTCATTAGAAACTTTAGAAGTGAAGAAGATCTCTCTCATCATTCAGATGTAAATTTTCTGAGTAAAGGAAAACATTGTGCCCGATATTTTGTTGTGTTCTCCTTCTGTGTTTGATCGTTTGAGGAATCCTTTTGTAGATGTCTAATTCCATAGCTAATGCTTCTATGGTTAAGATTTGAGTGCCTAATTGTAAATGGGCTAAGAGAATTATGTGTAGGAACATTTTGTATATGAAGAAGTGATGAGTGTCTTCTGAAACAGGCGCAATCTCGATGGTCAAAGAACTGATCAGATCTCAATGCATAGTGTAAAGTTTTACAAAAATGAGGAATCAAAATCTAAGTTGGAAGGTAAGCCATCTATGGCTAAAAGCATTTTATTAAATTTGTAGTTTGGGAGAATCATGCATTAGAAGTTGCACGTGTCAAAGTCGACTATACAAGAGGATAGTTTCAGACATAGGTAAATTGTTTGGATCATTTCTTAAGATCTACTAAATCTTTTGAGAATATTTAACTTGGAGAAGGTGTGCAAACATTAGGGGACACCGCATACAAAGTTTCATTGAAAACTTTATACATTTGGTTAGTCAATGAGTGAGTTATGTGCAACAGACTTCTCTGAGTAGTGACTCTCTTCACAATTAGTGCAAATCTTGATAGTTTAGCATTGATCTTCCAAAATTGATCAAAGTTTTGAGTTATTCTCTATATAGAAGTGTTCTAACATCAAGGACTGCTTGTTCTTTTGGAGATTAACACTCTCCATCAGATCACTACCACCAAATTTACATGCTTTTTTTTACTCTGATTGGGCTAGTTTCTATGACACTTGTATATCCACCAGTGGTTTTTAATTCATGCTTGGTAGCTCATGCATATCTTTTTTGAGCAAGAAGTAGCCTATTATGGCCACTTCTAGTTGTGAGGCTGAGTATAAGGCAACTTTCACAATGACTGTTGAGTGTGTGTGGCTCAGATGCCTCATGGCTGATTTGGGTGTTGGTCAGTCTGCTATTCAATAATAAAGATAACAGGAAAGATGTCTTACTATTTCCAACTTCTAGGAAACATCCAAATAAATGAATCAGCTTAAGCAAAGGCTAGGTGAATTTGAAAATCTCATTCTTAATAGTGAGATACTAGAGTCTATATCTCTTCAATGATCATGATCCACATGAGCCTGAGAGGATACTAGAAATGGATGAGGAGTCACCTATATAAAGAGTGCTTAATAAAGTGGAAAGATATTTTAAAGGATAGTGCTTGATAAAGTGGAAAGATGGGAGTAGGTTAGCACCTATTCAAAGATAGTTTCCCACCTTTGTTGTGTCTTCCCAAGTTTCTTCTTAAGGGGAAGGATAAAGGGAAAACATCAGCTAGAAATTATTATGTAGAGACAGTACATGGCGTTCGGCGGGACCGACTAACAAATTCTATCTTTTTCTCACCTACACCTTCTGATACCATTTTTGAGGACACAAATGGAAAAGAAAATCCCACATGGAAGGGGGATTGGACCCTCTTTCACTTCAAAGACAAACAGATGAGTGCCAAATGGCACTCATCTAGTTGACCACATGGAGAAAGAGAGTGAAAGCCGTCTTTTAAACGATGTAGCTAGGAGGCTAGATCATCAAAACTTCTCACGTGCTTCAAGGTAGTTGATCCATCTTCGCACTTGCAAACATCATCTCCACTGTCTTTCAAAAGATATGGAGAATCATCTGATATTGTATCACGCACCTTGTGCATGGGAAACTTATGTATGCATTCACACCTCTTATTCTTCCTTATGTCCATATTTTTTTCTCGATATCTCTTTAACCATCTCTTTATTTCATATGCTCTCTTTTATTCATCATGCCACTTCTATCATGATTACATATGATTGTGTCTATATTACTTGTAAGACATTTTATATCTAATTCTTCATATGTTTAAATTTTTTTATAAATATCTAATAAGATCATCATAGTTGTTGAGAGAAAGGCTTCCACTCTTGAACCTCATTCTTATTGTAAGGAAAAGGATCTATTCACCCATGATAAAGTGCAATACAATGAGATGGAGGACAATCCACTCATGCAAGAATCATCCATATAGGGCGTCTATTCATTCATCTTACTATTTTAACCTTTATTGTTTATATCATTGCATTTTTGTTTATGCACGATCATGGATATTTGGCCTCACTGGGAGGATGGGAAGTCTCATCCACTAATGGTGGTATCAGACACCACTTGTAGTTGGTATCTTCTCATTAACGGTGGAACATACACTTTTGACCTTAATTGTTTTTTAATTTCAATGTATGATTGAGGTCATTCATCTTCAATGGAACCAACTTGGTTCAAAATATCTAACCAAAACCAAGGACAAAAAACGAGGTGGAGAATGAGATAATGAATTGTCTAATTTAAAAATCAACCCTTTTTGTATGACATAATAGTCTTATAATTATCCTACATCAAGGCAACATTTCATGTAAACCAAGATCCCTTTTAACTAACAAATGAAGTGTCTAGTAAATGAAAGGGATTTGATATATATATTCTTTCTTGTGTAGTGAAATCATGATAGGAACGAAAGAACAAGAGTACGGATTCTAAACAATAATATTAGTTTAAACTAAGAAACACATGTACTCCAAGCTAAATCTTATAAGACTACAGATAATGAAGGGTGCCCATTTTACATGTTGATAGATGTTCAACCATAACCAAGAACTGTCTTAAAGCACATAAATACCTTGAACTTTGCTACTAATGGATAAACCCATGCATGACTTGAAAATTCATCAATGAAAGTCCATAGTTTAGGTAATTTCCAAATGAAGCCGTCCACATAAGACCATAGACATCAATATGAACAGTCTCGAATCTATGTGTAGCTCTAACTTAACCATCTTTTGGGAAGGAAGAGCACTACATTTTGCCTAAAAAACATCCTTCATAAACATGTTTAGAAGGTTTCTCAAGTTTGGGTAAAAGGGACACCATTTTAGATTTTGGTAGGTGAAGCAAACCATAAAAACTCTGATGACCAAAGTGTGTATGTCAAAGCTTTGCATTGGAGATAGCTTGAGGATCATGAACTTCACATGACAAATCATTCTCAAATTTTGCATAAACTATGAGCTTATACAACCCATGACATAAAATGCTAGAAGTGATGATAACATCACCATTTGAAAGATCATGAGGTGGACAACTATCATCAAGAAATTTGACAACCAAGAAAACCTTGGATAATGATGAAACTGATAAAAAAGTTTTGTTGATCCCTTACACATTTATCGATCCTCTTTCTAACTCCCATGACAAGATAAGAGGAGTTTGTTATCAAATGTGATAGTATTCCCTGTAGGAGAAGGCTCAAATGAAGTGAATAAATTGCAATACGAGGTGATATGTTTTTTTGCACCACTATCAGAGTACCAAACATTCGATTTTAGTATAGACATGCATTGCTCATGAGAAGATGGTTCATAGCTGCAAATAGTGGTAAATGCCCATTCTTCATTGTGAATAAGCTTAGAAAACTCTATTTTATATAGATGCCTCTAAACCATTCCAATCTCTTTCTTCTTTGCCTCCTTTGTATTGAGTTTAGGACAACTCTTTATGACATATCATTTTCCTTACAATACTTTCAAAACTATTTCTGTTTTTTTGTCTTCTTGTAATCTTTGTCTTCCTTCTTTGATTATTCTTCTTACTAGTAGATGAGCTCCATTTACCTTTTCCCTTATGAATAGCTAAAGCTTGATTTGCACACATACACATATATATAATTGGCCTTGTTCTACCTCGAATAATCTTCAGTAGCAAAACAGAGACCATCTCCTCAAATGTCAAGGCATTTTGATTGTCTTTCATCATCAATTGAAGAGTACAAGCAAACCTCTAATATGAATCTAGGAGACTGTTAAGAACAATTTGTACAAGCGAACTATCTCACAAGATCTCATCAAGAGAAATCAACTGCTCGTTCAAATCTTTGATCTTTGTCAAAAAATTGTCCTTTGACTCTACTTCATCCATATGCTCTCTCTCAAACTTTTTTTAGAGGTGAACTATACGATCCTCATTTCTTTCCTAGTATAATGTTGTAAGAGTATCCCAAGCATCGTTTGCTATCTTGTATGAGTGAATATGAGGCATATTGGCACGTTTGATAGATAATGTTATCAATGCATGTGTTTGTGCATCTCTTCCATTCCAAAAAAGTTGCACTATCGTAGGTGCAATGAAATTAAAGATCATCATCTTCAATACCATCTGCATCACCTTCAATCACTATATTTGTAGGTGTAGAAGGAATTTTTTTAACAACCTTCACAATATTCCACTGGCTTTTTTTTAGTAATGCATGATGCATCGTATATGCCCACAATGGACAATTAGTTCCAGCCAACTTATCCTCAACAACTAGCATATGAAATACATCATTGTTTTCTATCATGGTCGACAATTACATATCTTGATGTGGAAAATTGATTGTATCTCAGAAAGTTGAACAAAAATGCCTTGCAAACCTTTGTTAGCCATGTAGCAGGCTTGGAATCGCTTGTACTAGCGAACTGAAACCTATATATATGGTTGGTACAAAGGGACTAAATTCTTGATAGAGTCAATCTGATAGTGCGTTTGGAGGTCAAAACGAGCTCAAATCAAGATTTTGATGCCACAAAGTGAATCAATTTTGAACTCTTAATCGTTCAAGTATGCTCACCAATTTTCATGCAATTATGAGACTATGATTAGAGGGGTTTCCATGAGACCCTAAAGAAGGCAGCAACCTACTCTGATACCAATTGTTGGAGTTTGATGTCTATAGAAGCACATGAAGGTCACAAGGAAGAAGAATAACAACACAATAAACAATGTATTACCAATTGAATGTACGAAGATAAGTGACCTATTATAATTTTTTCTCTATATACAAGTTACGAGAAAACACCTCCTAAAAAGGGGAAAAAGTTTCTGCACGGTCATAAGTTTCTTCAAACACATCACTACCAAAATATATTACAAGTTATTGGCTCAACCATATAGGAGATATCATAGAGGAGTCCTCTAGAGCCTACAACCGTTCGGCATCATTATAATCAATAATTGCATTGGTAAATTATAGATTATAATGGAATTTTCAAGAAATTATACATCTTTCTTCCCTTTCCATCTCTTTCCTTGGCTTGTATGTGATAATGATGTCAAAACTTGTAAGGATGTTCTAGAATTCCAAAATAACTATATGGATATGGAATCCGACACAAGCATTTGACCACAGCTAAGTATTTTAAAGATATAATATTAGCCCACTATTAAAGGAAAAAAATCCCCATGAAGTTAATCTTATAAATTTCAAAATTTTGAAGGAAACCTTGGATTTGTTCTTCATACTTATGGTTATGGATAGATGGTTTCTCTGAATGATAATATAAAATTAAGATTAAATGATTATATAAATTTCTCCAATTCATATTCGTTATTCTACTTAGACTCAATCCATGGAGATCTGAGTCCCTTATGTAACTTGATAATTAGCACCGTGATCTCACAAGCACCATGTGTTTCAAATTAGATAGTTATGAGGCCTCATTATTATAGGGCCAAGTTTTCATTGTTATTTATTCTTAGAACACTTATGGGAAAAAAGAACTCCTGATATTGAACTTTATAGTTCAATCAATCAAACTAGATCTAGAATCATCTCATTTCTAGAGCTATACTTAGTCACCTCAAGTAGTTTATATTTTTTTAGGATTAGCATTTTTTAACAAAAAGACGTTGCAACGTGTTAAGACGTTTAAGAAATCAAGATTTTTTATGGCATGATCTTAAAACCAAAACGATTCATAATGTACGTCGATTTGACTAAAAATAACATGCATGTATTACTTTTTTGCCTCATATATTTGAATTGTTCATTTAAATGGAACCCCATGTAGCGCCTAATGTGTGAAAACTAAGGAATCGGTATTCCAAAAAATAATCGCAATCCCATAAGCGCTCTATATCTGCCATATTTGACGGTTTCTAATTCAACATCGTGCTCAAGTGGGTGGCTAGCATCCCCTATTGAAATTGATTGATCTAGTGATGAACAAAGAGCTTAAAATGTAACTTCAACAACCAATATGATGAGTTGTGATTTTCAGCCACTTCAATAACGGCTCTTAATTTTGATCCGTACATGTTCTTCGTTTATAATTTCATTTCGTGGTCGCATAGTGGGTAATGTAATCATTGATTTGCATGCCCTTGACGGGGACAACCATACACTCAATTTGTATACGCAACTAATTAAAATGACATAAGACAATCATATTGATTCGTGAGCGTCTCTCATGCTTGGTGGTGCACAAATGGGTTACGAGCGCATCTTTTCCATCCATGGATGTTCATCCTCCACCCATGAGCTTCTCGCCTTTTCGGATTAACTTTTGATGCTTTTTGTCATCCTACCTTCTAGTGGTTTGTGGTAGTCATATCCAGTTTAATGTTGGTCGTTATTCAAGCGCACTAGTATCTCCATTATGTTCTCTCTTTGCTAGCTTGCAATTTCAAAAAATAGTTATGGGCACCATATCATGTTTTTATGTTTATATACATTTCTTCCTATACAGTCATAGGAATTACAAAAGTAATGCTGTTGAACACTTATATCTTTTTATATTTCCTCTTTTGTTGAGCTAACTTATATTTTCTTTTAGCATTAAAGTAGTCTTAGAAAGTACGTCCCTGAAGCACTCAAACCAATATCTCTTTCTAATTTTGAGAGAAAGAGAAAGAGAGAGATAGAGAGAGAGAGAGAGAGAGAGCAACTACTAGCTCAAAAGCTCTTGAATCTTCAAAGTTACAACTCGATAAAAGTTTAGAGACTTTAGTTTGAAGCATATAGTTCTAGAATTCTTCGGGGCTCTTTTTAGAACTTCTCTCGTCATATGCTTGAACCTTAAAGTTATGTCCTTTGCAACTTCATGATTGCATTTTTTTCAGTTCAATCCCTTCTACTCCAACCTCTCTTACTTCAAATTTACAAGATTTTGACGCTTCAATCTTGGATTTGGAACTCTTATTCTCATACGGATCTTTTGGATCAGTCAGATATTTCCAAAACTGTCCATCTTCGCCAATAAAATGGTTTAGTATTTTTCTAGGGACATGGATGATTCGAACACTTTAAAGACTATTCGTTGCATGTTCTATTATATGTGACAATTCATCATATAATTACATCCCATTGTGTATCTAGACACCTCTTGCTTTCACAACACAAGCCATGGTGCCAACTCAAGCATGTTGAGCCTCCTTTCCATTCCTAAAATTAACTAACCAATTAGTATTAGGCACCCTTGCTTACCACTATATAGGAAAACTATGCGGACAGCTCATATTCTCATGTGCATATGAATTCGACATTTTCTTTTCAAGTTAGAATGGTCTCATGAGGCAAATGCGATGAGGAATGGCTATGTGAATGGTTGGCTTGCGCTGCTGAATAGCATCTATGGAAAATCACTGTCCATGTAAAATATAGTCGGATTTACAAAACCTAGCATTCGGATTCACTTTTGTCATTTTTTATACAAATAGGAGCTTATTTACAGTTTCAAAATAATGGATCATTTTTTTACATCAAATATCCTGGCTACCTTATCAAAGGGTATATCAACATGTCTTTTGAGTTTTGGAGAAGAGCGTGATCGTGTGCGCAGCCTCTGCCGTTTAGACCTCCTCTCACGCCTGATTGTAAAAGGCACAGTAAATTTTTGTGAACGCGTGCCATAGGCTCCATCAAGATTGGGTATGTTTATGAGCCTACTCTTGTATTTTGATTGAGCAGGGGCGACTTCAGCAAAAACGGATGAAAGTTGTAACACAAGGTCTGACTCAAGCTCCACATTGTTCAGCTCAACAGCCAGCCCCTCCTTCAGTGCAATATCCCAAACACCATTTAAAACTCCAGAGACAGAACTAACCTCTGAAGGATCACTTTGCAGCTTCAATTGCGGAGAAGAACTTGATGATATAATACCGGTTCGTGTAGATTGATAATCCAATTCTATGTTTTTCTCCACTGATAGCTGAGGTTGGGATGATTCTGCCAAACTGTCCATACCAACATGAGCACCTTCGTATATTAGAGAATCACTGCTGCTCTCTGATGAACCATCTCCACAAGACCCCAAAGGGTAACTTCCCATATAAGCAACTTTCGCACCACTAATATCTGACAATAAATGCTCTTCATTCAGCCCAAAGCTGCCCGATGTGAGAGGTCTTCCAATTGTTCCTTTCCAGAGAACTACCTTGTTGCTCTTTAAAGAGAGAAGAACACAAGGAACAAGCTCCTGCACAATGAGCATTCGAATGGTCAAATGTCCGCTAAAGAACCTTTTCTGGGGGCTGGGGAAGCGAGAGGTGGAATTAAGAGAAACGTAGAACACTCAATTAGTACACAGGTCCCAACAATGAGTTTTTCACTGCAATCACAGAACATTACACTTGTGGAACATATCCTGTCTCTCTAGCATTATCATGACCTGCGACAAAAGCTTTACTTCATAATACTTTCCTGTGGGGAGTCACACGTGCAAACTCTGTAAAGTCATCACCACCACAACGATGGAAGATCAATGTATTACCGCAGCACCTAGTCCTATAAAACATTGTATTGATTCTTTAAAACCATGTCTGCAAGTTGCTCCGTTCAACATGGAGGTTGTGGCGCTAATTCCTTACATTTCAATGGGTTTGAAGTAGGCTATGGTAATTCATCTCCTCTCTATAGCACCTGTTTCAGCTTCGATCCCCAGGCAGTTGTGAGCTGCTTAGCTCCAGCTTGTCCTCTTTGTTCATAAGCATCAAACGGTAGACATGCAAATAGCACCAGAAGTAGAGAAATAAAATGCAAAGATGCTAACTGCTTGAACGGTTGTTCAGAAGCTCAAAACTTTGATACGAGTCCATAAAGCACATATTTATTCACGAACAGAAATAATTATCGTCCAAGAAACAAGCACCACAAAAAAAGGAAGGAAAAGCTGTTTAAAAGCACTTCTATTTGTAAGATATGAAATGGGAAGGAGAGAGAGATTAAGCATAGATACATGCTAATGATGTAGATATTGAATCAAAACTCGAAAGGAAATGCTTATCAAAACATTACCTATGCTCTGATACCCCGTTGAAATGAAAAAGTGCTACTACTATTCTATTCGCATACACACATCTAACAAGCTATGAAGGAAGGAACAAAAGATAAGAAAACATCATGAATTTAATAAATGGAAAGAAATAACTTGAAGAGCTCTAAAGCATGGAGACTCCATGTGGAGAGATTCCACACTCTTGTCAGTGGGTTAGTGTGAATGAGCATTTGGGAGTGGGAGTGATGCCCTCCTTATATGGATTAGATGTTCTTGCATGTGGGATAAAGAGAACTTGCATAAGAATGAGTGAGACTTGTACAACAGGGTGGAGCATGGGACCCTCAACAACATCATGTCTACCGTTTCCAGTGCAACTCCATCGAGCATGTTGTACTTGCCATCGTTCATGCCTATCTTAATGCCAAAAGATAAGAGGTTCAATGGCACAAATTATAATTTGTCGAAGGACACCATTAAAACTTAAATGTACACAAATCTATTGTATGAAATTGTAGATGCTACAAAACCAAAACCCGGTAAGGAAAGTGACCCCGTTGCATGGAACGTACGGAACATTAAGGCTAAGTGAGCCCTAGGGCAGCTATTGTTAGCTTGCAATGAGTTAACAATGGAGCATATTACTTCTTGCAAAACTTCTCGGGAAGTTTGGAAGATACTTCAAGAGTTAAATGAAGATAAGACTCCCTTAAGAATTTCCATCCTAGAAGAAGAATTCCATAACCTTGCCATTAGGCCCCAAGACCCTATCACTAAAGTCATTGCCACTTTTGAAGATTATCAACGCAAACTTGCATTATGTAACAAGCAAATTGCGAGTGAAGATATGGCTATTAGGCTTCTAAACAAACTCCCAAAGTCATATGAGGCCTTTGTCACGACCCTCTACAATCGAGGTCGAGTCTTCACTTGGAAGAAACAAGAAACTTTTGCTTCTCCATGACTTGCATGCAAAGTCTTCAACATCTCAAGATGCAGCTATGAAAGCTAAAAGACCCTTCAACAAGCCTACGCACACTAGTTATGAGTCTAGCAATGCTTCTAAGCAAGGCTCCAACAACTCCTCTAAAAAGTTCATATGTAATTATAATAACAAACCAAGACATCTTGAAAAATTATATTACAAGAGGAATAATTTTAAAGCATCTACATCTAAAAATCAATCTAAGTCTTCCACACATAGGTCTCATTGTTCGAACGAAGGTCTGTTCATCTCAAAATAAGCCAATGCTTTGATCACTTTTAGCTCATCACAAAAATGGATATTTGATAGTGGAGCTAACACCTACATGTGCAAGGATAGGAAGTCCTTTCAAGAGCTAGAAGACCACAAAAGAGAAGTCTACTTAGGAAACAACAAGAGTTTTTCAATTGAAGAAAAAACGCAAAGTACAAATTACGAGTCACAAAGGAGAATGCAAAGCCTTATCTAATGTACTCCTTGTACCAACTCTTTGCATGAATCTTTTCTCAATCGAAGCTATTACCGATCATCATAAGCAAGTCCTTTTTGACAACAAAGTGATGGATCTTAACACTCAGACATAATAGCCTAAGGCACAAAGGACAAAGGCTTATACAAGCTTTCCTCCTTTCTCACTAAGGAATCAATTTCCACACTTTGGCACCAAAGAGATGGCCATACATCCTACCTAACCAAGATCTCAACATCTCAGTTCGTTAAGGGATTGCCAAAGATTGGTCAAGTGCAAGACATGTGCCAAGCTTGTACTCAAGGAAAGCAATACAGGGCTTCTGTACCAAAAGAGGCTTCTACCAAGCCAAGAATCCTCTAGTCCTTGTCCACATGGACCTCTGTGGATCTATAAATGCACCATCATTGAGTGGAACACTATATTTCTTTCTCTTAATAGATGATTACACTAGATACATATGGGTGTATTTTCTAAAATCAAACGAAGATACTTTCTCTAAATTCAAAGAGCGGGTCCAATTTGAGAACTAGAGAGTTTTTGGAAGTGAAGCGATCGTACATGTGCCCAAGAAAGATCGGCACAAGTTATCATCGAAGTCTAAGAAGCATCTATTCATTGGATATAGTGAACAACGTAAGGCATAGAGCTTGTACCATCCGGAAAACCACTCCATCACCATTTCAAAAGATGAAATCTTTGATGAATCTTCAAAGTACTCAACTAAAGGTTCAATCTCAAGTTGTAGTCCATCCATCTATACTTCAATGGAAGAGACAATCATTTCTAAGAATAGTTGAGAAGCAAGTACTTCCCATGAGCCTAGAAGATCTCAAAGGCTCATTGAGAAGCAACGATGAGAACAAAGTCACTATGTCAATTATGCACTTATGCACCGGATTTAACAAATTCCAAAGCCTTCCAAAGGTACCTTGAGAGGGAAGAAGCTATGCGAATTGAGCGTAACCAGAGTGGAAAAAGGCTATGAAAATTGAGATGGATGCAATCAAAAAGAACAAAACTTGGACAGTTATAACAAAGCCCTCTAATCATCAAGTTATTTGAGTCAAGTGGCTATATAAAGTCAAGTACAAGTCATATGGAACTTGGACAAGTACAAAGCAAGACTTGTAACAAACAGATATAAGCGGAAGCATGGAATTGACTATGAAGACTAGAGTCATTCTTGCCTTAAGTGCACACTTCAAATGGTCCATCTATAAGCTAGATGTAAAAAGTGCTTTCCTCAATAACGATCTTTAAGAAGAAGTATACATGGAACAACATGATGGTTTCCAAATCAGGAAACGAAGATCATGTCTACAAACTTGATTAAGCACTTTATGGACTTAAGCAAGCTCCACGGACCCGGTATGAGAAAATACACAAATTCTTTGAAGATAGGGGATTCCATCGAAGCACTTCTCAAGATAACCTCGACATCTATTAGAAAGAGTCCCTAGTTGCAGTCATTATTTTTTATGTAGATGACTTGATTTTGACAGGCTCAAATGACGATTCCATCTAGTTTATCATCAAGTAGCTTCACCTTGAGTAGTCAATGACACATCTTGGCTTTCTTTACTACTTCTTAGGCATGGACATTCGGAAGATGAAAGAAGGCATATTCCTCTCAAGAAGTACTTCTCTGATCCACTTTTCAGGTATAACATGGACCAATGTCGATCAACATCTAGACCACTTGATCCCAACATTAGGCTCACACTTGCGGACACATCATCACTTGTAGACGTGCATGAATATCGGTAGCTAGTTTCCTCTTTACTTTACCAAGCCAACAACATATCAAACATTGTCTATGCAATTGGTATACTCAGCCGATTTGCAGATCAGCCTCATCAGACACATTGGCAAGCTTCTCATAGATTACTCGCTATCTTGCTCTCACCCACCATCATGGTTTTCGGTACAAGGGGGGCATGGATCTCACATACTATTCTGTTCACATTCGGCTAGTGATCTTGGCTCTTAGCGGTCTACTTCTAGATACATATTCTTCTTGGATCAAGACCTATCTCTTCGGCAAGTAAGATGCAACCTACAATTGATTTATCATCCATAGAGGCCAAGTACTAAGTATCCAACTTTGCAACATGTGAGGCCTCTCCCTCCCCCCCCCCCTCTCCCTCTCTCTCTCTCTCTCTCTCTCTCTCTCTCTCTCTCTCTCTCTCTCTCTCTCTCTCTCTCTCTCTCTCTCTCTCTCTCTCTCTCTCTCTCTCTCTCTCTCTCTCTCTCTCTCTCTCTCTCTCTCTCTCTCTCTCTCTCTCTCTCTCTCTCTCTCTCTCTCTCTCTCTCTCTCTCTCTCTCACACACACACACACACACGTGTATAAGTAATTTCACCAAATGCACGAAACACCCAAGGTATGTTTGATTCATGAACCATATGTGTGTGTGTGTGTGTGTGTGTGTGTGTGTGTGTGCACACACACACACACACATGTATAAGTAAATTCACCGAATGCACAAAACACCCAAAGTATGTTTGATTCATGAACCATATATGTACCATGCCCAGTGTTTTGCACCACCACGCTCCCAAATGAAAAGGGAAGACAATGTCCAATCTTTTTCTCGGCATGGAGATTTGGAAAAGCCCATTGTCACTTTCTTGTATCATATAATTATCTGGAAAGATACCTAAATATGATAATGAAAGAGCCAAAAAGATGAGCCAAATAGATGCACCTTCAGTTTTGCCCCTATTTTCCTGTAGTCTTCAGGCTTGAGATCTTCACAGTCTAGCACTACCAGATTATCAACCATAAAAGCATCTCTTACACACCTAAGAAGATTAGGATATGCACCATTTTTTCCTGAAAGAATTCAACCATAATTTTCTCATAAGTTATTAGATTACAATTAGAAAATACCAAAAACCAGCATGAAAATAGTGGAATAATTACGCAGTTTCATCAGTGGTTTAACTTTCTGACCAATAATCCTCAGCTGTCTTGCTTGTTCAATCGTTAAGCCTCTGGGTGCCTGAGGCACAAGTTTCGGATACACAGGTGAAGAGGGTTTGTAGAGCATATAAGGAAGCAATGGACGAAGTTTGTAACTGTAGTGTCTCCCCCTAAAGACATACAAAATACATCCAGTTCGATAGATAATGTGTCCTCCGGTTTTATCCTGTAGCAAAACAGCAATTCGCTCGTCAAAATCCCTGCTTAATCAATGAGGTTATTTAGAATTGCTGCTCCATTTTTAAACATCTACATTAAGCAGGATACAGGTTTATCATGCGTGAAATAATAAGAGTGAAACAGACCTCAATGTGGAAGCATAGATTGTCCATGTCCAATGTAGGGGGGCCTCTGCATTTGATTCTACAAACAGGATGCTTCTTCCAATGGTTGTGGATCAAATGGATCATATTATGGGTAAGTCCATCTCTGCCTGCATCAAACAACATTTTTCACTTCCCTCCTGATTGTTAAGCATGAATATTTATGCCTCAGATAGAGGATCCTCACACACAAATCGAATTTTAGTGAGTAAAGTACATACCATGAGTACTTAGAATGCCACAAATGAAAACAGAAATAATGAATGCCGAAAACAGAAATAATGAATGCCGAGTAATGCGATTAATTTCTATATACACATTGTCATAGGCTTTCCATGTACTGAGTAGATGCTGAGGGGTGCCTTTCATAATTTCATGGCACTTCTCTGTAACTATCAAGATGATAGGCTGCATACCTTGTGAGATTGATATGTTGCTCAATAAAATCACATAGACACATCACACACATAATTAATAAGAT
>CM035418.1:17787788-17792788 GCA_020310875.1 Ceratopteris richardii | reverse complement strand
AGGGTTCGCCCCATGCTTCTCTCTCTGCACGATCACGAAATAGGGTTCAAGTTAGGGTTTGCTCAAGGTCCCTGCTCGTCGCTAGATCTGCTCTCTCACGTGTTCAAGGTAGCCCTGACGGGCGCATGTTCAGCTCTGTAGCTTTGACCCAAAAGCATGTTCGTATATCGGATCGACGCCTCCCCCTCCAAGCCCACCCGACGACTTTTTATGAATGGAAAAACCCTAGATCTCATTATTAACCTTGATTCTTGAGAAACCTAAGTTTACAAGCCGTTGCCTATGGCCAAATTGGAGGATCTAAATAGAATAGAAGATAAGCTTAATGTCATCATCAGAGACAACAGACTCGACCATCGCCTCCATTATCAAACGCCTCTCCAAACTTCAGAAAGAAGTGAAAGGCTTTAACAAAGAGCGTGAATCATTTAGCAAAGCGAAAGAAGAATGGAAGACCGAGAGATCAAAAGAGAGAGAAGAATGGATGAAGAGGCAAAACGATTCAGTAGAAGAGAAGAAGGCCATGACGGAACAAATCGAACTACTCAAAGTCTCAATAGCATCCCTCACTCTTGAAGAAGGTGAACTTATAATGGACACAGAAGAAGCTCTTAAAATAGAGCTCACGGAAATCTTGACTACAAGCATTGACACCAAGCTTGAGGCAACCAAAGAAGGATGGGTCGAAGTAATGAGGAAAAACATTAAGAAATTGGCGAAAGAAGAAGCACAAAAAGAAGATACCCTCATTGTGCACACTACCATTGAGGAAGAGAGGATGAGACAAGCCCGACATCTTAACGTGCACGTCGTAGGTATATTAGAGAGAGAAGGTTCAACTCCAGAGATGGATGGGAAGACAATATGCAAGAAGTTTGGTTATAAGGAAGAAGAAGCCCTCCCCTTCATTAAATCTTGGAGGACGGGAAAAGAACTTTCGAAGAAGAGAGCTCTCATTTCGCACTTACCCTCCGAACTGGTAAGATCCACCTTCCTTCGCAAGAGAGTGGTTTTGGGAGCACTTGATGGGCCCCCCATCTACCTTGATGATGATCTCACACCCATGCAAGTAGCACATCGTCGTGCATGCATGCCGAGAGTACACCAAGCTCGCGACACAGTAAAGAAGGCTTCAAACAAAGATGGTTGTGTCATCATTGATGGCAAGGCCATCCCATAGGGATTCGCAGTCTATCATTTATGAGATACTCGAGGAGATAGACCTTGCAGTTTGGAACTGCAATGGAGATCTATGGAAGAACTTGCTAAAGCACAAAAAGAGAATTTGTGTTTTAAATGCCTTAAACAAGGACATCGTAGTAGGGTCTTCCAGTTGGAAGAGACAATAGGGCCCCTTTGACTAATAAAGGTAAGGGGAAACAACAAATACATATGTTACATACCTTGAACTTGGATGAAAATTCAAGTGCCACGAAAATTCAGATCATGCATTGTGATAGTACACATAAGTGCCAAGTTTCCAAAAACATGTGGCAACCTCAAGAATTTGGTCCACATTACTTAGAAATGCTCCACAAGTCAGTCAAAGGTCACACCATCTGGATTATGGTGTATGATTCGGTCATGCATAATTTTATAAATTATGCACGTGTTAAAAATTTAGCTCTTCCTCAGAGTCCTTCTCCTCATAGATATGTCGTCTCTATGATGCACGAGCAAGACACCCGCATATGGGATATCATGATTTCAAATTTGGAACTAGAAATCCAAGATTTTAAGGATAAATTGGACTTCCAAGTTATGAACATGGAAAGAGTAGACTCGGTTCTAGGGAGAGTGGCTTTGGAAACTTGGACCTTCATTGTCCAGAGGTTATTATGCAAACACTTTGGAATTCCAACGTGACGGGGTGTTGTATAAAATCAAGGACGAACACAATATTCCACGTACTCCCTTGATTTCATACATACAACTAAAGAAACTTGTAAACAATGACGCTAGGACCTAAGCTTTTCCGGTCCTTAGCACTGATGTAATTGATTCCAATAATACAAAGCAAGTTTCTTATGTCTCGTCTTTTATTCCTCGTGAAGTGTATGTTAAAATTAATAAACTTATGAATGAATTTAAAGATGTGTTCCCTAAGGAACTCCCCCATGGCTTTCCACCCTCTCGTGGAAACATTGATCGTGGAATAGATCTGTATCCAAGAACCAAGCCAAAATCTCAAAATCCTTATTGATTCCCCGATGTCCAAAATCTAGAAGTCGAGAAACAGATTAAAGACTATTTAGATAAAGCATTTATTTGGCCAATCCAGTCCCCTTGGGCCGCACCTATCCTTCTTGTACAAAAAAAAGATGGTATTATGAGGTTGTGTGTCAATTATAGGGCATTAAACAGTCTTACAATAAAGAATAAGTATCCCATGCCACTTGTTGAAGATCTCTTCGACAATTAAAGGGAGCTAAAATCTTTTCAAAGATTGACGTACACCAGGGTTATCTTTAGGTCAAAATCAAAGACGATGATATTCCCACGACAGCTTTTCGAACTAAATATGGTCACTATGAATTTTTAGTGATGTCATTCGGATTAACAAATGCACCTGCAACCTTCATGACATTGATGAATTAAATGCTTCAACCGTACCTAGGGAAATTTGTAGTAGATTTCGTCGATGATATATTGATCTACAGCAAAGATCATGAAAGTCATCTAGAGCACTTGAAAAAAAGTCTTTGAACTTCTTCACGATAATCAACTTTACGGTAAAGAGTCCAAATGTGACTTCTTTATCCCAAAAGTAAAGTATCTAGGCCATATCATTTTCGAGAAGGAATCAAAGTTGACCCCGACAAAGTCCAACTGATTCTTAAATGGCCTGAGCCCAAGACTTTTCGAGAATTACAAAGTTTTCTCAGATTGGCCGGATATTATTAGAAGTTTGTGACTGAATATGCCAAATTAGCAATATCTTTGACATATCAACTCAAAGGCAAGCATCAGAAGACTAATTGGAAAGAGGAACAAGTAAAAAAATTTTCAAATCATAAACTTGCTTTAGCTTCGGCCGCGATTCTACAAATAGTAGATCCGAATAAACCTTTCCAATCAGAAACAGATGCAAGTTCTTCTTCAATAAGAACAATACCAAGCCAAGAAGTTCGACCAATAGCTTTCGAAAGTAGAAAGCTAAGTCCTACTCAACAAAACTATTCTACCTATGAGCAAGAAATGTTCGCTATTATTAATGCTCTGAAGAAATGGTGCTATTACTTGTATGGATCAAAGCTAATCATAGTCTTTGATCAAGAGAGCATCAAGTGGTTTGCAAACCAACCGGATTGAGAGATAGAAAAGCTAGATGGGCCGAACAATCACAAGAGTTCTATTATGAACTTAGGTACAGGAAAGGAAAGTTCAATGAAGCGAGAGACTCCTTAAGTTGGACGCCTATGCTAAACAACCTAAGTTTTGTACAAATTCAAAGTGAATTTATTTCTACTTTGAAAGGAAGTTGCAAAGTAGATTTGAGCTACAGTCAAGCATGGATAGAAGCTGAACAAGCCCAAACGAATGGAGCAAGTACTTCTGAGGGAAAGTTTAAGCACTACTCCCTTCAAGATGAATATTTGCTTTATAAAGATAAGGTTTGTGTCCCAAGTATGTCAAACATACGAAATCAAGTACTTTTTGAATGTCATGATGCTCCAACTGTTGGACATCCTAGTATTAACTGAACCTATGAGTTAGTTTAAAGACATTTTTATTGGACTAATTTACATCGAGATGTGCAAAATTATGTATCTAAGTGCCATAAATATCAAGTCAATAAGCTCGAACGACTTAAAGTCGCAGGATTGCTGCATCCTGGTATTGACCTAACCTATGATTTAGTTAAACGACATTTTTATTGGCCTACTTTACATCGAGATGTGCAAAACTGTGTATCTAAGACAAGTCAATAAGTTTGAACGGCTTAAAGTCGGAGGATTGCTCCATCCTTTGGAGATTCCCAAAGGTAAATGGAAAAGTGTCTCCATGGATTTCATTTATGGGTTGTCCCACACCCAAAAAGGCTTTGATCCTGTCTCGGTTATCGTTTATCGATTGACTAAACTTGCTCGGTTTATTCCAATCAAGACTACTTATAATACTCCAAAACTCGCGAAAATATTTTTAAATCTCAGAGCTTATGTCACTTCCAAATAGATTGATTGGGAAGACTACTTTCCTTTGGTTGAGTTTGCCTATAATAGTGCCACGAATTCATCAACTGAATTTAGCCCATTCATGTTTATGTATGGGTTACATACTAGGTCTTCGTATGCGGTAAGACTTCAAAATGAACAAGTTTAGGAAGCTAAAGAATTCCTTCAAGACATGAACTTTCAGCTTAAGATAGCTAAAAAAAACTTAAAGAAAGCTCAAGATCGAGCAAAAGCTTATGTCGATCTGAAGCAAAGAGATTTACTTTTCAGGTTGGCGATCAAGTTTATCTTCGTGTTCCTGAAAGGTCGAAAAAGTTCAAGACTGGTCAATGCGCCAAGTTGTCGCCTAGATATTGTGGTCCTTTTTCCAATTACCAAGAAAGTTGGCTTATGGGCTTATGAATTACAACTTCCAAAAGATAGTTGGAATCCTCCAGTGTTCAATGTTAGCCGGCTTAAAAAAACTCTAACAAATTTAGATAATCTAGTTGGACACAAGGTGGTACGGAACGTTTCGTACGACACGTACGATACACGTAACGAAACATGGTGCCGTACCGAATACGAGGATACGGAACGTTAAGGAACGTTACCACTATATATATATATATATATATATATATATATATACACATTTAGTATTTGTTTAAGATATAAGGAAGAATCAAGATTCAAAGATACATATGCATGGGCCATAATCCATACATGCATGTGCATTGTGTAACATACATCCATGTGTGTGTATGTGTATTTATGCATGTTTGTGTGTCATATTACATATATGTATTATAGTATGTATTACATTATATCTATATATGATAAAAT
>CM035418.1:17692788-17772788 GCA_020310875.1 Ceratopteris richardii | reverse complement strand
GATAGATGTGTCACACTGTATCGCAGCTCGCCATTCTATACCCGATAACAATAGTAAGATTGAAGGGTTGATTAAAATAACAAGATTAAGATTAAAGACAGATCGCCTTTTATGACCAATAACAAGAATAAGATTAAAGAAGGGAACTCGAGAGAGTGGCTCAAAAAGCACTCTTCCCCTTTCAAACAAGAGTCCGTATCAAGATAATTAAGAAAATAAAAAAGAAGACCAACAGACTTAATGACTCTGAGTTAAAGACCTGTTATAAGACTTCTTCAGTCAATAAGGTCCACTTTTCTATAATCTTTTTGACTTGGTCTACTGCAGATTCGGAAGAGGGGAAAATAATTTGTAACACTACTTTAGTTCATGAGCAAGCTAACATCTTTGCTCTGTAGCTCCCTGCTTTTGTTTCTCTGTAATTTTTCCCCTATGTTTTACTTCTGTTATCCTCTCCAACTTGGTCTCATTATCCATTGTAACTATCTTTTCGAGGTTCGGACTCCCTTTCTTTTTTTGGGAATGATGTAACCCTAATGATGTAATTCTCTGTTGTTAATGGAACTTATATTTTCATTTTAAATGAAAATAAATAAATATTTTTTTAAAAAAAAGGGATTGATAAGAATCAGAAGTATTTCGATAAGTCTTCTCCTTCTCTAATACCGAATGTTGAATTTTGTTAATCCAAGGTCTTAAAAAACACAAGAAATGAGAATACACAGAAACAATCTACTGCATAAATTTGAAAGAACTTGAGTTTATAGATAAATTCTGAAATTATAAAACCTCTTTGAACATGAGCTGCATATCATGTACAAAATCCAGCTTTTAGTCGAGTAAAACTGATGTAGATAAGACTGACTGTCGACTAACCTCTCCTCCAAAAGTAGAGGTTGACACAGCATTTAATTGGGGAGGAACTTAAACACAAAGGACTGATATGGTCCTTAAGTCTTGAAAGCTAAGATACAATAAACATTGTTTATATTTAGCTCTCTAAGACTTTCCAATGCTTGGACTGATGTGAGCTGAAATATTTTTTAAGTGTCCTCCATCTAATCTATTTATACCAGTTTAAAAATAGTGAGAACCTGTTCTTTGTATGAAAGACAGATTCTCACCATTTTTAAACTAGTATAAAATAAATTAGGTGGAGTAATCTTCGATTTAAAATGTATTCAGTCTACATCAATTGAAGCTTTTAAGAGAGCCTTCAAGACCTCAATGAGAAAGATATTCAGCCTATGTCAACTTTGGATATCTAAAGATGAGATCAGCCTTTGATGTTTCAGTTCTTCTTCATGAAAATTCAGCTTCAGCTTCACATGGTCGTATGATTTTGTGTCATGGGCCGATTTGCATCTTCATGAGCATTACATAATTTTCTTTCCTTTCTTCCTTTTTCTCTCTTGTTTTTGACAACACTTACAAAGCAAAATAAAGCATATTGTTGAAAACGAACTTGAATTTTCCCAAAACATTACTCACACATGTAAACCATGATGAGAGAGTATATCTATTAACCATGTAAATCCTAAACAAAACTAGACCTAGGTACAAAAAAGGAAATTACACCGATGTTGATCCAAATAATGCAACACAAACTAAAACCTTTATATTTAATTCCTAATTAAGCTTGAAGATGGAAGCAGCAAACCAGAGAATTGAAAATCAACTTTACAAATAAGCAACAATATAGAGAAAGATTCTTACTCTAAAACATGGCAGTTGAAGAAAGAACGAGAAATGAAGCAATCAGTTTTCCACATATAGCCAATCCTCAATTTCAAAGTGAAAAAAATGTATATCATTCCTGCATTACTTTAGTAAAAAAATTTATTTGATAAAAAGCATACCAAGGTTTACTTGACTTTTTTCTGCATGGCAGTTCTGCACAAGAACTTTCACCTCATCTTCTGTCAAAGGTCTCCCTTGAATCTGTTCCCTGGTTTTGACTCTTTTGGTGAACTGCAATTTCCGGTTGAAAGAGAGCTCAAATGACTTCACTCTTTCAAGCACAGGATCAAATGGCTTAAGGTAATCCATATGTCTTCTTGGTTTTATAAGAGGGCGACCAGTCCATGGCCTGTCCATTGTTCCAGGACCAAAAGGAGAAAAATGATCACGAAAACCCAGAATCATTGCTTTTGGTACCTCTGAATAGCTGTACTGCAGCTGGAAAGGAATATTAGGGTATATCTGTGATTTCCATGCAGGAATTTCTAAGAATTTGACAGATGCAGGCAAACTTTGTAGCTCATTGTAAGTCAAAATCTTATTCTCTTCAAGAAAGAGTTCATAGCTAGTATTGTTGACATACTCACACTCCTTTCGATTGTACCAAAAAGAGGGCTGCAAAGATTGTCCCTTCGGAAGAGAATCTTTATGTTTCCTTTCTGACAATAAAATACTTGATGCCTTCAGAGACAAGTTTACATTCTCTTTGTCATGTCCACCTCTAGCAACAGAATCAAGGCTATTTTTCTCCTCCAAAAACTTTTTTTGACCAGAGGTACTCGATTTAATCAAGTAACTTTCCTTCGTGCTGGGACTAAGTTCCTCATCTGACTCTGACCATTCAAACTCGGTCCATTCTGGAAAGTCTTTTGTCTGCCTTGCATATACAAAACTCCTTGAGGTATCGATTCTGTTTGAATGCACTGGAGAGAGGGATTGACATTGCAGTGGCCTTGCAACTTCACATGTAGTGATTGAATCGATTATCAAGTCGCTGTCCTCCATGTTGAGATTGATTTCATCATCTGAATCTGAACAGTCACTGTCCTCCATGTTCAGATTGATTTCATCATCCGAGTCTGAACAATCAAACGCAGTCCATTCCTGAGACTCTTGTGTCTGTTTCCTTGAATATTCAAAACTCCTTGGGGTGGCCGTTCTCGTTGAAGGCAATGGAGAGAGAGGTTGAGATTGCAGTGGCCTTGCAGTTTCACATGTACTAACTGAATCAATACTGGCAGGTAAGTCATTTTCCTGATCATCACCTTGATCTAACTCACACCAATACAGATCTACTTCATCATCAGTCTCCTGTGCAACATCAACCAGATCTAAAGGAGTAATTGATATGCTGTTGTTGCCATTAAACAGTGATTTATTACTCCTTCCATTTGGTTCTTCAAAATTGGGCAGTATATATGGTGGTCTCTCACATTTCTTAGGAAGCTTAGCCTTTGGGTCAGGCTTCGAATATTTTGAGCGCAACCCAGGTATGGACGATCTAGAAGGATTGGAACGTGAACCTGAAGACTTTGATAAGTGTCGTGAAGAGGTTGAGGATTGCCGGTCTCCATATAAAGGAAATGGCTCACATTGTAACAAATTATTGCTTTCTACAGCTCTTTCTGAATAATCAGAAACTTTGTTGTGCATCTTCAGTGTTACTTGCATCTTCTTTGATTTACCTTGATCATCATCATTAGAGAATTCAGAGCCAAGAATTGATTCCACCAACTTATTCTGGCCATCAGCGTCGGAAGTTTCAGAATGGAAATCTAGTTCCTCCTGTAAAATTTATTCCAGTCAAGTGTCATCCAGGTTGAGCCACATAAAATGTATGCTTATAAATAACTGGCTACCTTATTTTTGTTTGAAACATGATCCTTTATGCAGTTCTTTGATGTTACATCCAACAAGTTGATCTGTTCCTCTAAAGCATACCTGTTTTCTGCAGGTATCTGTAGGTTCATTTGATCAAGATTCTCTTCAAAAGAACTAGATTTCATGAGTGTTGAGAGGTCCATATCATTGAGTTCACCCTTTTTCTTAGCATATGATAGTATTTCCAAAAGCTTCATGGAGAAGTTTGGCTTTGAACTGACACAGCTATCAGAATCCACGACTCCAGAGATTCCACAGTTACCCCAAACATGATCCTTACTGACGAAAGAAACGCTCTGTATAGGTATATCCAAATCTGCAATACCAGCATTAATTCATTAAAATAAAAGGAGAACCTAATTGCACGTATCATACAAAGCAATGGGCTATGCTATTAGCTGGTTTCTTAATCAATCAATGGTGTGGCTACTGGTACTAGTTGAACAATTGCTGCATTGCTTCTAAAATGTGTCTTATGATAAGATAACATAGGCATGGGTCATCAAATGCCATACTAGTCAGAGAGCAAACAAGTCTACCATATATGTAGAGCAAGGTCTTATACATAGAATCTCATAAGAAATCAAATTAAGAGGTTTTGAATACGATTTAATTATCAAGGAATGATATGTTACAAATTATTGCTTGAATACAATCTGTCTGAACTTGCAAATAGTACTCAATACAACAAAAAAGATGTTAAATTGGTGTGAATATGGAAGTATTTAGTCAGATCAATCATATGGAATTAATGCACTTTTACAGAGATTAAACCCAACACCGTCTGTGATAACGAAGCACTGAAAGGCAATACTCATTCAGTTTGATCAACAACCAGGATGAAGAATCCTCAAAAATGATTTTTGTAAAGAATTACAATTATGTATGAGATGATTAATGTCTTTCTACTCCAATATACAGAAGCTATTCTCAACTTTAAATACAACAAAAATAACTAACAGTGAGCTTCTAAAGGTAATCAATCTTCCTTACCCTTGATCATAAGGAGATCACCCCGGACATATGATTAATGGCAGCCCTATACTTAGTTCAGATTCTTGGTGAAAATAAGAGGTATAGAGAGAATCAAAGTAATTGTATGACAATTCCACATTAGAGTCCATTGGTGTAGGGATTGTATTCCTTCCTATCAAACCTGGCTTACAATTTCAAAACTACATGAATTCTAACATAACATTGCAATCATCTTTTTGTGAAAATGGAAATGCCCAGATAACAAAAAGCTCTTTTTGTGAAAATGGAAATGTCCAAATAGTCCAGTATTTGAAATAACAAAAGCTTTTCCTGAATCGACCTTGAGGTTAGCAATATCGTCTTCGCTTCGACTTGTAATTATCATGTCATCAACATAGATGACCACAATGAGTATTGCCCCATGAAGATGAACATAAACAGTAAGCGCAGAAGGACTAAATGAAAACCTTTCCATAAATGATATGCATGTGTCTTCCTATAGCATGCTCTTGCAGCTTTTGAATCAAACTATGAAAATCTCTTTCAAGCTTGCATAACAAATGTTTCTTACCTGAGATCCTGAAACTTAGAAGTCAGAAAACATGATATCTTGCGGCCAATGGCCATCCAAAAAGTTGATTTCATGTCAAGTTGATATATTTTTCCAACACTAATAACTCATTTCATTGTACTCTTAAATAAATAGGTGGAAAACTTGTTAAAAAATTAGCATTTTAGCATTAGTCAAATTCAAATTCCTACTATTTTAATATATTTGATATCATTCATTGTATATTTTCATGAACAATTTTGTTAGTTTAGGAAAGGTCAAAAAATCAAACAATTTCCCAGAAATGGTCAAACTCGGTCGAAAAATGGTATGTGAAGCATCACATATTCTCGAAGTACTCAAACACAACTTTCCAAACATACACAATACTTGCCCGTTCAACCACTCTGAGGCCATCAAATATCAAACCCTAATTTCTGCGCTTAAAACATAGGTTTTGAGTTGGGCTGAGATTGTTCAATATAAAAGTTAGGTGCCTTGTCACATGGCACCTATTATGAAAAGCTTCTTCCTAGAGTATATCATCAACCAAGAGAGTGAGTGAGTACTATCCACCCATCCAACTCCACCCATATTTATAACAAAGGTCCAAGGGATGCAAGTCTTAATATTTCATCCATGTGTCCTTCCAAGCGCCCTTCATGTGGACACTTTCCAAAGTAAGTCACATGGCTTCTATTTCAATTGAAGCTCTCTTCACATATGAATCAAGGTATCACTTGGGAGAAGCTTCTCCCAAGACTAAGGTTCCTTTACCTTAGAATAATTATTCCTAAGGTAAAAACACTTCAATTGAGACTTCAATTGAAATAAATTACCAAAGGTTAAAACCAAGAACTAGGTTCCTACTTCAAGGATCTAAGCCATTAAATTAAACCAAAGGTTTCCAAAGATAAATACCAATATCTAAGGGTCTAACCCAAGGCTTATACAACATTCTTCCCCCCATTAATATTTTCGTCCTCGAAAATGTGCGTTGGTATAATATGTGGAGTATTCCCCCGTGGACCATGATCCAATTCGTTGATCATAGACTCACTCTCAAAAGATGTTGCCTCGTTACTAACTTGTCGTGGGAAAAGAGGGAAATCTTTTGTTCATAGAACCTTTTTTTCCAAGTGGCACTTTCTTCTGTTCCATCCCTCCATTGAATACTTTGGAAATCAACTGAAAATGAAAAGTATCGTTCCTAATACCAAAGGAAAAATAGATGGAAATAAACCGAGTACTTCCCCAATTATTTATAAAAATTCCTTCCAGTTGTAGGTCAGCTTGGGCCGCCTTAGACGATTCGCTATACCTCTTGTTTCTTCACGGTCAAGGTTGAAGTGTTATGGCTCTTTGTTCGTCCACCAATGCTCCAAGTCTTCACTCTTTTTGTTGAGAAAAAGAGAAGGCACCAAGTGCATGAAGTTCTTTGAGCGGGCGGATTATCTCATTTAATCCTTCTTCGACGCCTCCATGTAGATGATCCCTTTTGCAAAAATCTACCAAGAGTCACCAAATTCTCTTACAGGCACAGCATCCGATGTACTACACCACATGAGCACTGCTCCCGAGTGACTAAGCAGCGCAGCTCCGAAAATTTCACAGAGATGTCCAGCTTTCCAAGCTCCAAGATGGAGTCCTACACAACAATCAAGAAGTACCACAAGTACTTGCAAATGAAAGAAAACCCAAGCTCTAATTACCATAGTTATGAAAAGCTTCTTCCTAGAGTATAGCATCCACGAAGAGAGTGAGTGAGTACGTACCCACCCATGTCTATACCAAATGTTCAAGGGGTGCATGTCTTAATATTGATCCATGTGTCCTTCCAAGTGTCTTTCATATTGCATGCGCAAAAATAAAGTTACTTTTAGCTTTTTACAAAAAATCCTCACTCTAGACTTAGATTTTTGCTTTACTTTACTTGGAAAAGCTATCACCAGACATATACTATAAAAAGACTGCCTTGCTTCCCTCTTGGCATCAACTTACCATCACATACTTATGCATTGGAGCTTGGAGGAGGAGTGTCTCCAAGTGCTTACTACACTTGGAGGAGATGCTACTACATATGGAGGTGAAGAAGTGTATGCTCATATACTTGGAGCTCACTCTACTCTTGTGAGAGAGGTTGTTTTCAAGATCTTACCCTAGTCTCTTCATGTCTTGTTCCCTTACCCTCACATGCTCTCTTTGGAATTGATGGGTTGTGAGCATTTCTATGTTATCTTGTAATTCTGATTTGGAGCATATCATCTTGTACACACATTTTATAGTTGGAAGCATATGACTTTTTGCGTATATCTGATATATTCTCTTGAGTCTATGTGTGTATGTTCTCTCATGTGTGCTATTATTTCTCTAGATTGGGCTATTATTTGCTAACAATTCAGTATTAGCGCACCAGTTCTTATAGGTAGAGCAAGACTTCAAGGGGAAAGGAGCTGAATTGCTGATCAACTGCATTTGACCTTGGTCAATTGACTTTGATCTTCAGCTTCATGCTACATTGAAGCTCAATTTCCCCTTTTCTTTCTCTCTTGCACTTCCTTTTCACATCATTCAAGGTTAGTCAACTTCTTATCAACTCTCATCAAACCTGATGAAATCTGTCCAGCAGAGTCAAACCTGCAAAAACAAAGTCACTTCAGTAAAAGGAAGCTTTGTTATGTGGAGAATCTGATTTTTTATAATTTTTTGAAAAAATTCAGATTCTAGAGCTTTTGTTCATTCTCTCTTGAGCTTGCTTTCGTTGCTACATAGTGCACATCAGTCTGGAGATTATACACACCTTGTGTTGCTCCTCTCAATGATAGATTTGCTCCCCTTACTTGGCTTTGTTCAAGGTTGGTAAAAATTCCAATTTGCACTACAACTAGTCACTTATCTTGACCACTAGTTTGTATATGTAATGTAGCTCCCCTCACTGGGTGGCTACTTTAGGAACAAGTTCTCCTTGGAGAAGTATACTCCATAACATGTCTGTGCAAGGAACACCAGTGACCAAGTACCTCGATTCCAAATGTGCAGAGAAGAAAATGTTACTAAGATGGAGACCCCAAGCTCAGCTCCTAGAACTATCCCACAGATCCCAAGTCCATGCAATACTGGGAATGATGTTGAGCCTCTGGGTATCAATTTGTAAGTACACAGTTAAGGCCTGACCAAACAAAGATATTTCACTTGTTCACTATCCTAAGACCACCTGCTCAGTCACTCACAGGCTACAGATCACTCTTCAGCAGCACAAATAAAACACTTACAAATTATCAAGCTTTAGACTTTGGACCATAAAGTGAAAAATAAAGCAATGCACTCTGGGGTACAACCCAACACACACAATACACAAGCTCAACAGTCCAGCAGCCAACTTAAGCAAAGGCAACCATTCCAGCAGAGGTGTATAGAGCAGAGTCAACAATAGGGTACAATCACATCAACTTTCTCCAAATTCTTACTAGAAATCTCTTAGGGATGTCCACAAGCCAGGATCGACACTGCACTTAATCAGGACTATCCTACAGGCTACAACCAGAGATTACAACAGGAGAACCACAGAGAGTGGTAAACACTTATGTGCACATATACTGCTACAAACGCTTAGGTACACAGATACTGCTACTAGACCAAGACTACTTCTACACATCCACATCCCCTTCTGATGCTCGTCTCACTATGCCCGAGGCCTACCTCACTGCCAGTCGACCCAGGTCCCACCCTCAGCCGACTGCCAAACTTATCATTTTGCTCAGTCAACCTGCCCTATTGTCTTGGTTCTTCCTCAGGTGCGCAAGCAGATCCTCAGCCCAGTCGTTTAGTCATGTGTCTTTGTTCCTCAGGTGAGCAAGCAGATCCTCAGCCCAGTCTCTTAGTCATGTGCCTATGTTGACCTTGATGCCCAAGTTCTCAAGCTCCAAGTCCTCTATCTATCCCAGGTGCCCTCTCTATTTGATGCCCCTCTGCCAGCAGTTGCATCTTCCCCGTCATCTTTCCTCATTTCCATGATCGACATGCTATTCTTGGTCTTTCCCAAGTCGACCTGGGAATCGCCTCAGTCATCCCTCCATCATCAATCGACCTGACTTCTTCATCAGTCAACCTGACCTTTTTCCTCAGTCAACTTCACTTCCCAGGACCTCAGTCTACCTGGACCTTAGCCCAGTCAACTTAGATTTTCCTAAGCAAGCACCCTCCAGTCCTGACTCCTCAGACAAGTGTCCAGCGCTCAGACGAGTGTCCAATCCAGTCCTCATACGAGTATCCAGTCCAGTCCTAAGATGTTCCCCCAGTCGACCTTGCAACCTGAGTCACCTGGCTGTCTGCTAACCTGTAGGCAGAGAGAGAGAGAGAGAGATAGAGAGAGAGAGAGAGGGTGAGGGTGTGTGAGTGAATTTGTGGGTGTGTGTGAGTGCAGTGTATGATGTGGGAAAAGGAGTGTGGAAGTGAGCGTGTGAAAGTGAAATGGGGGAATGTGCGTTGATGTGTCTATGTATGAATGAGGGTGAAGTTGGGTGCATGGGTGAGGGGGTGGGAGTGAGTAGATATATGGGCAGGTTTGTCTTGGAAGTCGCACTGCAGACCCGCACATCAAGTCTTTGCATCACCCCAGTGCATCTGCTTGTACTCTATTTATTGACTAAAATCATGCTGCAATACAAGGGAAACGAAGAACTGAACAAAATGAAATGAGTAGTATATACAATGGTATGATTTATTCCTCTTTGAAGTTTCAAGTGTAGTAGGACTTCACTCTGAAAATGTTGACTAGAGCAAGCTTTTGTCCAGCCAGATTTTCGAGTTGAACTACACCTTGAGACAGTATATTCACCACTTTGTAACGTCTTGATCACTTAGGTACCAGCTTGGGGCTCTTTCACTTACTTCTTTGGATCTCAAGTGCTTATCATGGGCTTTCTTACTTACTTCGTGCTTGTGATGTAGCCTTTCCATTGTTGTGTTCTTGCATTTCTCCAAAGCTACTAACCTTCTAATGTGTGGATCAACTCCAAAAGCAAATTCTGATGCATAGGGACTAGAGACCCTTCACTTACTTCTTTGGATCTCAGGTGCTTATCATGAGCTTTCTTACATACTTCTTGCTTGTGATGTAGCCTTTCCATTGTTGTGTCCTTGCATTTCTCCAAAGCTACTACCCTTCTAATGGGTGGATCAACTCCAAAAACAAATCGTTCCTCCATCTCCTTTTAATAATGAATTCAAAGGGAGCAAATGCTTCTTTATCATGTCAAAGGAAAGGACTTTCACTTGTAGTACACTCGGCCGTTGTCCGGTATACCCAAATTGTTCCAATCAATGCTCTAGGCCAAGCATGTTGGTGATGCACAGAAAGGTTTCGCAAAAGTCCAATCAAAATTATGTTGGAGCTTTCCGCATGTCCATTAGCCTGCAGGTAGTATGCACATGATTTCTTATGATAAAATCTGTACGTGTATTTCTTATGATAAAATTTGTACGTGTCAAAAATATTCTCCAACAAGTGGTTGACAAAGTGAGTGCCTCTATCACTAGTTACCTCAAGAGGATACCCAAATCTTGAAAAGATTTGTTTATACATAAACTTAGCCACTGTTGTTGCAATCCAATTTGGCATGGCTTTAACCTCTACCCATTCAATGGAGTAACAAGTAGCTATCAGAATATACTTCTTGTTGTCAGGTTGCACAATTGGGTTGATGGGCCCGATGAAGTCAAGACCCCATAGCTCAAAGGGTTGCCATCCATTTGTGATCACCAAAGGTTGGAAATCTTGCTTCAAAGGTTGGAGGGTACATGTGTCACATTTCTTAGCATATTTGGTTGCATCCTTGTAAAGTTGAGGCAACCACAATCCTTTACAAAGAATCATGTGTGCCAAACCTCCTTTGAGGTGTCCTTCGCCATGTGCTGCTTCAATTAAGAAGGCTACTTGGTGTGGATAAACACATCTACATAAGATACCATGGGCAGCTTGTCTTTTATAAGTGAAAAGGATTTAGCCTTAAAAAGTAACTTCCTTTTTTCCAATGAAGTCATGTTAGAGGGAATTCTCCTAAAGTGAGGAATCGTACTATCTCGTCATACCAATTGAGTGAGATGCAATATGAAAAAGGTTACTGTCAACAAGATAATCATCAATACCTATGGGCTTCTCTCCCTTGGTTGTCTTAGACACTTGATCCACCATGTATGCTCTTTACCTCGTTTGATATGTATCTCAATATCATATTCCTAGAAAAGGAATAACCAATGCTATACCCTTCTTACTACTTGTGGTTTATTGATCAAATATCTTAAGGGCTGACGATTGAAAATAACAATAAAATGCACACTTAAGAGATAATGCCTTGATTTTTGAAATGCAAAAGCTATGGCCAATCTTCTTGCTTGTGAGCCTCAAGGGTGGTTTGGCTATCTCCGAATACATCTATGTAAACTTTTGTGATATCCTACATGGCCTAAGACTCTTTGCACTTCCTTAGAAGTGCATGAAATGGGCATGGATAGAATGGTTAAAACCTTTGCTAAGTCTGCAATAATACCTTGAGCAGAGACTATGTGACCAAGAAGAGTGCCTTAAATAAAAGTCGACACTTCACAAGATTCAACTTCAAACTTATTTTAATATATTGGTCAAAGAGTTCTTCCAAATTGCCCAAATGTTGGTATAAATCGTGCTTCAAGACTCTTTCTTCACTTCCTAAGAGGATTGAAAAGTCATACATAAAGATATGTAAAAAGGTTGTAAGCCATTTACCAAGTATTAAATACATTGCATGATTAACGGCTACATGTGCATTCTTGAAACGAATGCCATGCATATATAAACATATGTGCCCCATGAAGTGACAAAAGCAATCTCTTCTCTATCCTCAAAATGGATGAGGATTTGGTTGTAACCACTGAACCAATCCAAGAAGCTATATAAGTATGCCTTGCTACTTCCTTTAAGACCTACTCTCTAAAAGGTTGAGGGATCCATCCTTAGCTGTTGCTTTAATTAAAGCACAAAAATCTACACAAACTCTTATTTTCCCACTATTCTTTTTCGGAACGATTACCATAGAAGAGATCCATCGAGAGTGTTCTACGAGAGCGATGATACCTTCCTCTTTTAGCTTGGTCAAGTCCACGTTAACTTCCTCTCCATACTTTGGGTTTAGGCCGTATGGCTTGCTTTGTATTGGTGAAGCCTCTTCTTCCAAGGGAATCTGATGTAGCTCGAGCTCTTTAGGTATTCTTGACAAATCTCTATAGGACCAGGCAAATGCACTTTTGTATGTGTAAAGAAGTGATGATTCTACACAACCTCTTGCATTGTCTAGAAACGGGAGGTCATCTCGTGCTTCAAGGTCCAAAGTAATGTCCATAGAAGCTTGCCCATGATCTATAAGTTGTGGACCTGCAACCATGAATCTATCCATTATGGCCCAATTATCTGATTGTTCATGACATAGCAGCAAAGAAGAACCCACTCGTATCATCTGTTCATTTTTTGGAAGTAGCCAAGCTAGAGGTGTGCCCCCTGGAAGGTATCTGCATAAAATTTCTCTCTCAAAGCTTGCCTCACCAAAGGGGTCTGCTCAATTTGAGGAGTTGGCTCACTCTCTCTTGCTGGATTTGTCTACATAGGAGGTATCTATCGAACCTCCTTGCCCAACATAGGGTGGTCCATCTAAAAGTAGTTGCCTAACTTGATGCCTCTGTAGGCAAATACTATTTTTATGGTCATCTTTACTTTGTTCTTTGCAATCATATGTATATTTGCTTCCATATTTAACTTCTATAAATCACACTTCCTTACAGCTATCGATCATGCACTAGGCAATCAGATCTGCTCGAAAGTTATTATGAGGTGCATATGGTGGGCATGAGTCCAACGCAGTCCACTTCTTCATCTAATTCATGTATTTCCATCGAGCACCATTCCGGGACAAACACAACAAGACTCATGAAGAAGATGGATGGCTTGAATAACTCTCTCTATTGATGATGAACAAAACTGAAATAAGAGCTGAATAATATCCGTAAGCACAAAGTACCACCACATATGAGTGTATCATGTATGTGGCAACATGGGGAAAAAACCTTAGCCAGCACTAGAGAAAAAAGTGCCCATGTAGAGTGAGAAGGTTCATATCAAAGCTACTCAAGAAACACATAAGTGTAACATGAATATGAGGGATAATAGCATGTTTGACATAGAAAGCTATCAATGCATGTGTTTGTGCATCTCTGAGATGAACAAAAATACCCCCCTAGACCTCTAGTAGACTTTGAGGTGCTTGTACTGGAGAACCCAAACTATATATATATATATATATATATATATATATATATATATATGTATATATATATATATATATATGTATATATATATATATATATATATATATATATATATATATATATATATATATATATATATACTATATATATATATATATATATATATATATATATATATATATATATATATATATACATATATATATATATATATACATATATATATATATATATATATATATATATATATATATGTGTGTGTGTGTGTCACGAAAGGACAAAATTGCTTGCATAATCTTTGTGATAGTGCATTTGGAGGCCAAAGCGAGCTCAAATCAATTTGTTGACCTTGTACAATGAGGTTGTTTCGAGGCAGTAATGATTGCAAGTATGCTCACCAAATTTCGTGCAATTTTGAGATAGTGCCTAGAGGGGTGTAGATGATGCTATGTAGAAAGGGGTGACCTACTCTGATACCTGTTATCGAAGTTCGAGGACTTGGGAAGCACACAAAAAGCATGAGGAAGAAGAGGAAGCTTGAAACACAACACTGATGTTAGGGTTATTGGCATATATACAACCTTGGAAAAAACCTCCTTAAGAGGGAAAAAAGTGCCTCGACGATCCCAAGTGCAATCACACACATCACTATCAAAATATACCAACAATATCAAGAGCTCAACAATACAAACATAGTCTCTTATGAAGTATTGCAAGACGATGGTAAATCTTAAAAAGGCCTGCACCTTGCATATCATGCACGTAATGGGCAAATCCTATGGAGTATAACTTCCTCTAAGTCAATGTGTATGCCATCTATTGAGATGATATGACCTAAATAAAGTCACTTGGTGCAAAAATTTCACACTTACCCTATTGAACCTACAACTTCTCTCATCTCTTAATGTGTAAGACAAGTTGAATGTGTTTAACATGGTCCTCTAGAGTCCTTCTATGAACTAAGATATTGTCAAAACACACTACCCACTTCCCCATATATGGCAAAAAAAACAAGATAGTTCATCATCTATTGAAACTTGGCACTTGCATTGATCAAGCCAAACAGCAAACCAAAAACTAAGAATGTATGTATTGTGTGCACCAATGAGTCAATCTATGAGGCCATCCTTTGTTCTAGATGGTGACCTCATGGAGTCTAGAAGTGCATTCCTTTGTCCTTCTTCTTCTTCATCGGACCTCAAATTGATCTTTATGAAATTGTGCACACCAATGAGTTAATTTATGAGATCACCCATCCTAGATAACGAGTACTTGTTCTAAATGGTGACCCTATTGAGTCTAGAAGTGCATTCCTTTCCTCTTCTTCTTCTTCACAAGAATAAAAGTGTCTTAAGGGCGCTTATTAGGCTCAACAAAACTCTTGCTATGACACAGTTGTATCTGCATAGCAATCTCATCCTCTTCTTTTGCGCTCAACCCATAAGTTTGGCAAGAGACTCATCGACTACCAAGCACAAGCCTTATCTTGTGGTCTAATGTAAATCCAAAAGATCATGCAAATCCATCTCCTAGATCCAATGGAAACACATCCACAAACTTAGTCAATAGTGCATGCAAGGATCTTTGCATTGACGGCATGATCCACCACATGCATACTGGGCAAACCAAACACAACAAGCAAAATAATTGCATCATAGACAAGTCACGCTCACTATATGCAATCATAGAATAATAGGAAAAAGAAAAATCAAACAAATGCCATTAAATAAACCAAACCATGATAAACACAATGGAATTATGACAACATGATAAGACAACTTCCAGTTTACTAATTGATATTAGATTTTAAGCATATATATATATATATATATATATATATATATATATATATATATATATATATATATATATATATATATATATATATATATATATATATATATATATATATATATATATATATATATATATATATATATATATTATCAAGGATCTCGAAGGAACAAGACCCTCAATCACTTGGTGGACACCATGAAGTCAAAAGATATGGTATGCAAAATGTAATACATAGACCAATAATTAGTTTTACGGTCGACCCAAGCATGCCTAAAATGACATCCACATGCTCAATGCTCATCAACCTCTCACATAAAATCTAATTGTTCATCATACTATTGTCTCCTAAGATCGACACATGGCACAACCTTGGTCCATCATTCACTTTTTCATTATCCATGAGTTTGATAACATATGAAAAATCCACAAATTTTGTGGTAAGCCGAAGTACACACGTCACATGAAAAGAAATAAAGTTATGCATTAAGACTGTTGAAAATCAATGTTACATCAGTCCAAAATCCTATTAGGGCAAAAACCCTAATTTTGGTACTAAGTCATTTTTGGTACAAAATTGGGTAAAATTTTTATGAGCCTATCTTGTAGAGCTTGAAGAGAGCTTTCTAATGGTATATGATATGAAGTCGATACATATCAGATTCGGGAGAAACCCTAACCCTAATTTTCTGCTGATTTAAGGTTTTTACCTCATTCGATAGCTCTCAGCTTGCAGGTCATAAAAATGTCAACAGTTCATTCATCATGTGGTCAAAAGTTTTAGTAATAGCTAAAAAGCAACATTAAATTAAAGCCAATTTTAGCGATAGCTTTTTAATCAAACCTACGATTTCAGATTTTTACGTTAAAAATTGCTTTATTCAGCGATTGTGCTTTATTGGATCGCTAGAAGTCATGAGGCTATAAAAGAGAGAGCTATAGTCACTTTGTGAGACATCCAACGCAAGCTTAGGCCACTCTTGGAGGAGTTCTAGGTGATGCACACATGGGGCAGCCATGTGTACATATGGGCAGCTTTGGAGGAGCTATTGAAGCTCGAGGAGCAACCATGAAGTTCTTCTTGGAGAAGAGTGTGCTCACACTCTTGCTTATGGAGAAGACTTACCTATCAACAGCTTGGTGGTTTGGATCATCCATCTTCATGAAGTGTTTGAAGATTGTCTTCTAGATGAAGATTATGGAGTACTTCAAAGACATTGGATGGAGCTTAACATAAGATTGCATCTTATGCAAGGTAGTCCGGTGCGTTCGGTGCGCGTAAGGTGCGAGGACCGAATGGGATCCGAAGGTAAGGTGCGTCGTTACAAATACACATGCTCATAAGAATCTCAAATATAGTCTCTCTCTCTCTCTCTCTCTCTCTCTCTCTCTCTCTCTCTCTCTCTCTCTCTCTCTCTCTCTCTCTCTCTCTCTCTCTCTCTCTCTCTCTCTCTCTCTCTCTCTCTCTCTCTCTCTCGTCTCTCTCGTCTCTCGATCTCGGGTGGGTCTAAACTTTGAAGTCAAATTTCAATGGTCACTATGTAATATGTATGTCCGAACTCGTGGGGCTGAGGGGCCAGGGCTGAATCGCTGAGGGCTGTATTAACTCGGGGGGAAGGAGGGGGGCTGACTTGCTAAGTAGTAACTTGTAAGGGCCAAGGCTGAGTACTAACTTCTAAGTGAGTAGTGAGGCTGAGGCTGAGGCTGACTCTCTTCGTCGGCAGTCGCTCACTAGGGCAAAAGAGCACTAAGCAAACGGTGAACCGGAAGTTCAAAACGCACCGAATGGAACCGAACCGAATGCACGGCAAATTCTATAAATTCGACGAACCAAATCTACTATGATCTTATGTTAACTATTCAGGTACATATTCTCTTTATGCACACAAGTACTACTTGGAGCTTATGGAGGCGGTGGCATCCATATCTGGAGGAGTCCTATTCGCCATACATGGAGTCACTGGCATCCATAAAGGAGAATCAGTACATGCATTCTACATGCATCAAATGAGGTGTTAAAGAAGGTGTTTCCATATGAGTATGAGGATTTCTGTCAGCAACATGTTAACATTCTATGCTAATTCCATAAGTATGTGATCTATCACACACACATCTGATTTAGGGTCTTCCATAGCCTAAAATCAGATTAGGGTTTGCAGAATATCAATTTCAAACTGATCTTTCCTCTTCCTATCACTCATATTCACTCTTCTACAACCTCTCAGGTCATACACCTTATACATATTCAGATTTCTGTCCCTACAGCTGAATATTCTTGTGAATTTTGTACATACACTCTTCCATCTATTTCTGTTCACATAGAGTGGTTGAGATTTTGACTCCCACATTGTAAATTGACATTTGTATATATGATGGTGTGTGTAAGCAACGGCTTACGTAACACTTTGAACATGTTGTCTAATCTCTCGCTCTGGAATTTAGTTATGGGCCTACCTAATTTCTAACATTTGGTATCAGAGCTCCCAAACTACCAACGTATGGTTTCAGAGCATCTTCTAACATTTGACATATGACATACACACTTAATCTAAATGAGTAGAGATTTAAGAATTAAACAATTCAATCACATGTTTATTTATCAGTGTGGAGTATGAAGTTGATAATCTGTTAGAAGCAAATACTTTTGGAAGAGTAAAGTTACTTTACAAAAGTATTGCATGAAGACCAAGACTTGATGAAGAGAAGGCTACTTCAAATTCAAAGAAAAACAATGGTTTGGAGAAGATGAAGGAACCATATCAACATCAAATCACAGGTATTAGTTTCTACTATCAAATTGTCATTTGCAAGTCATATCTTAGAAGAGCAGCTATGAAAAGATTTGAAGGATTCAAGTGCTTTTAAACACTTTCATTACTTTGAAAGTTAAAGCGTTAGCTACATCAAAACAAGTATATAGAAGTTGTTCTTGACAGTTTTGGTAGAAGATCTCTTTCATGGCAAGAAAGCTCATCTAAGAAGACAAATTTGGAGATTAGATCGGTTTTGTTTTCAGCCAACACAAATTTGGAAGTTTCTTTTATCAGATATTGTACGTAGAGAGGTAATCTAGCATTAAGCCAACTCAAGGAAAAGGTTTGTGAATTCGGGTATACCAGGGACATTTGAAGCAGAATGTTGATTCAGCACATGAGGAAATGGTGTTGAGATGATAAAAGCATGTTTTAGCTTCTATGTTTGCTTCCATTTATATACCATGTTTGTTTTGTCTCTTATTCTTAGCACTAGAGGAAGAGAAAAATTCATTTGAAGAAGTTAAGAGTGCTTGCTACTTCAAGATGAAGAGAACAAAAGGTATGGAAGAGAAGTTTGAAGATGTTGACATCATCAAGGGGAGGAAAGATGCAGAAGAAGAAAGTCCAACAATTCTAAAGGGAAAGTAAGACTTCTTTTTACTCTTATATTATCCATATACTTTTCCTACTTTTATCCTCTACATCCAAAGACAAGTCTACAAGAACTTCTTGTGTAAAGAAGATAGTTTAAAGAAGAAGCAGTTTCTTGTTTTGCATTATACTTGGTCATGTTTTAGTCGGTTTTAACAAAGAATTGCATTGAGAGAAAGAAAAGAAGAAGATATCTAAGCCAGCTTATATGTTGTGACTCATATGTGTATGAGTTACATTTTAGTTGAAGATTTTGAACAGGAAGCTTATATGTTCCCTCAAAGAATTCTTGGAGTGTCAAACCAGAGCTAATTGGTATATATGACAAGTTGCAGAGATGTATTTTTCTTTTTTATCTAACTCTTGAGGTAAAAGAGTATTTGTAGAAGATGTTGGAGAGTTGGAGTGAGATTTTTGTTTGGAAAAGTAACCTCATATTCAGTATATTTAGTATATGTTGATATATTTAAGTAGTGATGTTTGTGAACACACTAGGACCGTCGGGGCACTTTTTCTGTCTTTAAGAGGTTTTTTCCCCAGCTTGTATATATGCCTATTGCCCTAATGGGCTACTTATCTTCGTACATTCTCTAGTAATACATTCAGTATTGTGTGTTGTGCTCCAAGCTTCTTCCTCTTCCTTGTGTTGTTCGCATGCTTTCGCAGATGTCTAACTCCAACAATTGGTATCAGAGCAGGTCGCCGCTTCATCTAGGGCGTCGTCGACACTCCTCCGGTTGCAGTCTCAGAATCACACGAATTTTGGTGAGCATACTCAACGTATTTCCAAGATCAAAACTTCTTCGCTTTGTGGTGCCGAAATCGCGATCTGAGCTCGTTTCGGCCTCCGAACGCACTATCGCAGCGCTTGTGCAAGCTATTTCATCTTTTTGTGCCAAAGGTATATACCAATTTCGGTTCGCTACTATAAGCGTCTCGAAGTCTGCTACAGGTCTAGCAGAATTCGTATGGGCAATTCTGTTCAACTTTTTGAGATACAGTCAATTTTCTGCATCAAGGTATTTTAGTCACCGACCATGGCTGAAAGCAGTGATGTATTCTGTATGTTGGCTGTTGAGGATAAGTTGGATGGTACCAACTACCCATTATGGGCTTATATGATGCGACATGTATTGGTTGCAAAAGAACTGTGGAACATTGTGCATGGTGTTGAAAAACGTCCTATCACACCCACAATTGTTACAGCTGCACGTATTGAAGCTGATGCAGAAGGTGTCAAAGACGATGATATTCTGCATATTCCTGTTTGTACTGCGGTTTCTACTGCAGAGAAGATCGTTGGGATGGCAGAGATGTCCAGGCACATGCATTGATAGCTTTGTCTGTCAAACGTGCCATTATTGCTCACATACGCTCTTGCAGAACAGCTAAGGATGCTTCGGATACTCTTACCACATTGTACTAAGCTAGGAATGAGGCTCGTGTTGCTTACCTCCGAAAACAGTTGGAGAGTGAGCACATGAATGACGGTGATTCCATGGACAGTTTTCTAACAAAGATCAAAGACTTGAAGGGACAGTTGATTTCTGTTGATGAGGTTATACCAGATAGCTCACTTGTGCAGACCGTTCTGAATTGTCTTCCTGATTCATATCAGAGTTTTGTTTCTACTCTTTGGTTCATGATGAAAGGCAATCCAAATGCCTTGTCATTTGAGGAGTTAGTCTCTGTTCTATTGCAAGAGGATCAATCAAGGCAGAATAAGTCCATTATGCGTGTTGTAGATCAAGCTTTCCTGGCTAGTCAGAAGGGCAAAGGAAAATGGAGCTCTTCAACTAGTAAGCAGAAATCTACTAATTCTGCACAATCGAAGAGAGAAGACAAAGATGAAAAGAATTCCGAAAAGCAAAAATTGCTTTGCAAATACTGCAAAGGAAATGATCATATTATAAAGAAGTGTCTAAAACTCGCTGCTAAAGAGGCAAAGAAAAAAGAGGCTGGAATGGTTGTTGCAGAGGCCTGTACACAAAAAACAGAGTATGCTAATCTTGTGCAAGAAGAAGAATGGGCGTTTACAACTGTTTGCAGTTTTGACCCATCTTCTCATGAGGAGTGCATGTCTGTAGCAGACTAAGATGTTTGGTACTTTGATAGTGGAGCGACCAAACATATTACCTCGCAGTGCACTTTCTTCTCTTAACTCGAGTCTGCCCCTACAGGGAATACTGTTACATGCGCAAGCAACTCCTCTTATCCTAATATGGGAGTTGGTAAGATCATTTTGACTACTGTTGATGGTAGTTCTTTCACTTTGTCAGATGCTTTGTTTGTGCCAGGAATCAAGAAAAATCTGTTATCCATTTCTACATTAGCCAAGATTGGCTTGGTTGTGAAATTTGTTGATGACAGATGTACAGTTCATGATCTGTCAAATGGCAACGTGATTATTGCTTCTGGCATTTTATGTCGTGGATTGTATAAGCTCATAGACTATGAAAGATCTGTAAATGATTCGGCATGTGCAGTATATGATTCTCAGGCTATGTCTGATGCAAAGCTTTGGCATGCACGCTTTCGTCATCTGAATTTTGCTAGTTTGCTACGCCTGCAAAAATCTGAAATGGTGTCCTCTTTGCCTAAACTTGAGGCACCTGGAAAACATGTTTGTGAAGGCTGTATTTTGGGCAAAATGAAGCGTTCCTCCTTTCCAAAAGATGGTTCACTTCGGGCTACACAGAAATTGCAGCTTGTACATAGTGACGTGTACATAGTGATGTCTGTGGTCCTATGCAAACACCTTCTTTTGGAAATTATCTTTACTTCGTGACTTTCATCGATGATTTTTCCAGGCATGCATGGGTATATCCATTGAAGGCAAAGTCCGACGTGTTCATGTGCTTCAAACAGTTTTTGGTTTTGGCTGAAAATCTGTCAGCATGTAAAATGAGCACCCTCCGTTCTGATCGAGGGGGGGAATATATGTCTTCTGATTTTAATGCATTTATGGCTGAACGTGGGATAAAACACTAGTGTACAGTGCCGTATACACCTCAACAGAATGGAGTTGCTGAACGAAAGAATAGGTCACTCATGGAGATGGCGAGGTGTATGGTCAAGAGTCAAGCTTTACCACATAGTTTTTGGCTTGAGGCTATCATGTGTGCAACATATATACTTAACAGATATCCCACTAAAGCATTGCAGTCCATTACTCCATATGAGGTTTGCCATGATCGCAAGCCATCTGTTGCTCATCTGCGTGTTTTTGGTTGTTTTGCATATGCATTAGTGCCTGTACAACATCGCAGAAAATTGGATGATAAAGTAGTAAAATGCATTTTTGTTGGACACAGTTTTGAAAGTAAAGGCTATCGTCCGTATCATCCACAGACTAAACGCATTCTAGTTAGCCGTGATGTTGTTTTTATGGAAGATGTTATTCAACCATCGCTTTCATGTACTAAGGATACATTAGACATGTATGATACTTTGCTTCCTCTTTTTACAGGTGGACAGTCCTAATGAGGCAACTTCTCAGCCTTTGCAGGTTTCATGTGATGATGCATATCATTCCATTTTCTGATGCAGATTTACATGATGCACTTGTTGATGAGAGAGCTGATATTGAGCAGGGAAAAACTATGCTAAAATGGCTAGTGCAAACTTTGTGTGATAGCAAATTAGATGCACCTTTGTCATATCGTACTCGTTCAGGCTCTCATAGTGGCTCTTTTGCATCAGATTGCTATGTTATGGCTACATCTAGTCTTTGTGATGAGAATGAGCCTGTTTCATTTGATGAAGCACAAAATTCAAAAAATTGGATGGTTGCTATGCAATCTGAATATGATGCTATAATGAAGAATGGTACTTGGTCTTTATGTGACTTGCCTCCTGGCAAGAAGGCCATTGGAACTAAGTGGGTATACAAGTTGAAGCGTAAGCCGGATGGTACAGTTGACAGGTATAAGGCTAGGCTTGTTGCAAAGGGTTATGCGCAGGAAAGAGGCATTGATTTTGATGAGACCTTTGCACCTACTTGCCGAATGACTATTGTTCGTAGCATCTGTGCACTTGCAGCTCATCATGGTTGGAATGTACATCAGTTGGATATCAAAACAGCATTTTTGAATGGAGACTTGCATGAAGAAGTGTATGTTTTTCAGCCCACGGCATTATATGGTTTAAAGCAAGCACCACGTGCTTGGTATGAAAAAATACATGCCTATCTGATTGCACATGGTTTTGAAAACAGCCCAACTGAAAGCACCTTATATGTTAAGCGTGCTAATGATGTTCTTCTGATCATTGTGGTTTATATTGATGACATGCTGCTCACTGGTCCTCATGAGAGGCATATTGCTGATTTTAAGGCTGATTTACATGCTTCATTTGAGATGTCTGATTTGGTGCATTTGCATCACTATTTAGGCATTCAGTTTAAGTTGCATTATACTTGGCCATGTTTTAGTAGGTTTTGACAAAGAATTGCATTGAGAGAAAGAAAAGAAGCAGATATCTAAGACAGCTTATATGTTGTGACTCATATGCGTATGAGTTACATTTTAGTTGAAGATTTTGAACAGGCAGCCTTTTATGTTCCCTCAAAGAATTCTTGGAGTGTCAAATCAGAGATAATTGGTATATGACAAGTTGCAGAGATGTATTTTTCCTTTTTATCTAACTCTTGAGATAAAAGAATATTTGTAGCATATGTTGGAAACTTGGAGTGAGATTTTTGTTTAGAAAAGTTACCTCATATTCAGTATATTCAATATACTCAAAAAATTCAGAGTTTTTCATGAAGAAAATTCAGAAAATTCAAAAAATCCAATATTTTCAAGAAATTCAGAAAATTCAATATTTTCAAAAAAAAAATTTATATACCAATCATATCAAGAATCTACTTTCAATGATTGTCTTAATTTTTGGATACATGCTTGTATTCAAAAAGGTGTTCCATCATATCCTATCACTTGATTGAAAAGTGAAGATAGCCATAAGAAAGTCAAGGAGATACTATCACATTTCACCCGGGCAGAATATGAAGATATGAAGTATCAAATTGCAGCTTTTGGAGTTCTAAAGAGACATTCAGGTAGCAAATCAAACATTCAGTCATGAAGGTTTGATGAGAGCAGATTTTAAACAAGTTTTTTTTTTGGAGAAATCTATGATCTAGAAAGATCTTGAATGATCTTGAAGATCTTGAGTATTTTTTAGTCAGATCTCTATCCTTTGTTTGTAAAATTCTTAACATTGGAAGAAGTAAGTCAAAGATTCAGATTCTATAAGATAAGTGTTGCAGAGAAATAGAAGAAGATACTTGTTATGTTGCAGAAGATTATGAATCCTAAAAGTGCTTTCAGCAAAGCTTTTTTAGGATAAGCTAACCTTATTCTATATTTTGGAAAGCTAAGGAATGGCACGAAAAGCTATTAGCATGTGCACTCTTAATAAAAAGGGTTCAGATATTTGTTTCAGACACAGGTATTGATTTTAAGGAAGCAATCATTGAAGATCAGATTTATTGAAAGAAGGAATACGTTCCAGATTTGATAAAGTCTCATATACTTTGAAGAATTCTGGATACTAGTGTATAAATCATCCAGGGGGTTGATGAAACATGAAGACTTATTTTCAGCCATATGTGAAAGAATGCAGAGTCATACCTACAGGTATTCATATATTTCCTTTGTCAGTTTCTCTTTATGTTCCAGCTTTGAAAGTAGAAGGAAGAAGGAGAATGTTTGGAGAAAGTTCCTGTTAAGGAGAAAGTTCCAGAGTTCTATTACAGAGAAGCTTGATATTTCAGAGAGGTATGTTACTTATGAGGTGCGTACATATATGATTTTCCCAGACTCTAAAGGAAACAGGTATGAAGGATTTACACATAGAACAAGGATGAAGACAAGATGACATCATAGATATGAAATTTTGGTGAGACTCTCATGAGTTGAGTTGAGTTAAGTTAAGGGAGAGATGAACCAGCTAGTGTTCATAATACACTAAATTGTGAGTTGTCAGTCACAAGTCCCAAGATTCAATTTCTGATTATGTTTAGTGTATTTACATGACACAGCAAAAGTATGTTGAGAAACCTTTCGTAAGGTAAATGCAAATATGTGGATCCTAGTGTATGCTTATAGGTTTGAGAAGACATATTTCAGGAGATAGCAGATTCAAAATCAGTTCATACTACATATGTTATCAAGCAGTGATTGCTTGTTGTATGCTAACACTCTTGGATATCTAGTTTGCATATTTTCTCAAGTATTATGATTGATATTCAGCAAATTCAGTTTTTCGAAGTTTGAAGAAGTTCAAATTCAGTTTTGAAGAAGACTTTTTAAGGTAAAGTTTGAAGGTCAAATCTGAAGGACAAGTTTGAAGCTTATGTCAATTTGCAAATGGATGAAGTTATATATCAAGTTCAGTTTGTACCAATATGACATTGCAGGGGGGATTGTTGGGAATCAAAGTCACATCAGTCCAAAATCCTATTAAGGCACAGACCCTAATTTTGATACTTAATCATTTTTGGCACAAAATTGGGTAAAATTTTTATGAGTATCTTGTAGAGCTTGAAGAGAGCTTTCTAATGATATATGACATGCAATCATCAGAGATCAGATTTGGGAGAAAACCCTAACCCTAATTTTCTGCTGATTTAGGGTTTTTACCTCATTTGATAGCTCTCAGCTTGCAGGTCATAAAAATATCAATAGTTCATTCATCAAATGATCAAAAGGACTAAAAAGCTGGTCAAAAGGTGTTTTTTGTAATAGCTAAAAAGCAACATTAAATTAAAGCCAATTTTAGCGATAGTTTTTTAATCAAACCTACCAGATTTTTACGTTAAAAATTGCTTTATTCAGCGATTGTGCTTTATTGGATCGCTAGAAGTCATGAGGCTATAAAAGAGAGGGCTATATTCACTTTGTGAGACATCCAACACAAACTTAGGCCACTCTTGGAGGAGTTCTAGGTAATGCACACATGGGGCAGCCATGTGTACATATGGGCAGCTTTGGAGGAGCTATTGAAGCTCATGAGGAGCGGCCATGAAGTTCTTCTTGAAGAAGAGTGTGCTCACACTCTTGCTTATGGAGAAGACTTACCTACCAGCAGCTTGGTGGTTTGGATCATCTATCTACATAATGTATTTGAAGATTGTCTTCTACATAAAGATTATGGAGTACTTCAAAGACATTGGATGGAGCTTAACATAAGATTGCATCTTCTGTTAACTATTCATGTACATATTCTCTTTATGCACACAGGTACTACTTGGAGCTTATGGAGGTGGTGGCATCCATATTTGGAGGATTCCTATTCGGCATACATGGAGGCAGTGGCATCCATAAAGGAGGAGAATCGGTACATGCATTCTACATGCATCAGATGAGGTGTTAAAGAAGGTGTTTCCATATGAATATGAGGATTTCTGTCAGCAACGTATTAGCATTCTATGCTAATCCAGTAAGTATGTGATCTATCACACACACATCTGATTTAGGGTCTTCCATAGCCTAAAATCAGATAAGGGTTTGCTGAATATCAGTTTCAAACTGATCTTTCCTCTTTCTATCACTCATATTCACTCTTCTACAACCTATCAGGTCATACACCTCATACATATTCAGATTTCTATCCCTACATTTGAATATTCTTGTAAATTTTGTACATACACTCTTCCATCTATTTCTGTTCACATAGTGGTTGAGATTTTGACTCCCACATTGTAAATTGACATTTGTATATATGATGGTGTGAGTAAGCAGTGGCTTACGTAACACTTTGAACATGTTGTCTAATCTCTCTCTATCTTTGTCCCATCATTGTATGATTAAGTGGTTGTATGTTCATGTTTGTCAATTTTGGAAGATGCTAGAATTTGTGTTGTAGATCCTGGAAACCTGTGGAATTTAGTTATGGGCCTACTTAATTTCCAACATTTGGTATCAGAGCTCCCAGACTACCAACATATGGTTTCAGAGCATCTTCTAACATTTGACATATGACATACACACTTAATCTAGATGAGTAGAGATTTGAGAATTAGACAATTGAGTCACATGTTTATTTATCAATGTGGAGTATGAAGTTGATAATCTGTTACCAACAAATACTTTTGGAAGAGTAAAGTTACTTTACAAAAGCATTGCATGAAGACCAAGACTTGATGAAGAGAAGGCTACTTCAAATTCAAAGAAAAACAATGGTTTGGAGAAGATGAAGGAACCATATCAACATCAAATCACAGGTATTAGTTTCTACTATCAGATTGTCATTTGCAAGTCATATCTTAGAAGAGCAGCTATGAAGAGATTTGAAGGATTCAAGAAGTGCTTTTAAACACTTTCATTACTTTGAAAGTTAAAGCATTAGCTACATCAAAACAGGTATATAGAAGTTGTTCTTGACAATTTTGATAGAAGATCTCTTTCATGGCAAGAAAGCTCATCTAAGAAGACAAATTTGGAGATTAGATCAGTTTTGTTTTCAAACAACACAAGGTTGGAAGTTTTTTTTATCAAATATTGTACGTAGAGAGGTAATCCAGCATTCAGTCAACTCAAGGAAAAGGTTGGTGAATTCGGATATATCAGTGACATTTGAAGCAGAATGTTGATTCAACATATGAGGAAATGGTGCTCAAATGGTAAAAGCATGTTTTATCTTCTATGTTCACTTCCATTTACATACCATATTTGTTTTGTCTCTTACTCTTAGCACTAGAGGAAGGGAAAAATTAATTTGAAGAAGTTAAGAGTGCTTGCTACTTCAAGATGAAGAGAACAAAAGGTATGGAAGAGAAGTTTGAAGATGTTGACATCATCAGGTAGAAGAAAGATGAAGAAGAAGAAAGTCCAACAATTCCAAAGGGAAAGTAAGACTTCTTTTTACTCTTATATTATCCATATACTTTTCCTACTTTTATCCTCTACATCCAAAGACAAATCTACAAGGCCTTCTTGTGTAAAGAAGATAATTTAAAGAAGAAGTAGTTTCTTGTTTTGCATTATACTTGGTCATGTTTTAGTAGGTTTTGACAAAGAATTGCATTGAGAGAAAGAAAATAAGCAGATATCTAAGACAGCTTATATGTTGTAACTTGTGACTCATATGTGTATGAGTTACATTTTGGTTGAAGATTTTGAACAAGCTGCTTATATGTTCCCTCAAAAAATTCTTGGAGTATCAAATCAGAGCTAATTGGTATATGAAAAGTTGCAGAGATGTATTTTTCTTTTTTATCTAACTCTTGAGGTAAGAGAGTATTTGTATCATATGTTGGAGACTTAGAGTGAGATTTTTGTTTGGAAAAGTTACGTCATATTCAGTATATTCAGTATACTCAGAAAATTCAGAGTTTTTCAGGAAGAAAATTCAGAAAATTCAGTATTTTCAGAAAATTCCAAAAATCCAATATTTTCAAAAATTCAGAAAATTCAATATTTTCAGAAAAATTCAGATTTTTTTTATATTCCAGTCACATAGAGAATCTACTTTCAATGATTGTCTTAATTTTTGGATACATGCTTGTATTCAAAAAGGTGTTCCATCAGATCCTGTCACGTGATTGAAAAGTGAAGATAGCCAAAAGAAAGTCAAGCAGATACTATCACATTTAACCCGGAAAGAATATGAAGATATGAAGTATCAACTTGTAGCTTTTGGAGTTCTCAAGAGACATTCAAGTAGCAAATCAATCATGAAGGTTTGATGAGAGCAGCTTCTACACAGATATTTTTTTGGGAGAAATCTATGATCTAGAATGATCTTGAATGATCTTAAAGATCTTTAGTATTTTTAAGTCAGATGTCTATCCTTTGTTTGTAAAATTCTTAACATTGGAAGAAGTAAGTCAAAGATTCAGATTCTATCAGATTAGTGTTGCAGAGAAATAGAAGAAGATATTTGTTATGTTGCAGAAGATTATGAATCCTAAAAATGCTTTCAGCAAAGGTTCTTTAGGATCAGCTAACCTTATTCTATATTTTGGAAAGCTGAGGAATGGCAAGGAAAGCTATTAGCATGTGCACTCCTAATAACAAGGGTTCAGATATTTGTTTCAGACACAGGTATTGATGCTAAGTAGCAATCATTGAAGATCAGATTTATTGAAAGAAGGAAGACTTTCCAGATTTGATAAAGTCTCATATACTTTGAAGAATTCTGGATAAAAGTGTTAAATCAGCCAGGGGTTGATGAAACATGAAGACTTATTTTCAGCCATATGTGAAAGAATGCAGAGTCATACCTACAGGTATTCATATATTTCCTTTGTCAGTTTCTCTTTATGTTCCAGCTTTGAAAGAAGAAGGAAGAAGGAGAATGTTTGGAGAAAGTTCCAGAGTTCTTTATGTTCCTGTTAAGGAGAGAGTTCCAGAGTTCTATTACAGAGAAGCTTGATATTTTAGAGAGATATGTTACTTATGAGGTGCACATATATATGATTTTATTTTACCAGACTCTAAAGGAAACAGGTATGAAGGATTTACAGATAGAACAAGGATGAAGACAAGATGACATCATAGATATGAAATTTTGGTGAGACTCTCATGAGTTGAGTTGAGTTGAGTTGAGTCAGAGATGAACCAGCTAGTGTTCATAATACACTAAATTGTGAGTTGTAAGTCACAAGTCCCAGGATTCAGTTTCTAATTATGTTTAGTGTATTTACATGCCACAGCAAAAGTACGTTGAGAAACCTTTCGTAAGGTAAATGCAAATATGTGGATTCTAGTGTATGCTTAGAGCCTTACAGGTTTGAGAAGACATATTTCAGGAGATAGCAGATTCAGAATCAGTTCATACTACATATGTTATCAAGCAGTGATTGCTTGTTGTATGCTAACACTATTGGATATCTAGTTTGCATATTTTCTCAGGTATTATGGTTCATATTCAGCAAATTCAGTTCAAATATGAAGGACAAGTTTGAAGCTTATGTCAATTTGCAGATGAATGAAGTTACATATCCAGTTCAGTTTGTACCAATATGACATTGCAAGGGGGATTGTTGGAAATCAATGTCACATCAGTCCAAAATCCTATTAAGGCAGAAACCCTAATTTTGGTACTTTGTCATTTTTGGCACAAAATTGAGTAACATTTTTATGAGCCTATCTTGTAGAGCTTGAAGAGAGCTTTCTAATGGTATATAACATGCAGTCATCAGAGATCAGATTTGGAAGAAAACCCTAACCCTAATTTTCTGCTGATTTAGGGTTTTTACCTCATTTGATAGCTCTCAGCTTGCAGGTCATAAAAATGTCAATAGTTCATTCATCATGTGGTCAAAAGGACTAAAAAGCTGGTCAAAAGTTGTTTTTAGTAATAGCTAAAAAGCAACATTATATTAAAGCCAATTTTAGTGATAGTTTTTTAATCAAACCTACGATTTCAGATTTTTATGTTAAAAATTGCTTTATTCAGCGATTGTGCTTTATTGGGTCGCTAGAAGTTATGAGGCTATAAAAAAGAGGGCTATAGTCACTTTGTGAGACATCCAACGCAAGCTTAGGCCACTCTTGGAGGAGTTCTAGGTGATGCACACATGGGGCAGCCATGTGTACATATGGGCAGCTTTGGAGGAGCTATTGAAGTTCATGAGGAGAGGCCATGACGTTCTTCTTGGAGAAGAATGTGCTCACACTCTTTCTTATGGAGAAGACTTACCTATCCACAGCTTGGTGGTTTGGATCATCCATCTACATGATGTATTTGAAGGTTGTCTTCTACACGAAGATTATGGAGTACTTCAAAGCATAGTGGTTAGTAACGGGATGGCAACGTCGTAGGCAACGGGTTGCTAACGCGTTAGCAACGGGTTGAAGTTGCGAACCCCAAGTTGCGATAAAGTTGCGTACACTTCAGTTTCTATTTTATATATATTTTTTAAATTCTAGATATCCTAGGTATTAAAATCCTCTTATAAATGCTTAAGTATCATAAAAAAGGCATGAAAACAAAACATGTTTACATTTATACAATGTACATATCAAATATATAGGCCATCAATTTGTCTTGTCATGTACATACATACATACATATATAAATAGTGCATACATACATACATGCATAGATTACATTATATCATATACATAGTAGTAAATATATACTACGTGCATATGCAATACATATATGTTTACTTACATATATACATAGTATATACATATTACATTTATATGTAGCATACAAATGCATACATACATGCATACATATTATGTACATAGTAGGTACTAGGTACTAAGTACATACTACAAACATACAAACATATATATTAGATACATAAGTAAATACACATGTTTTTCAATAAACATAGACTAATAGATTATAGAAATTACATCATACATACATACATGCATATGTAGATACATATATATGCTACATAAGTAGATACATATATATATGCATATGCATGATATATGCTAGATGAGGTTACATGCTACATGATGTTATATGCTACATGATGTTGGAATGATCATATGTTAAGTGGGACATTGTATATTGTATTTGTCTCCCTTCCATTCTTTTTTCTCATTGAGGCATTGGTCTTTCTTGTATGATTATTCAGCTCATCAACTTTTTTGTTCATAAGTTGTAATGGTCAAAGATAAAATAACCTTCCTTGTGGACCATTTCTGGATTATTGGGAAAGCCTTTATTTTTTTATCTTTTAGCAACACGTTGCGAACGCGTACGCAACGTGGAGTTGCGTTGCGAAAGTTGCGAACGTTCGCAATGCGTTGCGTATGCAACACTGCTTCAAAGACATTGGACGGAGCTTAACATAAGATTGCATCTTATGTTAACTATTCAGGTACATATTCTCTTTATGCACACAGGTACTACTTGGAGCTTATGGAGGCGGTGGCATCCATATCTGGAGGAGTCCTATTCGGCATACATGGAGGCAGTGGCATCCATAAAGGAGAATCAGTACATGCATTCTACATGCATCTGATGAGGTGTTAAAGAAGGTGTTTCCATATGAGTATGAGGATTTCTGTCAGCAACATGTTAGCATTCTATGCTAATTCCGTAAGTATGTGATCTATCACACACACATCTGATTTAGGATCTTCGATAGCCTAAAATCAGATTAGGGTTTGCTGAATATCAGTTTCAAACTGATCTTTCCTCTTTCTATCACTCATATTCACTCTTCTACAACCTATCAGGTCATACATCTCATACATATTCAAATTTCTGTCCCTACATCTGAATATTCTTGTAAATTCTATGCATACACTCTTCCATCTATTTCTGTTCACATAGAGTGGTTGAGATTTTGACTCCCACATTGTAAATTGACATTTGTATATATGATGGTGTGAGTAAGCAGTGGCTTACGTAACACTTTGAACATGTTGTCTAATCTCTCTCTATCTTTGTCTCATCATTGTATAATTAAGTGGTTATATGTTCATGTTTGTCAATTTTGGAAGATGCTTGAATCTCTGTTGTAGATCTTGGAAACCTGTGGAGCCTGTGGAATTAAGTTATGGGCCTACCTAATTTCCAACAAAGGCATTGTCAAATAAGGATGTAACATTTTGGCCATGAGTTTCATCCACTACATAGAGGAGATCATATAGGCCAAACATAGTCTTATATGAGTGACAACATGCACTCCTACATAGTACATACATGAAATATCTAAGCCAAAACATAAGATACCTACACCCACCACGGCTATTATACCAATATCTTCCATAAGAGTAGCTAAGATCGACAACTTCCTTCTCTCTTCGAACAAGATTTAAGTGGTGTCTCTAGTGGCAATCGAACACCTTCCCCTCTATTGTTCCTCAATTCGTGTCACCCTCTCTCTATCGAGACATTGTTGAACCTTCCTTGAAGGTCCTTGCAACTAAATGGATGCATTCAGGGGGAGCTCACGTGCCTAAACTTCCCCAAGGGACCATGGTAGGACACCTTCCTACATGCCTCACCACCTCAAGAAAACACAAACGATATTGTTAAAGTTTTTGGCATAATCGAACCCCTCTAGAGATGAAATGAGATAAATCATTTTGGGATGCCAATGATAATCTAAAAAGATAAAGCACTTGAAGGATCAACTTGGAGTTAACAAAGGCCTTCCTCTTCTGGAAAAGGCCCTTGAATTCCTATGAACAAGCATCCAGGGAATGCCTTACCATCTCCCACTTGAACAGTTTCCTGTAACTCTCAATTCTATCTACATGCACAAAGCAAGCTCAAAAAATTGGTTAAAACTCAATCAAGGAGATAGTAATGTATGTGGTCCAATCAAGACTCCATCTTTTGGCAAGCATGTATACTTTGTTACCTTCATTGATGATGTGGCATGCCATACTTGGGTGTACCCTATGAAAGCAAAGAATAATGTATTTTCTTACTTTAAAATATTATTCACTATGGTTGAAAGTTTTTGTGGCAATAAGCTTTTGATTCTTCGCATGAATAGTGGCAATAAATACATGTCATATGAATTTTATGTTTTTCTTTGTGAAAGAGGCATTGCTCACAAATGTACAGTACCATATACACCTCAACCAAATGGCATGCAGAGTGTAAGAATAAAACCCTTCTTGAAATGGCACGATGTATGGTTACAAAGAAAAGCATCTTTCAAATAAGTTTTGGATGCATGCAGCCATAAGTGCAAACTATGTGTTAAACCATTATCTTACAAAAGTATTAAGAGTATTACATTTTATGAGGCTTGGAATGGGCACAAACCAATGTTTAATCATATATGTATATTTGGTTGTTTTGCATATGCTCTTGCAGAATTACAACAGCGTACCAACTTCATGATAAGGCAAAGAAATGTATATTTGTTGGATAATATTGTGAGAGTAAAGATTATCACTTATTGGAAGTAGAACTAGAACTCTTCTTGGATTCAGAGCTACTCTTACTATTCTTGCCTTAAAGCTTTGTCACTCATGGTCTCTTGCAGATCTAGATTAAGTCTAGATTGTTCTTCCTGAAGTAAAAGGTTTTGTAACTTTCTAAATGTGACCGCTATATCACTGATAAAAAAAGTCATCCGGAAAGACATGTAATACCTTGGCAATGAGTTAAGAGTGATGATCACAAGCTCATCATCTTCTATAAATACATAAATATATGTTGATTTGTTTGATTGTTCTCTTCGAGTAATTCAAGAATATGTGATTTGTTTCCTATGTGTGGAATGATCAAGTTTGACCATTTTTTACTTCTGACCTATGAACCTATCCATTTAAAACAGGCTTCAGCCATAGGTGGACTGTACCATCTCTCTCTCTCTCTCTCTCTCTCTCTCTCTCTCTCTCTCTCTCTCTCTCTCTCTCTCTCTCTCTCTCTCTCTCTCTCTCTCTCTCCCCCCCAAAAAAAAAGAACCTTCAGATACAGACAGAAAAGTTGGATTCTTGTTATGAAGACGCAAGGCCTGCTCCTCTAAAAAACGGGAGAGGCATTCCTCTGAAGGTTTTGCAGAGCCAATATTCAAGGTTCTTTCCCTTCTTGCTGCCTCTTGCATCTTGTTCCTCTGCTTTGCTTTCCTCTGCCTTGGCCTTTGGTACCTTGACTGTGTGGCTGCCAACCTGCAGGAAACGCTAGCTTTCCAGAGACTGCTCTCTCCACTGTGAAAGACACAAGGTGACTTTTTACTCTGGATAAAGCTACTGTACTTGGGGACATAGAGAAAGGATGATCTGTAGAAATCCTTTGCATGTGGGAGAGAAAAGTAGATTCTGCTGTCTTGAAAACCAGGATATACCGAGTTGGCCATGTAAGAAGATTCAAGCACTCGAAGGGACGCTAACCGTTGATTCACAAATAATCGATTACTTGATACAATCCATGAAACTATCGACTCCCAGTATGAAAGTAATAACAAACGTCCACCAAGTTTGCACTTTCCCGCTGCTGTTTAGCAGAACTGGAAACATTTTGAAGCCATTTTCACTGACCCTCACTGCCAAGGGTCCAAAGCGGATAGCTTGGCCGAACTTCTTTCTCTTCAATGTCAATTCTTTAAGCTTCTTTTTTAATAAGGAAGTTTGATCTTCTACTTGCTTTCTCTATGGCCTTGAAAATTTTGGAAATAAAAACTCAAACATTATCATAATTATCATGGAACTCCTTTAATCCCTCACCTCAAGGAGTTCGAGTGGCAGCTCTTCAACCTTTGCCCTTCAGTGTTTGCGTGTGTTGCTTTGCTTAGCTAGAACCTTCATCTTTTGAGGTGTGGGTAGGGGTTCAACCCCTACCAACGGGATGGATGAGTAATGGCTCTTAGGCGAGTTTGTATCACCTTTGAGCAACCTACTATGTCTAACCTCTGCTTTGTGGGATAGAGAGTGTCGCATGGGTGCTATGACCACTTTCACTTGTACATTTATTTTTTCCATTAATTCAAGCTATTTGGGAGAGCAAGCTTTGACCAAACTTCCTTTTTTTTAAAGAAAATTAAAATAAAAACTTTTCCCTTCCGTTTACAGGTTCAATATTTTACCACTAGATACTCTCTATCGAACATTTTTCAACTTTTTGTGCAATGTAGTTATATATAAATTAAACTTTCTTAATTAAACAATATTAAATGCATAAACATTGCATTTAATTTTCTATGATAGTTGAATGTTTATAGTAAAAGAGCTTTTGTAAAGGAATTTCAAGGATTCGGGAAAGACTTGAGAGATTCATGATAAGATTCTCATTGCATATATTTTTTGGTTGCGGCATAAAGATCTATAATGCTATATAATGATGCCAAAAAAACTTGAAGATTCGAACTATAAAGGTTTCCTCTAAAATTGAAAATGTTCATATGTAAATAGAGTTCTCAATGTGTTTTTCATTCGATGGCACTCCAAATTTGTTTCAAGTAATTAGGGGCCTTATCCAATGGGGGTTTCTTGCCTAAAAACATCCTTTTGGAGTTTCAAGCTATTTTCAAAGTTGTCTCATGTCCTTTTCACTCTTTGGAGAAGAGAACAAGAGGTGATCCATTTCCTCCAAATCCCTCTCGGTGTCTAGAACCCCCTTTGTGAGTAATGGACCACATATTTATTCCTTTCCTATTCTCAATAATCTAATTATGCTATTAAATCTGAGCCTTAATCATAAAAATCTTCAATTATAGTTCATAGCTTATTTAACTTATGAGGTATTTAAAATTTCTTATGTAAAGAATAGAAATTGAAGATTTCTTATGTAAAATCTTGTCGTTTCCACAAATACCCCTACTTGATAAGAGATAACCAATTTCTTGAAGGCCCATATCTCTTCTCCATCCTCTAGGATTGCTCCACAAGATAACCCAATTCTTGAAACAACCTACAAGAGATAGGCTAACCTTCTCCAAGGATACCCAATAATTATTGTCTATATTGCAAAGTCTCAACCATGTTTAGAACTTTCTTTATATATATCTCTCACAATTCCAAGTTATTCCGTAGAGACGAATTCAAGATTAATGCTAGCAGATGGAATGGGATCTTTGATCAAGGTTCATAAATACTTGATAACATTCAATTTTATCATGCATTATAACCAAATTGCCCAAGAGCATGATAAGGATTTTCCCAAATCCCACCAATTTTCTCCACTTTTAGAGGGGCAAACACAAGGATACGAGCATCATACTATTTCCATCTTAACATGCTAGAAAAGGAGCAAAGCGTTTATATTTCATTTTGGAAACAAGATTCCTCTTGTCCAAGCTAGCTATTACAACACCTAAGTACAAGTATAGAGATCATGTACACACAAGAGTGAAGTTTCGTGATGACTTGAAAGTTCTCCAATTATCTTGTCTACCTAAACATGACTTAATTAGTGCACAAAAGCATGTACATACATGATGATCAAGAGGAGATTCTAGGAAGATCATAAGTGAAGCTTTTGTTTCTCCTTGTTCATATAGAACGCATATATAGCTTTGGACAAGGCTAGCAACATAGAGATTGGGCTAGTATTTAGTTTCCATGTCAAATCCTTCCTAGAGTCTTTAAAGCCTTTTGATGATAAGAAAGTCTATACACAAGATAATCCACTCAAGTCTAGGGATGACTTAAAAATAGTAGATATGGAAAGCTAACACCCTTAGGATCCTTTTCCAAGAAATCAAAGATCACATAAACTTCATAATCGAGAGGAAAATAGAGCGAGAAACATAGTTACAATTTTGAAAGAAAGAAGAGCTTCAACTCAAAATGGTTAAAGTCCTTTCCTAAAGTGAGGAGGCCATTGATAGAGTAAACTCACAAATATATGCCTTTCACATTTACAACTAGGTTTTGAAGTATTTATTGAAGAACCTCACAAGAAAATATCACAAAAAGGGCTAATTTACAATAATTGATCTAGAAAAAGAAGTATGTGTAAAATGAAAGGGTGGCTTTGAAAAAAATAGGAAATGCACTTTCATATGTTTATTGATTTGAGTTCTTCTTTCCCACGTCAATTTGCACCCGTCTTTGATCTCTCTTGCACCGCTTCCACCCTTCTCTTCTTTTTATTTCTTGATAGGCCATATGTCTATTTTTGTTCATGATTTTTGGACCATCTTCATCGAAAGCACGGTTGGTGAGCTTGCTCTATGGAGACGTGATTAGAAAACTACTCTTGTTTTAGTACATATGGCCAATCAAGCTCATGTACATATTTTTTGGTAGCTATGTAGGTCCAATCAAACTAGTAGAAATAGTTCAACTATAGCTCTTTTCTATATACTTGGTGACGTTTGAGTGACCCAAAGACTTGTGCATGCTTGAAGTGGTCTTCTCGAGGCATTGAAGGCATCATATATGTGAAAACAGTTCAAATACATAGCTTGAATTTTGTATGTGCAAGAATGTCAAAATGATATGATTCGATTGGAGTGCATAGATCTTTTTGAGGTCACCTTGCTCGTGTTTCTTGGTGTGTGGTCCAAGTTGAAGTGCATAGAGGAGTGAAATCAACCCTGTAGCATTGTAGTTGTTTCTACAAAAAAAAACTATAGGTTGTGTGCCATTATGGTCTGTCTCTTCATCTTGAAGAGAAATGCACATAAGATCCCTTGGTCTTCCTTTTCTCTTTTTTCTGGATGTGTTACAAAAATCTAAGAGAAGTTGGAAATATAAGAACATGGAAGTAGATTTTTCAAAATAGAAAATAGTAGATTGAGAAAAAAAACATGTATATACAACTTATGTAGATGGTTACGTATGCATATGAATGGCACTTTGCAAGGAAAAATTATATCTCTACTCCATGGCTAGTTCCTTTCCCAGCCTTTGACTCAATGGCTCTTCTTCATCGGACTCAACAACCAAAAGATACTTGAACATAGTGAACCATCAATTGTACATGTCTCTTTGGCAGTACAAATCTTCACATTCCTTCTTTACCTCTTCTAGCTCCATGGTGATAGTGGAAAATGTATCTTTGAGTGTGTTCGTACCATTTTCTACAATGAAGTATTGTGTTTCCTCTTCATGTAACCTCTGTACTTTCTGTTTCAAGTCCCTAGGAACCAAAGCACACTCAAGAATATAGTGGATATTATTTTGATGTGTTGCATGGCATGTGCACCCAAGCCAATCAACATTTTACAATATTTTGCCATATAGTCAACCACTTTCTATATATAATATATGTGCTTCAACATCCATAGTAAAGCCTTGTAAGTGTTGTGGAGTAAGAGGCCATGTTCCATGTCCAATTCTCTCCTTAACAGGAAGCAATTGTGGATTTATTGATGATGAATCACCTATGCTAGAAGAGTGAGAAGTGGAGCCAATAGGTATACCTAGGTACACCTCAGGGAGAGGTGTGGTTATCTATACAAATGTTGGGGAATTTAGTAGAAGGTTCAAGGGATGTAGCATAATAGAGGTGGTAGATGGGACAACTGAGGGAACTGAGAAGGAGAGAGGATGTAGGATGGATAGGCAGGGGCATAGGAGGGATGGAAGTAGGTTGAGGGAATGAAGGTGGGGATGAGAAGGGTCAAGGAAAAGAAGTCATAATAGGAGAAGAGGGAGGGCTACAAGGATTGGTGTGCTCATGAGTTGGAGATGAAAGATGAACAAGAAAATGACGAGGGGAAGGGATACATCAGGAAAGCAATAGTCACGTTCTTGAGGAAACTAAGAGGTGTGGGTATGGGAGAGGTTTATACCTACAAGAGTAGACATCAAAACCCTTGGATGCTTTGGAGCGGTGTATCCTTGCTCTTCACGAGTTAGGACGACAAGGTTAATAGCATAGAACTTCCATAGGTGGGCTCATTGTCTGATTCCAGGATGGACTAGGAGAAGATGATGGGGATGGTTGAGCATGTACGTGTGTTGTTTAACTGACCACAACATCATTGGTGCTCCAAACAGTTAAAACATTTGTACATGCTTGGTAGTTTTTTGTTTATACCTTTTGTTTCTTGTTTTGGAAGTGACTATTGCATCCTCAATAGTAGATGGAACTTGAAGTGCATCATCCTCCTTGAGGCCTCAAGTTCTACCATGTTTGCAATGAATGTCGCCACACACTCAATGATGGTGTTGTTAGTTCTCTTCCTCAAAAATGAACAAGCTACGTGAGATTCCTTAATTCTATATGTCCAATAACAAATGCAAATAATTCAAGGGTGATTTTGCCATGTGAAAGAGTGGGGAAGTTGGAGACTAGGGTGACTAACTCCTCACGAATGGCTTACATGTTGTTATTGATGGAAGGCACGTGGGAAAAGCTAGGTGAGCTAGACCCATATCTTTAGTTCTTGCTTGAAGAAAGATTTTGATAAAGTCCCTAGGTGCATCATTTTGACGCGCAAGGAGAAATCTTCATGTACCAAAATGAGCAACTCATTTGGTGGAGACGACGCATGAATGAATTTAGGAGCTAAAAGTGTCCTCTTGTGTGAGCATGCAATCTCCTTCTCCTTTTGAAGCTCTATGACTAGTTTTTCCTCAAGGGACACAAAAGTCTCACACACCATGTTGTCTAATTTAGGGTTAGTTGCATGGATTTCAAGGTTCAAGGCCCTTGGGTTTCCTAGAACAACCCTTGAGAAACCTTTGGAGATCCCTTGGATTTCATTTATGAACCTTGGGAATTTTATTCAAATTTAATGGTTTGAACCTTAGGATATTTATACTATAAGTATGGAGATCTATTTATTGAACAATTCAATTTAAGGACCCTTGAGGGTGTATGTACAAGTCTAGAGCTCCTCATTTAAGATACCATGTGGTTTTCAAGTGATCCCATGTGATTCCATGTATGCCCATGTGATTTCTTGACTTAGAAGCCCATTTGAAGAGCCCTTATTGGGAAGCCATGTGACTTGGACACATGGAAAACATAGAACCCTTGGGTGAGAGCTATTTATATGGGTGGAGTTGGATGGGTGGATATGTACTCTCACTCTCACAAGGTGGAAATTATCTTCAACATTGGGAAGCTTTAAAACACAAGTATATCGAGCTATGGTTTTAATTTAAGCATATGCTAGCATATGTTCTCCTTGATCTTTATGTAGAGCCTAAATTCCTTTGAATTTTGGAAAGTGATGTTGATTGGTCAGCTAGAGATCATGCATGCAAAGTCTTTCCTCTCTATTTGGTGAACTCCAAAACAATCGTCCGAAGGCCATCTTAAAAGAGCAGAGGAGAGCTCATTGGACCCCCTTAAGGCAATAAGGGAGGGAGCTCCCCCTTGGCCTATCGGCAAACAGCAAGAGAGAATCCTCACCTGCCCATGTGCTCAGGTGTGGTGTGGACTCATCAAAGAGGCACCTCCATCAAGAGCATCTCTCTCTTGAGAGTTGAAGGAAGCATGAAAAGAGCCTCTCCTAATTCCTCCAAAATAATCAAATATCGGATAATGCAAGGCACAATGGTGGATTCTTTGGAAGCTCATATAGTCTCTCTCTCTCTCTCTCTCTCTCTCTCTCTCTCTCTCTCTCTCTCTCTCTCTCTCTCTCTCTCTCTCTCTATACTAAGCCGATTCTCTACAAATTTGAGAAACCAAAGTGCATAGGAAACCAATTTTTAAGATCTTTTTGAAGCACTTCTTCAACCCAAATTTAGACAAGCTTTGGGGTAGTGAAAAATAAACCATTGGACTACCTCTTAAGAATTTTTTCATGTAATTTGCAAGTGAAGAAACCCACACAAAGGCGACTCAAAGAATGGCTTGAACTTTTTTTTTGCGATCTTTCTTCAATAAAAGGTGGAAGTGCATGGAGACCAAATTAAGGCATGATAATAATGATTGTGTCGTGTTTGTGGAGTAATAGTTCATCCAAAAGTAGACCAATCCGAACTACAACAAGAAGTGAAGCTTTGAAAAAGAAACAAGGATACTCCATTTGCATTATGTATTTCTCTCCTTTTTGAATTAGGAACGGTTCTTATATTAATTTCTTGTTCTAAAGTACTCATGGAGGGAAACTAGTTTAACAATATCAATATATTAATAGACGTTCCTTGGAAAGAAGTAGATTACATGTCGGGAGAAGGGTTTAGAGAAATGGATTACACAATAGGGCTTAAAGAGAAGGCTATATGAGAAGCACATGAGAATAATAGATATCAAGTTCTTAATGGTTTGGATGTAAAAATGAATGATATCCAAGTAGATATCTTCATGGCTAAGAAAATCTAGACTAAGATGGGAGCCCTATGCATTTTGATAAATGAAGTGAAAGGTAAAATGCAGGAAATATTAAATATGATCTACCCAACTCAACCTCTTCCTTCACAAATGGGATCTTTGTCAATTCGACCAAAAAACTGTTGGAGTCTAAGGTTTGCAGAAGCACATGAACAACACAAGGAATAAGAAGAAGAAGCTTGGAGCACAACACACAATACTGAATGTATTACCAAGAGAATGTACAAAGATAAGTGACCCATTAGGGTTATACGCGTATATACAATCCGGGGGAAAAAACCTCCTAAAGAGGGAAAAAAGTGCCCTAGTAGTTCTACTGTGTTCACACACATCACTACCGAAATATATCAACAAATCCCCCCTGAGCATGATGCGATGAACAAGGACCTACCACTCATGTATAAGGAAGTGTCATGCTATGTGGAATCAATCCACGAAAGGACGTAAGCCCAAATCTTTGTAGAAAGCTTCAAACTTCTCCCTAGGAGAGCCTTTGTGAAAAGGTCTAGAATGTTCTCCTTTGTGGGCACATATGCCAAACTGATCTCTCCAACAGAGAACCTCTCCCTAACATAATGATAGTGCACCTCAATGTGCTTAGTGCGAGCATGGAACACAGGGTTTCCCGCAACTATCAATGCGCTCTGATGCTTAGTGAAGATGGTGGTGTTAGAAGACTGACCAACACCCAAATCAGCCATAAGGCATTTTAGCCACACACACTCAACAGTCACTGTGAAAGTTGCCCTATGCTCAGGCTCAAAGTAGAAGTGGCCACAATATGCTTCTTCTTGCTCAACAAAGATATGCATGAGCTACCACGCATGAAGCAAAAACCACTGATGGACACACGATTGTCATAGCAAACAACCCTATCGGAGTAAGAAAAATCAAGTAAATCTAGCGGTAGTGATCCCCCTTGGGATAAAACAATCCAAGTAGCCAAGTTCCACTCAAGTAGTGAAAGATACGCTTAACCGCCTGCTAATGCTTGACACCTGGGCAATGCATAAACCTCCTCATCTATGAGACAAAAAACTGAATATCTAGCCAAGTAATGCATAAGTAAATCAAGCATCCAAGAGCCTGCTGATAGAGAACAACATCAAATGCATCTCCAACATCATGAAGACTCAACTATAAACCTATTTCCATAGGAGTGGCAATAGGTTTGCAGTCTTCAAAAAACATTGTACTAATGTGTCAATATATTTTTTTGACACAAAGCTATTCTGCCATCAACTTGCATAAACTGAATGCCCAAATAATGATGCAAATGCCCCAAATCTAACATCTCAATTGAGGCATGCAAATCAGCCTTAAAATAAACAATATGCTTTTCATTAGGACCAATGAGCAACATGTCATCAACATAGACAACAATGATCAGAAGCACATCATGTACACGCTTAACATATAAGGTGCTCTCAGTTGGATTGTTCTCAAAACCATGTGCAATCAAGTAGGCATGTATCTTTTCATGCCAAGCACGTGGTGCTTGCTTCAAACCATATAATGCCTTTTTCAACCTGCACACTTTGTTTTCATGCCCTTTTTGTGCAAAACCATGGGGCTGAAAAACATACACTTCTTCATGAAATTCACCATTCAAAGATGATGTTCTAATGTCCAACTAATGTACATTCCAACCATGATGAGCTATAAGTGCATAGATGCTATGAACATAGTCATTGGGCATGTACGAGCAAAGGTCTCATCAAAATCAATGCCTCCAATGGCCTTCTCACCAAGAGGCAAGTCACATAAAGACTAGGTGCCATTTTTCATGATAGCATCATATTCTCATTGCATAACAACCATAAAATTTTTAGAGTTTTGTGCTTCATTAAACAAAACAGGCTCATTCTCATCACAAAGACTAGAGGCAACCATATCATAACAATCTGATGCAAAAGAAGCACTATGAGAGCCTGAACAAGTATGATATGATAGACATGCATCTAATTTGCTATCGCGCAAAGTCTTCACTAGCCATTTAGGCATAGTTTTTGTCTCCTCTATATCAATTCTCTCATGAATAAGTGCATCATGTAAATCTACATAAAAAATGAAATTATCTGCATCATCATGTGAAACCTTTAAAGGCTGACAACTTGCCTCATTTGGACTAGCACTAGACTGCCCATCTATGAAAAGAGGAAGCAAAGTGTCATACACATCTTTGGAGCTAACTGTTTTCTCCTTAGTACATGAAAGTAATGGCTAAATAGCATCTTCCACAAAAACAACATCACGTCTAACCAAAATGTGTTTAGTCTATGGTTGAAATAAACAATAGCCTTTGCTTTCATAATTATACCCAACAAGAATACATTTCATTGCTTTATCATCCAATTTCCTGCGCCCAGGCAACCAAAGACATGCAAGTGAGAAACAGATGGCTTGCGATCATGTCAAGCCTCATATGGAGTGATAGATTGCAATGCTTTAGTGGGACACCACTTAAGTACATATGTTGCACACATAACAACCTCAAGCTAGAAAGTATGTGGTAAATCTTGACTCTTGACCATACACCTCACCATCTCCATGAGTGACCTATTCTTCCTTTTAGCAACTCCATTCTATTGAGGTGTATACTGCACTATACACTGATGTTTTATCCCACGTTCAACCAAAAATGGATTAAAGTTAGAAGACATATATTCCCCCCCTTGATCAAAATGAAGGGTGCCCATTTTATATCCTGATAGATTTTTAGCCAAAACAAGAAACTGTTTGAAGCACATAAACACTTCAGGCTTTGCTTTCAATGGATACACCCATGTATGCCTAGAAAAATCATCAATGAAACTCACAGTAAAGGTAGTTCCCAAAAGAAGGTGTCTGCATAGGGCCACATACATCACTGTGAACAAGCTTCTTTTGAGTAGCTCAAATTGAACCATCTTTTGGGAAGGAGGAATGCTTTGACTATGATTTGAGATATCGAAGAGGGAAATCAATGTAGTTGTAGATGCTTTAAGCCATATGCCTATGTTGAATCTTTGAGTTTCATACAAATATCCAATGACTTAGTAGACTTAATGAAAGGTAAGTATCAAGAAACAAGTTTTAAGGAAGCCTGAAAAAAGGCTTTAAATAAAGGTAGAAACTTGTCATTTGAAGATGAATTTAAACATTAGGCAAAAGTGTCAGATCATTGGCAGATCAAGATTCTTCCATACTAGTGTGTGCGATTCCATCGACTTGGATCATTCAAGATAAATATTTGTTATACAAAGGAAATGTATGTGTACCTTGTGATCAAGTAGTTAGAAGAGAAGTTTTGTTTGAATGACATGCTGCTCTAAGTGCCAAACACCCAAGAATAAAAAGAACTTATGAACTGGTCAAAATAGAATTTTATTGGCCAAGTGCACTTAAGTGTACAAAAAGTAAATAAAGCCAAGAAATTCAAGATAGGAGGATTGTTACAACCTTTGGAAATTCCCAATGGTAAATGGGAAAGTATTTCCATGGGCTTTATTACAAACTTGCCTCAAACCCAAAAAGGACATGATACAGTTTAGGTCATAATCAATCATTTGACCAAAATGGCTTGTTTCATTCCTACCCAAACTATAGTTAAAACTCCAGAATTAGCTAAAATGTTTGTGGAACATCTCTCCCAACTCTATGCTCTATCACGAGACATAGTGTCAAATAGAGATAGAAAATTAACTAGTAATTTTTTGAGATATGTGTTTAATAGGTTAGCAATAAAGTTGAATATGAGTACAATTAAAAATTCACATGGGGATGGGCAAACAGAAAGGATCAGTCGAATACTTGAAGATACATTACAAGCTTACATATCTTCAAAACAAATTGATTGGGAAAACTATTTACCTTTAGTTGAGTTTTCTTAAAATATTTCTAAGCAATGAATAAGTAAATATGGTCCCTTCATGTTAATGTATGAGTTCCAGTCAAGAGCTCCATTTGCAGTTGGATTGCAAAATGAGAAAGTCAAGCAGCCAAAGATTTCTTGGAAGATATGGACTTAAGCTGAAATTAGCTAAAGAAAACTTGAGGAAAACACATGATAGATCTAAAGTTTATAGTGACTCTAAGAGGAGAGATATTTCCTTTCACGTTATATTTAAAAGTTCCCAAGAAATATGAAACTTTGAAAACAAGATCCTATCCAAACTATTGCCAAGATTTTGTGGCCCTTTCAAGATTCTTAAAAAAGGTTGGAACTTTGGTTGATGAGCTTGGAGCTTCCAAATGGTGAATGCAACCTGAAGATGAATTGGTACTGCTACAACTAGCTTCACACCAGCCAACTGAGACTTTAGAGTTGGTTAGTAGACCTTTTGAGCTTCCTAAATCCACAAAAAAATCACCCAAGTGCTTTGGAACAAGTATCTCAAAAGTTTGAGTCAAGACAGACTAGTTGCAAAATGAATAGCTCCCAAAACTTGCTATTTTTGTACATACACCTGTTGGAAAAAATGAACAGTGCTCTCAACTTGGTAGGAATTAGAAAAATTCCTTTTGGACATAGCAAACAGACTTAGAAATCTTCCCAATCCAAGTTAAAACACTTCAATTCATCAACTGAGCACTGAGAAAAAGTTTTAGCAAAATATGGAACACTCCCACCATTTTTGGGCTCTGTAGAGATAGACGAGTGAGCAGTAAAATACAGATTTCTCACAAATGATAAATTCAATGGACATAAAGTTTGTGACCATAAACTAGACTTAGAGAGAGCTATCCAATGCACTTTAAAAATCTGAAAAATAATACGTATAGCCCGATATATGAGCTTATGAAGTTTATCGTTCAGAGTGAGTATAACAGAGAACAAATCAGAGAAGAAGTAAATAATGAATGTATAGATTCACATATAATTACAACCCCATTGGCAATGAATACTTGCAAAATGGGAGTAGAATGATAGAGCTATGGAGTAAGCTCTTTGATGTCTACAAATGGGCATGAAATGGGCACGAATCAAGCACTATTTTGGCGACTTCCTTCTTACTCCTTTTATAGCTACTTTTGGAGGTAGTTTTGAATTTGAATTCAAATGACTTCACCTAAAAGTGATGTTTGGAATTAGGAAATATTCCCTCAGCTAATGGATTCATGGTTTTAGGTAGTTAGAGCCATGAATTTTCTTTTTACATCACGGATGACTTAAGCCATTCTTTCTTTTACAATTACAAGAGATAAAAATGTACTCTTTTACAAGAGGTGTTCATATGTCTACACATATGACTACAAATGAACATCATATCAAGCATGTAGGCTTGGACAAAACGCACCAATATAAAATTGATTTGGGGTATTCGACAGGGTTGTGAGACATATTTGGTTTATGTGAATGACCTTCAGGAGAAGAAGAAAGAAGAAGAAGAAATACCTTAATATGTTAGAAAACTTTTAGATGAGTATGTAGATTTATTTCTTGATGATCTACCGGGCATGCCTCCTCCTAGGAAAATTGACCATGCTATAGACCTCTATCCAGAAAGTGAGCCTTATTCTAGAGCACCTTATAGGTTCAATATTGATGAATTGAAAGAGTTGAAGCTCCAACTGGATGATCTATTGAAGAAGGGGTTGATAAGACCTAGTGTTTCGCCTTGGGGAGCACCTATTTTGTTTCACAAAAAGAAAGATGGTTCATACATGCTTTGTATCAACTATAGGGGATTGAACAAGAAAACCATTAAGAACAAGTATCCACTTCCATACATAGATGAATTGCTGAGTCAATTGAGTGGTGCCAAGGTATTCAGTTAAATTGACTTAAGATCGGGGTATCATCAAATTAGAGTAAAGTTTGAGGACATACCCAAAACCGCTTTTAGAACACAATATGGTCATTATGAGTTCATAGTTTTGCCTTTTTGATTGACAAATGCTCTTGCAACATTTATGTGTTTGATGAATAATGTGTTTCATGAATATCTCGATGAATTTATATTAGTCTTTCTTGACTATATTTTTGTGTATTCTAAGGATGATGATGAACACGCATTGCATCTCAAGAAGACTTCACAGAAATTGAGAGAGCATAAACTATATGGTAAGATGAGTAAATGTTTCTTTGCGAAGGGGAAGTGACTTATTTGGGGAGAGTTGTTTCTAAGGAAGGGATTCACATAGATCTTGAGAAAGTTAAAAGCGTAATTGACTACCCTACACCCAAACATGTGAGAGATGTGAGAAGCTTCCTTGGTTTGGCACAATATGAGAGGGCACGCATTAGGGAGTTTTCTCAAATTGCAAATCCTCTTACAGAATTGACAAAGAAAAACAGAGACTTCACATGGAACGATGAGTGTCAAAATGCATTTGAAGAATTAAAATAGAAAATGATCGAAAATTATGTGCTAAAGATACCTGAGTTAGGAAAGCCATTTATTGTTGCATGCGATACTAGTGGAAGTCAAATTGGATGCGTACTTTCACAAGAAGGAAGAGTAGTTGTTTATGAGCCAAGGAAACTAAGGAAACATGAATTAAATTATACAACACATGACTTGGAAATGCTTGCGATTGTTCATGCACTTAAACATTGGAGACACTTATTTCTTGGAGTAAAGTTTAAATTAAGAACAGATCATCAGAGCCTTAAATATATATTTACTCAACCTTTACTTAACAATAGACCAAAAAGATGGATTGAATTGCTAAGTGAATATGATTTTAATATTAAGTACTTAGTAGGAAAAGAAAACAAAGTGGTCGATGCTTTGAGTCGTAAACCTTTATGCAATTCAATTTCTATTTTATCCTCTGATTTTGATATTGAAAAATAATTAAAAGAAGATTTATTTTATGCAACAATCTTGAAATTAATATCCAAGTTCAATGTTTCAGGGAAAATTTCATTTAAAAAATAATGATTTATATTGTAATTCTCATTTATGTATTTCTTCGAAATCTGTTTTGAAAGAAAAGATTCTGCATGACTATCATGATGCACCTTTCTCTACACACCCTGGTTTTTCTAGGACTTATGCAAAATTGAAACTTCATATTTTTGGCCATGTATGAAATATGATATTAGGAGGTATGTGAAAGAATGTTTGAAATGTCAACAGGTTAAGGCTAAATTTAAAAGGAGTCCTAGATGTTACAACCATTAGATGTGCCTAATAAAAAATGGGAATCCATCTCTATGGATTTCATAACAAAGTTGCCTGTGACCAAAAGTGGGCATGATAACATCTTTGTTGTCATGGACCGTCTTAAAAGATGGCACATTTTCTTCCTATGAGGAAAACTGATACATCTTTGCATGTTGCTAAAATTTTCATAAAAGAAATTTTTAGGTTACATGGTATACCTAAAAGTATAATTTCTGATAGGGATGCAAGATTTACATCTAATTTTTGGAAAGCAACATTTCAATCCATAGGAGCAGAATTACGCATGAGTATTGCATTTCATCCTCAAGCTGATGGTGAGACCAAGAGGGTTAACAAGGTGCTTGAGGATATGTTACATATGTATGTGAATGATAAGTAGAACAATTGGACTGAGTATTTGCCTTTGGTTGAGTATGCATATAATAGTGCATGGCATCCATCTATTAAGATGACACCTTTTGAAGCAATGTATGGCTATATTTGTTTACTACCTCATTCACTTTTTATTTCCCAAAATCAAGTTGAGGTATCCAAAAAGATGCTTGAAAACATGGACTTGGAGCTTAATAAAGTAAGAAAGAACATAAAAGATGCACAAAAATGTCAGAAGTTATATCATGGTCCCAAAAAGAGACCCTTGGAATTTAGAACAAATGATCTGGTTTTTTTGAAAGTGAATCCTTCTAAATCAAATCTGGTTTTAGGCAAAGGTTGCCGATTGTCCCCACATTATGCAGGTCCTTTTAAAATCTTAAAGAAAGTTGGTTCTATTGCATATTTACTTAACCTACCTAACACTTTGAAAATTCATCCAGTTTTCCATGTTGGATTACTTTAGTATGTTCCTAATGCTGATCATTTTTTGTAGGACAAATCTAAGTTGAAGGAAGATGCCACTTTTGAGCTTGAACCAGAAGTTGTAATGGATAGGAGAATAAGACATCTTAGGAATCATGAAATAGTGGAAATTTTAGTTAAGTGGTTTGCATATCCTATTGAAGATTCAGCATGGGTTGGCTTAGATGAGTGTATGGAACATTATCCTTCTTTCCAACTCTGAGGACAGAGTTCTTAAAAGAGGGGGAGAATTGTAAGATGCCACATTGATTTTCCAAAAAAAAAAGATGTGTAGCTAATAATGAAATTTTATGTTTAGGATATTCTTATCATGTATGCAAAGTTTTGTAGCAATAAGTTTTTGCATTCTCTCTAGAAAGTTATCGTATGAAATTTGTGTGTTAAATTTGAGCATGAAGATGAAGGAAACTCAAAAAGTGTTGTATGAGAGAAAGGTAGAGTACTCTTAGTAGAAAAACTTTACCTGATTGAATTTTTTGTAGTTCCTATGTTTTATGCCTCATTTGGTTGCATGAAGATAGGTTAATGAAGAGATTTTTCATGTTTTTCATCTCTCTCTAGAATTTTTGATTTTGCAGGGCCCAAAAAGTGATATCTAGAAGCAAATTTGGACCTAAGGCATCTCTAACACTATTGTACAAATTGAAGAGCTGAATATTTTTGTGTCTCACAAGCTTAAGCTATTTCCTCACCGTTTTTGAGTTACAGGGCTTGGAAAAGTGCCATTTTTCAACACTCTTGATTCATCTTATTCATGTTCGTGGATTTAGAAAATGCACATGGGTATGTGGGTTACTTTGGGTGATTGATGTGTGTGCGAGTATGTTACAGGGATTGCCTCTATTTTTGTAGGTACAATTGTTGAGGTCGACATGAAAATTAGATACACGGGTGGCTTGGATGTCACACATGCTAAACGATGCTAACTTGGAGCATGTAGATTCGAAGAGTGCATGTCTAGGAAGGCGTGATTGGTCGTGCATTGGAAAAAAAGGGGAGATCCAAAAAGACGAAGATTGGGAGATAGTGAGAGAGGATGGTTGTACATTGATCACGATCGTTATCGACTTCTGAGATTGCTATTGAGGTTGAGATTGGGATTGAGATTATGATTGTGATTGGGATTGGGATTGAGATCAGCTCGGGGGTGGTCAGGTGGATGAGGCTTCACATTGAAGCGATTTGATAGAGTTTGTAATGCAGATCAAAACTGCTTGTAAATTTGCACAGATTATAAAGTTCTCTCTCTTCTTGTTATGCGTATACTCTGTTTTTCTTCTTTATATCTTGTTGTGCCAAAGTCTATTATTCGGTGTGGGATTGTGATTGAAGATTAGGAGACTTGTCACATGTAGTTAGAAACTAATTCCAGTGGGAGTCCGAAATGAGGAAATAACTCAATGATTAAAAATGTGGTGACACTACCAATACAGATGATTGAGGATGATAGAAAATCATTGGTTTCGTAAAGCTATTTTTTTTTGGGGTCATTGTTCATAAATGGGAAGGAGTAATACCAATTGCAAGAAAAGACATCATTTCATCGTACCTAGGGGTTCCTAATTTTGGTTCAATATTATCTACAATATGGAAAAGATCTACATCAAGAAAAGAATCATCAATCCCATCTAGAGGTTCACCATTATCTAATTAAGATAAGAAATCTGCAATGTGGATGCACAAGAAATTGGGGAACTTTGTTGTACTTATTTTTACTTTCCATCTTTTTCTCTGCCTTTTGCTCTTCTTAGCTCTGCAACAACCATACATGAAAAATATGGGTATATTTCATGAAAAAGAAGAGTGAGGTGTTCACTTACTTCTAGAATTTTGAGGTTATGGTGGAAAAGCAGATAGAAAAGTACATTCAAACATTAAGGTCTGATGGAGGAGGTGAATACATGTCAAATGATTTCAGTAACTTTCTTAAAAGTCATGGAATTTGACATCATTTTTCATGCTGGTACACACCACAACATAATGGTGTTGCTGAATGCAAAAATAGATATATTGCAAAACTAACAAGAGCCTTGATGGTTGAGAAGAATATGCCTCATTGTTATTGGATAGAAGCTATGCACACTTCTATATACATCATCAATAGCACCTCGACTGCTGTTATACATCAAGTTACACTTGAAGAGAAGTTCATAGGTAAAAAGTCAAACTTAACACATATGGAATTTTTCGGTTGTATTGCATATGTACATATTCTAAATGAGTTGAGGATGAAGATTGATCCAAAAGCAAACAATGTATCTTCATTGGGTATTCCCTTGAGCAAAAGGGATATAAATGTTATAAACCACTCACACAACAAGTGAAGGTAAGCAGAGATGTGATGTTTGATGACATATCAAGCTTCTATGCACATCCAGAAGATGGACTTAATCTTGAACCAAATGACAAAGAAAATGCTAAAAAATCAAGTGTGAAATCTCAAGTTTTGAGTGGACCAGATGCATCACCAAGCAATAGTTCCAACTCAAATCCATGAAGTGGAAGATTGCATGGAAATTTGAGTCCAAAAAATTCATCAAATACATCCAAGAAAGGTAAAGAAAAGCTTTGTGTCAATAGTAAAACGTCTACAAATTTTGAAGACATTGATGGAGATTCAAGCGGTTCAAAAAAGTGCCTTGATGAGGAACTTGGATTGCCCTCTATGAAGACTCTAGGAGTAAGAAAGGCACATGCAGATGATACAAGGAGAAGTGACCAGGACAAAGAAGATCTGGGAGGATGCAAAATTTAGTGCAACGATTGACATATGACAGTTACATGGCTCATCATTGTGCCTAGATGACCAAGGTAATACAAGATGTTGAACCTTCTTGTTATAAAGATGCAATTGGAAATGCACATTGGAAAAAAGCTATGGATGAGGAGATGGCTGCACTTTATGGAAACGATACATGGAAGCTAGTTTCATTTCCGCAAGGAAAGAAACCCATAGGCTGCAAGTGGGTTTACAAGGTAAAGCTAGACATATGCCATTGATTATGAGGAAACATTCAGCCCTCTAAAAAATGTCTACTGTCAAAACACTTGTTGCATTAGCTATAGCAAAAGGATGGACTTTGCATCAGATGGATGTGAAGAATGCTTTGCTACATGGTGAGTTATAAGAAGAAGTATACATGGACCAACCACAAGGATACAAAGATTCAAAGCACCTACAATATGTTTGTAGTTTGCAAAAGGCTTTGTATGGACTTTAAATAAGTGTGCTTGGCATGAAAGGATTGTTGAATACTTAACCACCATTGGATTTTCTATGTGTGATGTAGATCATTCATTATATGCAAGGGAAGGTAATGATGGCATCACGATTGTGGCTATTCATGTTGATGAATTGATTGTGGGGGGTGACAATGAAGTAAGCATTGAAGAGGTAAAGCAACTCCTTATGCAGGAAACTTGACATGAAAGATATTTGTGTGTTGTGCTATTTCTTGGGCATTGAGTTTATACATACAGAAACAAGTATATGGATGTCACAAAGGCAATATGCCTTGAGTATGCTGCAAAAGTATGGTATGGCTGATTGTAAGCCAATTTCTATCATTAGATTAGAATTTGAAGTTGGATACTACATCAGGTGAAGCATTGAAAAATGCTACTATGTATAGGAAAATTGTGGGAAGTTTGATATATCTCACAATTACAAGGCCTGATCTAAGCTACACTGTTGGACCATCTATGGTGATAATTTTAGCAACATTCAGTTGGCATGAAATCCTGTTTTTCGTGCTACAACAAAGCATATCAAGGTACATTATCACTTCATCAGAGAGAAGGTATAAGCAAGTGATATTGATCTTGTTTATGTGAGGACAGATGAGCAGGTTGTTGATATTTTTACTAAAGAAATTGGAGCACAGAAGCTGAAGAAGTTTTAGAAGATGCTTGGATTAGGGGACATGACATTGAGCTTGAGGGGGATTGTTGAGATATAAATCTCAACATGTGATGATATAAGCTGACACATATCACTTTTTCATTTCTCTGACATGTATAGTGGTCAGGCTGGTATATGTCACGGATACTTCTTTGAGCTTTACTAGATTTATCTACCGAGAGTGATGGCACATTTGTTTTCTTGCTAGCTCACTCATTCGTGAACATCAGAATTTTTCTTATGTAGTGTTCTTTATATATTGCACTAGTTGTATTGTTGTTTTAGGTCATTCTTCTATATTCCTTTTATGTAATAGAAGAAGAAGAAGATCAATTTTCCTTGTCTCAATCTGTGTGTGTGCTCCTCTTTGATTGTGAGATTGTATGTGTGAGCTCTCCTTCTTGTCTCCTTCCTCGTGACAATACAGGACTTGTGCATTGAGTTTAAAAGATCCATAATCTAGTGCCATCTTCTCAAGGATATCAATGGAATAAGGCTCAATAGAGCCTAAATTCCATATCTACCATCATGGGCTGCAATGAAGAATAGTACACTCAGGGAATTTGAGCCCCTACCACTACATGAAATCACATTGCAGCTAGATCGAGAGATCAGACATTATCATTAGTCGATGCATCCACAATGGAGAAGAAAGATCCTAGGAGATGATCCATATCTCCATGAAGTTTTCAACAAGGACCCTAATAATTTATAGTACTATCTAATTTAAGCTCCATTTGCATAATGTCCATTCATGTGATCTAACTACAAATGGAGATTTGATGCATAATGTCCATTCATGTGATCTAACTAAAAATGTTGAGATCAATGGATAGATTACCCATATGTTGTAGGATCACCAAAAGGAACATCACCCAATGAAGAGTACATGCTAATCATATTTGAACACTATATCAATAAGACACGTAATGTCCCATACCCAACATTTATGATGATACAAAATATCTTCATCATGATAGTCTTATTTTATAGCATTCAAAGGGACAATAACTCCATTTTTTAATAGATAGGGATTTATTCATGGCAATCGGCCATTGGTTTCACTCCATGATGGAATCCTTGCTTCTTTAGATATGGTGCCTTAAGATTGTTGAATGCACTGAAGAAAACTCTCAACATTTTCAAAGTTTTGATGCATAAACTACAATTGGTGCCTAGGAATTTTGAAAGAATATTTTGCCCATACTAAATGGTGTGCAACATATATTCCAATGTGCATGGAGAATCATTTGGAGGGGCAACCGTGGTTGGAAATTTGAGCCAATGTTTACTCGCTAGTGAAGACACTCGTTTTATTTCATATGGTTGTGCATTGTTCATGCTCTAGTACATATGTAGGTTTAGACTTGAGACACTTCATTGCACAACACCATATGACTCATGCAAAGACATGATTTGCAAAGGATGCACTTCCATTTTTGGTTTTCATGCTCTATCCTTGGAAGTAAGATGAATTTTTTTGCTCCATGGTCAGGTTACATGTTGAATCTGGATTGAGGCCTATTTACTCCTTGATTTTAAAAATATTTGTACGCAAATGAGTCTATACAAAACTAGATATAGGGCACGAAAGTTCTGGTAATTTATGCTTTGCAATCTTCATGATGAATCTATTGTCTATGACATCATATCATTAGTTAGTTCTCGTAAAATTTGGCACCTCTCTTCTTATGTAGATTCCATGAAAGAAATGTCTTTAATCCATTATGGGATTTCATCATCTGATGCAGATGTGTGTGCACTATATAGGGTGGAGAGCAAGTATGTATAGATTGGTCTTCTTTCAAGGGTTCTTCTGACATACTGTACATAGGAGGGCTTTCATATGCTTGTGGGGTCAATTTTGAGGCCATATCACTTGCCAGATGACTTCCTCCTGGCTTAGTAATGATTTTGATCAATCTATCTAAATAGGTTCATCTTTTTTGTAGACCCATAGGGTTCAAAGGAATCAACTATTGGCATCAAAATGGTTGATTGACAACCATCAAATTATCAATGTGAGTAGCTACCCAATTGAGGGCATGGAAACCTATAGGATAATTCTAAATATTGAGAGAAAAGAGAATGGAATGTTGGAATCTATAGGTTTTCATGCATTAGATAGAAATATATCTTGGTGCATGGGAGATACCCTCTTGCTACATATCAAAACATTCAAAATGAAAAGTTATACAAGTAGACTTGTAAAATAAAACAATGTGGAGAGAGAAAATAGACTTAAAAAACTTTTGGGATTGACCATGCCTTATTCTAGAACTCCATATGCATGCACATAACCATACATGCATGAAAAAGGTCCTTCAATTTGTGTATCCCCTTGCGACACTTATTCCTCACTATATCCATCCCGAGTGAGCAAGAAAAAGAGAGAAAATGGAGAATAAAAGAGATTTATGAGATCTCTTCTCACAATGGCAAAAAGTCTACAGAATTGAGCGCTCATTGAGTTTTATACAAAAATAAGTCACCTTTTCCACACCAAAGTGGCCAACATAGTTAAAAAAAAGTCATACACTTCCTAGAGAGCTACTATAATTATGTTATTGAGCTAACTAGAATAAAATGCTCAAAGTAAATTCAAGTGAAGGCTTTCCCATGCTCTTGGGAATTACAAAAATTAATACATCTGTAAAACTTATACCTGAATTAAAAGTTTAGCCTAAAGAGGTAATTTGGAAAATAGTATATAGGTCCCCAAAAAAATTTGTGACTCATGAATAATTTTTCAACTTCTTCATCTTTCTTTGGTCAACTTTGGTCTCCTACTAGATCTTTTGTGTAACACGCCCCCTTCCTAGATCTTCTCATTCTTGAAAATGCATCTAGATCTTTTGTGTAACACGCCCCCTTCCTAGATCTTCTCATTCTTTGGTCAACTTTGGTCTCCTACTAGATCTTTTGTGTACCTCTCATGCTCTTGTTATGTGAACATGGCAATGAGCCTTGATACCATTCTATTTCATCTAACTTGTAGTGTTATATATGGATTTTATAACCTTGATAGCTTCATTTGCATGGTCTCTAACGTTAGGATCTTTGTCGAAAATCTTGGATTGATTTGACAAAGTATCTTTGACTATCTTTCAAATAAAGTTGTTTGAGAGGATTCTTCAAAGGTTTGCATCAAATGGCTTGGAAGCTCCTTTAATTGGTCATAAATGGGCATGGTGGTTGCAAGGTCTAGGGTTTCTCTAAGATCATATTTGAAAATCAACTCAAATTTTGCTTCTTGTCTCATCTTGATTGAACTCTATCAAAATCATATAAGCATGGTAACATCCTCAAATACACCACGTGCTACTATATGGAACAAACTCATTTTGGAACACCACAAAAGAGATGTTGTGGTATGTGAACAAGCCCTTCAACTATAAAGCTTGATCACATGCATGTCGAGGACCACAGAGTCTTTGGGGGGGGGGAGGGGAGTTGTTGGAGGAGGAAGATGCAGAAAGGGGTCCCAAAATTTTCATTTGGACTCTCAACTAGAATGCATGCGAGATCACTTGTTAAAGAAACCAAGCAATAAAGTTGGAAGTTAACTAATGAGTTCTAAGGCAACCAAGGGATAACTTATGTTACATCTACCAATTCCTATACCTTGAAATGTCCATTTGATGTAAATAAGATCCGTTTTATAATGGAAAAGGAGTCCTTGAGCCATAGGAGCACTTGCCCTAACAACTGACCATATTTTTTTGTTTTTAGACCTTCAATTGTAGTGGAAAATTCTAGGAATAGTTTTTAAAGATATTCTTTATTTTTTTAATTAGATAAGGGACTTTTGCCTTGATATATAGGACAATGGAATCCTAATTTGTACTTCTTTTCTTGATTCATTTTGAATGAAACTCGTCATTCTTCCTTCTAGCCTCTCTCTTCTTCATCTCCATGTTCATTGTGAGATCCCATGGTGTACTTGAGGTGGCCTAACTCATTATGTACCTAGGGAGAATGTCTTGACATCTTTTGGTGCATGTTTCATCTTCTTTGGTGCATGTTTCTAGTGATTGCTTTCCTTAATAACTTCTTTTAGTCTTAAGGTTTGTGTGAACAAATGTCTAGATTCACTTGTTTGGGTTGCAACTCAGTTTGACAATATGATGGTTGATCCAAGCCACTTGATGCCAGTGAACCCTTCATTGGCATTGCATGCACACATCTATGACAACAAAAATTGTTTCATCTTATTTTGCTTTCATTGTCTTGGAAGCTCTATGTCCTATAAGATGTGGAAAGTTTGGATGGAAGCTAAGAAGTAATTTTCTCGGTACTTTTATCAAAGTTCTGATTTCCTCTTCGGACACAAGATTCTATTTGGATTGGATGGTCCTCCTTGTAAGTTGGACATCAACCTAGCATTCAAAGTCACAAGTATTTTAGAATTGGTTTTTTGTCTTTGAGAGACATTGACTAGATTGATTGTCTATTGTATGATGAAGTGACAAAGGACACAAATTTGGAAAGTCTGCTTATGCAGTTACTAAACACAATCGTAATCTTTCAAGCAATCCTTCTTCTCAATCATAGAAATAATAGACAAAGTGAGAAGCCTATCTAATCTCTTTTCACAATCATCAAACACCTTTTGACCTATGGTTTGCTATGAAATCAATGGACAAGTAATTATGCGAACAATAAAAAAGATGCAACTTTGTTCTATAAAACTTTGCATTTAATATTAAACTTTCATAGAGTGCATAGTGTTAGCCTAGGTTCGGCCTGAAGATTTTACCATAGCCAAGGATCCAGAATAAGGAATTACACCAAAATAGATGCTAGTGAACTTTAGACCATACTATGAGATTATCACATTCAATCTACTTTAATGAAAAATTTATTTCATTTGCAGATTGATCATTGTATCATACTCGAATATGCTTAAGTGTGTAACATTGGATTAAGTTCACTAGATATTTTGTTACACACATAATCAATGTGGATTGAGGTGATTACTTAGATTGATTATGAATTAGGATGCCACTACATATATTTTGTATGCTCAACCCTCTTCTATCTGCACTTTAGCTCAATATGTACTAGTTGATTAATTGTGTTCACTAAACAAAATGTAGGCTCTCATAAGCATGTATAGGCCTAACATTGGCATACACAGTGGACGTGAATCCACATGTTGAGCTAGAGTCTAGTTACTAATAATTATTTGATGGTTGCATGCCCTACTCCTAGTGAGATATGCATTCATTCCATATCCCTTGTAGGGCATCTCTTGTGTCCCACACAACATAGAATAAAGATAATCTAATCAATTAACTAACTGGCGGAGCCCACAAAGGTGTGAGAGATGCACGTATCCACCCATATATATAGCTCTAGGCTAAGAAGGGAAATGTGAGGAGAGCTTTCCAAGTGTCTCCTCCACATGGATTCTAATCTAAGGAATTCAAAACTTGGAAGTCACATGAAATCACATGGCTCTCACATGGATTCTTAAGAGAGGAGCTCTAGACTTGTACATGCACCCCCAAAGGGCCTTGATTTGAATTTATTCAACTAATAGAGCTCCACATGTTAGGATAAATATCCTACGGTTCAAACCATTCAATTTTCAAGGGTTCATAAATAAAACCCAAGGCATATCCAAAGGTTTCGCAAGGGTTTCTCTAAGAAACCCAAGGGTCTTGATCCTTGGAACCAACAAAAATAACCCTATATATAGAACATTCCCCCCTTTAACGTTTTTGTCCTCACAAATGTGTGTAGGTATAATATGTGGAGTATTCCCTCGTTTCCCATGATCAATCTCATCGATCATGGTCTTCATATGCCTGATTTCCTCTTTATCAAAAGGGGATTCCATTCAAAACTAGATCTCAAAAATAGGGGAATCCAATTTTGGGTTAATTCCTACCCAAATCATTCTGACATTACTTTAGCTTCGCATATGAAACACTAAGTCAAGTGCAAAGTATGGAACGAATGATATGGGTGGAATAAAACATCCCTAACTAATTAATTCAATGTTTTGTTATGTGTGAATTGGTCATCCATAGCACAAACATATGAAGTAGGTGGATTCTAATGTGTTCCAACTAATTTCCTATGTGGCTTCATTTCTGTGCACTACTTGTGCATGGATCTAGCAAAATAGGTGGATCTCTAGCTACTTCAAGACTTTGAGAAGTCTCCTTAAGTTGAGGTTGATCATAACATCTAACTTAGATGTTTCTTACTATGTTCTACCTCTTAACCAAAATCTACTGATTACTTTTCCTAAATAGAGGACTACCATGTCCTACTGGACATTAGAGTCCAAGGTAGATATAGGAAAGAAGTGATTCATTTCTTTAGGCAACCATCTTCAAAATCATTACCCTAGGATACTTCTCCAAAGACTTGACTTCTTTGGAAATGTTAATTTAGTTTCCTATTCCATCCAATTGAGCCTCCTCTAGAACTGACTTTGAATGTTCTTTCATAGTCAAATCCAAGGTTCAAAAAAGCAAGAAGGAAGAACCAAAATGATGTGTAACTGCTTCAACTTCTAAGATACTAAAGTAATTCGAGTCAAACTAGCTGAGACTTCAAACTTTACGGATTTATTCAAAGGTTTGATGCATTCTTTCTGTCTTTATGATATTAAACCAAAATCTCAAAAAGATTCTTTGGGCAAAGCTAAACCATCATCCATCTACCAAAATCTAGTGGTAGAAAACATCAATGTGTCAGGCCATCAAGTAACTATTGATGATGTTTAACTTTACTATGAAACATTGTTGCTTCAACTATCTTGATTACTAAATTAATCCCTTGAGACTCCTATACATAAGAATGCAAACTCTAGTACATATCATTAAATTCAAGAAATTTATTCACTTGGTTGTACTATCAATCAAGCGTTTTAGGATTTACTAAGCCTAACTTCAATTATGCTGGTTTTTAAGTCAACCCTTTGCATAATCTCTTGAACCACTTTATACTAAAAAGCATAAATTTGAGTCAAGATATTGATTCACTTAGTCATATTGTCAACTAAGTTCTTTATCCTAAATTGACTTAGAAGGAACTTTCCAAGTTATTTCTCTTTAGAAATCTGTGTAGTGTTTTTGATAAAGAACTATAAAGTCCTTACTTGGAACTATAATAACTTAAATGAAACTATCCTAGTCTTACTCGAAACATTTATGAAGATCCTAGCAAGTGCTTTCAACTTCATGATCTTCAAAATTTCTAGTTAGTTAGTACTCGAAGTGTTTGAAATTCCATTGGGATTGAGGTCTTACTTCAAGTCATGAGCCCAAGGCTAAAGGATACCTACCATCTAAAGGTTTGATGTCATATACCATCATTCCTACACTAATGTGAATATAAAGTATAGTGTCGCATATCTCCATACGTTATATCCAACATTGATGTGTGGATCATGTTTATCTTGGATTCCAAAAGCTTTATCAAAACTATAGGGTGCCTTTTTAGGTTTCCAACTCAAACTCATTCTATGATCTAATATTATCCCATGCTTATCTTGGAAGGCTCAAACCTTATGATGGAATAAATATCCATTCTTCTTTTCTAAGGTTTTGTGCGTAATTATGAGTTTCTTGAATTATATTCAAGATATAGTTTATTTCTTGCTCAACTAACTTGTAGTGATAACAAATTATTCTTGCCTTTTGGATTCCTTCTTTATTCAAAGCTTTCAAATAGCTACCCTATTGCTTTCAAGGAATCCCTCTATTGTTTAAGTCCAAGAACTACAAATGCTTTTGGATTTCAAGATCCCTTGAAGGATAGGTGAATATAAGTTCCACCTTCCATCGAATTAAGTACCATTGGTGACAATTGTAGATTACATACTTAGAAATCAAACATCTATTTTATACTTTCATCTCTCTTACAGAAGTATGGCCTTTGGCATTCGCTACTCAACCTCATGGTTGGAACCATCTTTCTTACTTGATGGGATCCCATCCTAACTTTAGCATGCTATGAAGTTTCTTTCTAAGCATTTGCTTCTTTGCGAAACATGTTATATCCTAAAATGTGTTCGTCCATCTCATCTTCGTTCTAAGTCTTTATTTATGGAATTAAATGTACTTGGTACTTTCTCCTCCCTTTGAAGATTTGTTGTCCTCGAAAAGTATAGAATCTATGGCTTCATCCACAACTAGAGAGTCACTGCTATGACTCCTCCCATCACTCAACTATTCAACCACTCTTATAATTTTCTGGGCCTTGAAAGTATCTATAAGATGTACTAGAAAGGAATTCCAGTTTTGGTATTCATTAAAACATCCTCTAGAGGTAGCTCGCTGACCACTTGTCCTAACATATTCATGAAACTTCTTGATCTTTGGGTACGAATTCTCTTGTTCACAAAAAATACAAGTTCACATTCCTTTCTCAGTTAGTAGAGGTGGCTTTAGGTTTCAAGGCTAATCAAAGCACAATAGTACTAATGCTGAGGGAGTTCTAAAGGTACATCTTTCCATTTCATGTTTTTACCTTAAGAAGTTTTATTTTCTTCACAAAAAAATTCATAAAGAAAACCTTTATTGAAATGAAATTCTCTTGATTGAATGAATCCTTAAATGAACTTGGAAATTCTTGCAAGAGGAGTGAGTTTTCAAATTCTCATGATGCCTATGTTTCATTATTCCCGTTGGTGCTTTGCTCATATTTACTTTCCATTAGTGTCTTTGATGGCATCAACTTAGAGCTTTACATCATGAGACTTTTGAAACCATTTTGGGATGCCATCTTGTTTATGGTGTCTCATCTAAAACTCATTTGGAACCTTTTCAATTAACTACCTCTAAGTATCTCTTACACTTAGAGTAGTAGTATTGTAGGTTCTCTTAAGTAAAGTAAGAATATGCCCCAAAAATCTTTTCCAAAAACATCATATATGTTAGACATTAGATGTATTCGGGTGCCATTTACTTAAGTTTTGTAACCATCTCTAAGTATCTCTTTTATACTTAAAGTTAGCATTAAATATGTTAGGTTCTTGTATACTAATGTATACATGACATTGGGCCTATGCCAAAAACCTTTGCACTAGTAAATTTTTGGAGTCATTAAACAACTTAGATATATTCAAATGCTTAGGGTTTCATGTATGCATTGCTTTCTTACCATTTATATGGTACGAGAATATCTTTCAATGAAACTTCCTTTGTCTTTGATACCTAAGTATCATTTTGGGAAGGTATTGCTAGATATTTTAATTTGCAAAATGTTGCGAGCATGATTTTGCAAATACCTTGGCTTTTCTTCTTCCAAAGTGTCGTGCTCCTATATAGAAGCAAATTTTTAATTCAAAGCTATGGTCACTTAATTAGTTTCACAATTTTGGAAAACAAAAGAGTGAGCTTGAGTGCATGTGATCGCATACATGCACTATAATGCATCTAGCAACCTATAGCTTCAATCATGTTAAACATTCATGCACTTTTTGCTCCTTCTTGTGCACAATGATGTGCTTCTTTTTCATGCACCATCATATAAATGTACATGATTTTGTGCTTCGAAATCATCTTGTGTTACAAGAAAATGCACGTACAGTATTTCCTTTCAATGCATGGATGCACACAAGTGCTTATGGGGCTTTGAATTCCACATATGTTTTCCTATTAACTTTCACTAGTTATGGTTATGAATTGAGGACTTGTCTTAGGCTTCATTACATCTATATACAAAGAATACAGCAAACCCATATGAAAGTCAATCATAAACTCAAAAATACTTAGCTCAATGTCAAGCGCGTCGTCCTTCCTTTGACATTTGAGAGGATCCATCCTTCACCTTCTCATTGTTTCATAATGCTTCACATGTACTTTGGGGTTATACTTGATTAAATAAGTAAAAAGCATAGTAGTAACAATTTATGTGTATACGAGAATATACACACTAATAGATTTTGGATGGATACGAAGATTCCATCCTCAAACACTTAATACAATGTGATGATAAAGAAAGAAGTGAGTAAAATCCAAATAAATTTAATGGTTACTTCCCTCAACTTATTCTTGAAGAAGCTCCATGGACTTTTTCTTCATACTTCTTTTTTGTTCCAATGCCCTGCTTCATGCTTCCTTCTTAGCGCATATCCTCCATACTTCATAACTTCATCTTCAAGAGCTCCAAAAACTATTATGAAGATTAATCCATAGAGAGTATTTCGTTTCATAGCAAAAAGAACTTATGAACCCCTGTATCAACCTAAAATGAATTGGGTACTCCATGAGCATGCAAGATATAAGAGTGCACTTATGATGACATGATTCTTTGGTGTTGAGGAAAACAAGCATCAGAAGCTGCGTGAGAGCTTTCACTATAACTCATGAGAGGAAAGGATTGAATCTGAGGTGGCTTAGGCAGCTGTGGACAATCTCAATTCTAGTGTGAAATCGCTGCTCGAGGTCGAAATAAATCCCACATTTGACATATTTTCTTCTTTGCAACCTACAAGAATAAGTTTGAATGCGCAGCCATCCGTGGCTTCATACTCTCTAGCGCGTAGGAAGGCAAATGGAAACAACTCTAGTACTATACTAAGTGTTCTTTAACGCTTGTAATTACATCTTGACCTACCCTCTCAATCATAAAACCAAAAGATCCTTTTTCTAGGTCATCATGAGGCGACGTCAACCAGTCCTCGTGAATGGATGGATTGCTCAAATATACATTAGGCTCCTCCCTAAATTCTCACGACAATTAGTTGGCTCTTATGCCAATGTTGTGTCCCACACAACATAGACTAAAGATCATCTAATCAATGAACTAATTGGCCTAGCCCACAAAGGGGTGAGAGACGCAAATATCCACCCAACCAACTCCACCCCTATATATACCTCTAGCCTAGGGGGGGAAATGTGAAGAGAGCTCGCCAAGTGTTTCCTCCACATGGATTCTAAGCCAAGGCCTTCTCACCTTCGAAGTCACATAAAATCACATGGTTCTCACATGGATTCTTAAGAGAGGAGCCCTAGACTTATATGCGCACCCTCAATGGGCCTTGACTTGAATTTATTCAATTAATAGAGCACCACACATGATAAATATCATAAGGTCTAAACCATTCAATTCTCAAGGGTTCATAAATAAGACCCAAGGGTTCTCCAAAGGTTTCCCAAGGGTTTCTCTAAGAAACAAGGGTCCTGACGCAAACCCTAGTTGTACAACAACATCCTTGGTTGTTGGTGCAATTAAGCCCAAGCCTACACACTTGATTACTTCACATAAGCTTGATGTATTAGCATATCATTTGTAAGGATCCAAATGTACAACCTCTTGTAACGTTGAGTTATAATTACTCATTGTAAAAGTGTAATAAATCCACGAGGATTTAGGAAGCATATAATCTCATGATTTTTGGTAGTTGAGTCAAGAGAGAATCAATCCTATACTTTAGGATGCACTTTATTGGTAGAGATTTGAATTTGAATTCAAATCCTTGGCTCCAACAAAAGCTATAAAAGAGGACATGAAATGCCCGCATGTATCTCGAGGTTTAGAGGTCATATTCATGTACCTTCATTGAGAAGAGGAGCTCACCTCATAGCTTAATCTCTCCACACTCATTGAGCAATGATTTATTGCCAGTGACATTGTACTTTTACATGATTTAATCCATACATGATCATTACTTCTTACTCTCATATCTCTATCACATTCCATCATAACAATGAATTTTTCTGAACTCGTTCTCACTATATAGTGCATCATTTCGAGTGATTTAAAGCATGACATCTTCAGCATACTGTCTACTTTAATCCTATAAAGTTTCATTACTAATGCTTCTCACAATCATTAGATATTAATCAATTATCACTCACTGGTCTGTGACTGTCAAGGCCCATAAAAGTCTGGATAGATGCTTAACTTGCTAAACATATTTCTCTGCACATAGATTATCATTTTAGATGATTCCACTCATGATTGGTAGATTTTTAAGCTAATTGAAGTTCCCCAAAAGGAATTTTATTAATTGCTACTATACTCAGAGAATTGGGCAAATCTCTAAGTAGATGTCTCAACAAAAATAGCAAGTTTTGTACATTGGATCATATGTCTACCTATCTGTTTTGATCCTATCATTTGTGCATCATCTTCCAAACAACATATGTGATCATTTATGCTTATTATCTAGCGAAAGAGGCCAACAAAACTCTCCATCCATCACTTATACCAGGTGTGAAGCGGGTTTTAGCTACACCAACTCATCTCTTGTGAGTACCCATCATCTCCTCCAACAGTGGTATCCAAGCAATTACAATCAAGATGGGAGATGGATTTCCCTCTTTCATTGACAAATTGGATAGGAACAACTACTCAGTATGGTCACTAAGGATGCAAGCATACCTTCAAGGGAGAAGCTTATATGGATACATCTTAGGAGATGAAGACATGCCAATCTTGAGGAGCAAGACTCAACCAACAAGGGAAGAGCAAGAGAGGCTAACCACAAGGTGTGCAAAGTATGCTCTTGTTAGGTCATATCTATTAAACTCAATCTCTGATTTCTTGTTACCACATGTTAGAAATTGTAAAACCTCCCAAGAGACTTGGGAAGTGCGTTCATCATACTTCTCCTCCAACACAAGAGCTAGGAAGAATCAGTTATGGATGGAATTCACAAGCCTCAAGAAACAACCAAAGCAAGGAGTGTTTGATTATGTAACCAAAATGAAAGATGTTGTAGACCAACTTGCAAGCATTGGAGAAGAGATAGAGGAAGAGCACATTGTGAGGGACATTATCAATGGAATAAAAGCTGATGACAAGTGGAAGTCCTTCACCACAACTATGGATCTCTACATGGATATGCAAATACTTGATTTCAACACCTTGATGGGACAACTCTTCACCATGAGGCAAAGCTCGATGACAACTCAAGAGGTAATCAATCTTCAGCCCTTTATATAGATAAGAATAAAGCTAAGGATAAAGGTAACAGTAAGAAACATGATGAAGAGGCTAGTACCTCTCAAGCTAATTATGTAGAGAGAGGGAGAGATGCTAGAGGTAGGAGCAGAGGAGGTAAGCAAGGTAGGGGAAGACCCTACAATAATTCACCATGCAATATATGTGGTCTCAATAACCACACCACAGAAGAATGCTAAAAAAATACAAGGAACCAAAGGGGAAGAGGCTTCCATAGAGGAAGCTATGGACAAGCTAGAGGCAGGTACAACAATGGTGGAGGCAACTACAACCACAATTACAATCAAGGCTACAACAATATCAACTATCAAGGAGGCTTTAGAGGAAGAATGGACTTCAACAACTATATTGAAGATCAAGAAGACTCTTTGTTCATCATAAACATGAAATCCAAGCAAGGTAAAGATAATGAGCATCTTTTCTACATTGATTCAGGTTGTTCCAATCATGTGGCAGGAATTGTAGCACTATTATCTGATCTTGAAGAACCCAAGGGGAAGCATGAAGTACAAACAGGTGATGACACTAAGCATTCAGTCAAGCAAATTGGAAATGTAAAAACATCTCATGGTAGTATGAAACTTTTGAGCAAAGTTCTGTATGTGCCTACTATAACCAAAAACCTAATTAGTGTTGGGAAGATTGTATAGAAAGGTCTATAGTCACGTTAACTAAGCATGGAGCATATGTGGAAGACCCCCAACAAGGATTCAAAAGTATTGCTAAAGGTGAGAAGACAGGTAGATTGTTTACTTTTGCAATTGAAGACACAAGGAACATAGCACTATTTAGTTATAGAGACCAAACCCTATCTAAGTTGGAAATATGGCACAAGATGCTAGGGCACATAGGAGAGAGAACTCTGAAGCAAATTTGCAAGGATCAAAGTGTGCTTGGCATTCCCATTGTGACCAAGCAACACATGATTTACAAATGTGGAGCTTGCCGATTCGGCAAAGCTCATAGGCAACCATTTAACAAGAAAGGATACATCCATGAAGATTATTTGGAGCTTGTACACATTGATGTGTGGGGTCCTAGCAAAGACCCTTCCATCTCAGGTTCAAGGTACTATGCCTCTTTTATTGATGATTATTGTAGGTGGACAGTTCTCTATTTCATGAAGCATAAGGACGAGGTATTCACATGTTTTAAGAAATATTTGGCACTAGTTGAAAACCAAACAGGAAGGAGCTTGAAGAGAATCAAGCCTGATGGAGGTCGTGCGTACTTTTCACATGATGTTGACCTATTTCTATAGGATAGAGGCATAAAGAGGGAAGTAACAACCATGTATACTCCAAAACTGAATGGAGTGGCAGAGAGAAGGAACTGGGTTAATTGTTGAAACAGCTAGGTCTATGTTAAATGAGAAAAACAACTAGGTCTATATCCCATCACCAATCAGAGGGAAGCTTGACCCTAAGGTAGAGAAATGTATATTTATTGGGTATGATTAGAATCAAAAGGGATATATAGTTTATAATCCCACTAACAAGGCCTTCATAGTTAGTAGGGATGTAGTTTTTTATGAGAATAATTATTGGTTTCAAGATGATTGCAGGAAAGTAAGGTAACCATATGATTTGGAAAATGATTTTCCAACCCTAACTCAAGAAGATCAACACCAAGAAGAAGACATCAACTCAAAAGATGAGGAGCATATTGCATTTAAAGCTTGGAAGTCAAGAGGCAAGTGCAAATACAAGCAATTAGATGATCTACCCGAGTCTTCCAATCAAGCCTTAAGGACATAAAGAGAAAGTAAGAAGCCCATAAGGTATGGATATGATACCTCCTTAGTCACAAAGACTCTATGTACATCATGAAATATTCAATGATAGAGGAGCCTTCTTCATTTGAAGAGGCTAAGAAGAAGAAAGAGTGGAGAGAAGCCATGCACGAAGAAGTGGAAGCATTGCAGGAAAACCACACATGGGATCTAGTTCCGAAGAAGCCAGATATGAAGGTAATTGGTTCAAGGTGGATATACAAAATTAAAAAGAACTCTGATGGCTCTATAAACAGGTACAAGGCATGGTTAGTGACAGAGGGATTTGCCCAAACACACGGAGTAGATTATGAAGAAACATTTTCACCTATGGCAAAGATGCCAACAATCAGGGTATTGGTAAGTCTTGTTGCATCAAAAAAATGGATTTTATATCAGTTAGATGTCAAGAATGCTTTTTTAAATGGTTGGATATCAAAGGAAGTGTATATGGCACAACCACCAGGTTATGAAGATGAAGAAAAAGCAGGGTATGTATGCAAGCTCAAAAAAGCACTCTATGGTCTCAAACAAGCTCCTAGAGCTTGTAACCATAGGCTTGTTACCTATTTGCAAGATCAATGCTTTGTGGCAAGCAAATCAGACTCTTCTTTATTTGTTAAGAAGAATAAATCAGAGGTCATCTACTTGCTTGTGTGTCTATGTAGATGATATCATTATTATAGGAAAATATTCAAAAGGTATCAAGAAGTTCAAGGCTCAATTGATGAAGGAATTCAAAATCAGTGATCTAGGGTTGTTAACCTATTTCCTTGGCGTAGAACTTGTGTATGCAGATTTAGGTATATTCATCACAAAAAGGAAGTACATACATGATATGTTGGTAAATTTTAAGATGGAGAATACTAAAGGTGTAGGTATTCCTATGGAGATCAACCATAAGCTAAGTTCACATGAAGGTGAACTACTTGAAGATATCACAAGCTATCAACAACTTGTGGGTAGTCTTAATTATGCTAAATTGAGAAGAGTAGATAATGCATATGTAGTAAGTACATTAAGTCAGTTCATGCATGTGCCAAGGAAGCCACACATGGAAGCTGCAAAGAGGGTGCTTAAGTATCTTAAGGGAACATTGAATGAGGGATTGTTCTATCCTTTTACTTCTGACATTGATATAAAGTTATATTCTAATGCAGATTGGGTTTAATGCAGATTGGGTTGGCTCCAAGGATGACAGGAGGAGCACTTTAGGGTACCTATCTTTTGCAGGTTCAAAACTCATATCTTGGTCATCTAAGAAGCAACCAACTCTGGCCTTATCTTCCATAGAAGCAGAATATAGAGGTTTGTCAAATGCAACTCAGGAAGCTAGTGGCTTAAGCAATTGTATGCAGATTTGGAGATACATTCCTACACTCCAATTATCTTTGGAGATAACACTAGTTCACTTCACTTGGCTGCAAATCCTATGTACCATGCCAGGGCTAAGCACATTGAAGTGCACTATCATTATGTTAGGGAGAAATTGCATAGCAAGGACATTCAATTATCCTATGCATCAACTCATTTGCAATGTGCATATTTACTCACCAAAGCATTGGATGGAACAAAGATGAACAGGTTCAAACTGATGATTGGGCTGCAAGAGATCAAGGAGCAATGAAGATCAAGCATGTTAGGAAATGATTCAGAAGTTATCAAGAAGGTCAAGGCTCAATTGATGAAGGAATTCAAAATCAGTGATCTAGGGTTGTTAACCTATTTCCTTGGCTTAGAACTTATGTATACAGATTCAGGTATATTCATCACACAAAGGAAGTACATACATGATATGTTGGTAAAGTGTAAGATGGAGAATACTAAAGGTGCAGGTATTCCTATGGAGATCAACCATAAGCTAAGTTCACATGAAGGTGAACTTCTTGAAGATGTCACAAGCTATCAACAACTTGTGGGTAGTCTTAATTATGCTACTTTGACAAGAGTAGATATTGCATATGCAGTAAGTACATTAAGTTAGTTCATGCATGTACCAAGGAAGCCACACATCAAAGATGCAAAGAGGGTGCTTAAGTATCTTAAGGGAACAATGAATGAGGGATTGTTCTATCCTTTTACTTCTGACATAGATATAAAGTTATATTCTGATGCAAATTGGGCTGGCTCCAAGGATGATAGGAGGAGCACTTCAGGATACCTATCTTTTGCAGGTTCAAAACTCATATCTTGGTCATCCAAGAAGCAACCAACTCTGTCCTTAACTTCCAAAGAAGCAAAATATAGAGGCTTGGCAAATGCAACTCAGGAAGCTATGTGGCTTAAACAATTGTATGCAAATTTGGAGATACATTCCTACACTCCAATTATCTTTGGAGATAACACTAGTTCACTTCACTTGGCTGCAAATCCTGTGTACCATGACAGGGCTAAGCACATATAAGTGCACTATCATTATGTTAGGGAGAAATTTATTAGCAAGGATATTCAGTTATCCCTATGCATCAACTCATTTGCAATGTGTAGATTTACTCACCAAAGCATTGGATGGAACAAAGATGAACACGTTCAAAATGATGATTGGGCTGCAAGAGATCAAGGAGCAATGAAGATCAAGCATGTTAGGAAATGATTCAGAAGGTATCAAGAAGGTCAAGGCTCAATTGATGAAGGAATTCAAAATCAGTGATCTAGGGTTGTTAACCTATTTCCTTGGCTTAGAACTTGTGTATACAGATTTAGGTATATTCATCACACAAAGGAAGTACATACATGATATGTTGGTAAAGTTTCAGATGGAGAACACTAAAGGTGCATGTATTCCTATGGAGATCAACCATAAGATAAGTTCACATGAAGGTGAACTTCTTGAAGATGTATCAACAACTTGTGGGTAGTCTTAATTATGCTACTTTGACAAGAGTAGATATTGCATATGCAATAATTACATTAAGTCAGTTCATGCATGTACCAAGGAAGCCACACATGGAAGCTGCAAAGAGGGTGCTTAAGTATTTTAAGGGAACAATGAATAAGGGATTTTTCTATCCTTTTACTTCTGACATAGATATAAAGTTATATTCTGATGCAGATTGGGTTGGCTCCAAGGATGATAGTAGGAGCACTTCAGGGTACCTATATTTGCAGGCTCAAAACTCATATCTTGGTCATCCAAGAAGCAACCAACTCTGGCCTTATCTTCCAAAGAAGCAAAATATAGAGGTTTGGCAAATGCAACTCAAGAAGCTATGTGGCTTAAGCAATTGTATGCAGATTTGGAGATACATTCCTACACTCTAATTATCTCTGGAGATAACACTAGTTCACTTCACTTGGCTGCAAATCCTCTGTACCATGCCAGGGCTAAGCACATTGAAGTGCACTATCATTATGTTAGGAGAAATTGCTTAGCAAGGATATTCAATTATCCTATGCATCAACTCATTTGCAATGTGCAGATTTACTCACCAAAGCATTGGATGGAACAAAACAGGTTCAAATTGATGATTGGGCTGCAAGAGATCAAGGAGCAATGAAGATCAAGCATGTTAGGCTTGAGGGGGAGCTATTGGTGAAATTAAGCCCATAGCTCACTCTATTCACACTCATTGAGCAATGATTTATTGCCAATGACATTGTACTTTTACATGATTTAATCCATACATGATCATTACTTCTTACTCTCATATCTCTATCACATTCCATCAGCACAATGAATTTGTCTGAATTGGTTCTCACTATATAGTGCATCATTTCGAGTGATTTAAAGCATGACATCTTTAGCATATTGTCTACTTTAATCCTACAAAGTTTCATTACTAATGCTTCTCACAATATTAATCAATTATCACTCACTGGTCTATGACTGTCAACAAGGCCTGTAAAAGTCGGGATAGATGCTTAACTTGCTAAACATATTTCTCTACACATAGATTATCATTTTAGATGAGTTGTAGTCTCAATCCAATTCTATCCTCACTTTGGATAGATACTTACTAATTCAGGGCTTCCACTCATTGTACAAATGAAGGCTCTTATAAGCATCGGGATAACAATATTCATAAAAGTGAGACAGTATGATCACCTACTATAGTTCCATCCTTTCATTGGATTTGTGAGACTATTCATTCCAACTCTTTGGGATACCTCTTCCACTACAAGTTTTATTACAAAGGACAAATAGGCTGGATTTATACAAACAAACTACATTTGTATATTACATTTGTCATCTAAAGGCCTAGAAAATAGCTTCATTCCTACATGCTTCCTCAAGTTGCAACCATGATGCACACAAACAATGCCAAATGAAATCCTTATCAGTAATTCATGTGGTGCATTCCTTTTATTTCCCAGAATTAATTTGCCCCTTTTTCACCATCAACAAAAATCTAATGTGAAACATGTTGCAAAATTAGAAACACAATGTTGCCAAATTCATCAATCATTTTATCATTATCCTCACCCATACACATATCTATTGATGTTGTAGCATCACATACACTTATATTATCAAATTGATGAGCTATCTCATGATACCTAAACATTGGTGGAACCTACGCATATGCAATGGAGCTTCAACTTCAAGCATGGTACAAATCTGCAAGCAAGGATCAAAAGAGAGCACACTCAACTTCAATCAAGACATGTAGAAAAGAAAGCCCCGCATGAAGAAGGTCGCAAACTAAGACGAACAAGGAAGAAGGAGCAAATCCATGAGACTTGAAAAACACAAGCATATACTCTCCAAAAGAGCAACATCTTATTATGAGTCAAGAATGGAAATCCTCTACAAATGACCAATCTAGGCCAATCTAGAGTAGAAAAGGTGAACCGATGTAAAAATGATGATGAAAAAGAATACAATCATGTTTTTCTTCCAACACTCTCCCTCCTTGACATTCTCATTATCAACAAAGCCTTTGCAAATCTTATTGTTAGGAAGTGTGCCTTTAAGTCTATTGAGCCTTGATCCTTTTGTTGCTGGAGTGCTTCATTATGTTTCTTGGGATCACTTCTATTGTTCTTTACATTGATTTGTTTCTTCAATTGGCAACCTTTAGCTTGATCCTTTGTTTCATTTTGGTACTTTGGAGAAGAAAGTCACAACAAGAGTGACATAGGATACTTCTTCTTCTTCTTTCTAATAATAATAAAAATTTTATGTGAAACAAAGATGGAAGATGGGATGATATCTACAATAGATGAAAGGAATTCATCTATTCTTAATCCATGTGTGTAAGGGGCACTAAGGGTGCATGGGTGAAAAATAAAGTGCCTATGCATGGAATTAAAGTGAGGCCTTAAACTCATGCATACTTGAAAAATGCATAAAAAAATATTGGTGCAAAAGAATCAGCCTTCAACAAGGTGCTAAAGAGTGAGGTGTGATGATGATTCCTCACAAATAAGAGTTTCAAAAATCTTCTCTTTTGCATCAAAAAATGTAAAGAAAGGTTCCTTTTCCCACTAACTTGTAAATAAGAATTGAAAGGGAAAGAAAGTTTTTAAAATTTATGTAGACATGCCCTCTTTGTGCATGGGTTTTCAAACTTGGCATGCCTAATCAATGGTCTTTAGAATTGGAGACCCAAGGCTACATCTACTATGAATTCAAGGAGTTCCCTTTTTTCCAAAAATTTTGGAATGATTACATCTCAGGTCTAAAATGAAGTAAAAATGTCACATATAGATGGCAACTGAAGGCAACACTTAAGCCTCATCCAGAAAAGCTCCTTGATGAATTGTTAGTTACCCGCTCTTTTTGCACCATGATTAACCATGCACCTCACATATACATGAATAGGGCTAATTATGCAACATTGCATATGACACCACTTTTCTTCTAAACCCATGCATACAGAAAAAAAGCCCTCCAAGAAGGGGAAAGAAAAATACTATTAAATAAACACCACCAAATTTCACTTGTGCAAGCAATGAACGTATGTATTTATATATAAAGGGATTTTGTTTATAGATGAAGTTTTTAGTTTAAGTTTTTATTTTTGGTTTATTTTTGTTTGTTGAATTCTGAACACAACGCACACACACGTGGAGTCTTGATTAAACACATGGACAACACACACAAACCACATCACATCCCGTCTATGTGGTTAGAAGTTTTGTTCTTTTCATGATCTTCATAATTACACAACGTTAATGCACATACACACAGAAACACTATCGCGACATGCTCGTTTTGTCTTTATTTCTAAGTGGACTACATTGAACACATCCATCATGGCATTGGGTAGTGGTCAAGATAGATGAAACCAAGTGGTCCACCAAGCAACATCTACCTCATGCACATGTGTAACAATACAAGAACAACCAATTGATTTCTAAAAGCTTTTGCCAAGGAGTCCAACAAAAGCCCCACGAATTCTATTGCAAGATCCCCCACAAGGAAGTGTAGCCTACTAAAAGGGAGACTTCTTAAAGAAGTCAACCATCCATTGAGGGAGTGCCCAAAAAAATGTTCGTGACTCAATAGAAAATTCATGGACATGGCTACAAAATTCCTTTTATTTCCATAGAATTCGGGGAACTTCAAATAACACAAGAGCTAATAAGGACTTGGAGTCTCCTAGGATGCAATTATTTCTTAAGACTTCCCATCTTGAAACCAAATTTTATAGAATTATGGATATTATTATAACTTAAAAGGCACAAGAATGGAAACACAGGAATTGAAGGTTTGTATTGCACAATTTCAAAGGCACACAAGTGGTTATATACTTGATACAAACTTGATTAGGGATGCATTGCTTATTGCACCAAGTCATATAGAGAGCAATGATGTAGAAGTAGCACCCACAGAGAAACAAAAGCAAATAAAGACATTCACATACTTAAACAATAAGGAGTTGGAAGTTTGGATTGTGCTTGATTCATCAACATTTTTGTTTTCCAAGGCAGGATAGATATACCATTCCTCAGAAGAATTGGCATGGATTAACGTATGTTGTCACATTTGGAGCTATGGTAGACATAACCAACTAGATATGGGGATAGATTGAGGACAAAAAAAACAAGATGGCCTAAGAAGAAAATTGTCTTTGGAGCACATGCCTAAACAAGAATCATCCATACAAAAAAGATTAAAATTTTACACGTACCCTTAGGACAAAATATGAAATATGAATGATAACACCTGGAAGGCATAGTTCAATAGTAGCCACTAATGAAAATGAAGAATGGAAGAAGATGAGAGGTGAAGTTGGAGGAATGATTACATGAATATTCAAATCAAGGAGTCAAAGAGAGTCTAGAACATCGAGAGATGACGAAGAAGAGGTAGAGGAACAACAACAAGAAGGAGAAGAATTGGGGCACACAAGCATCACCTACAAACCATCAAAAAAAGCCTCCCTAGGTTCATAATTCACAATTTCCTCTCTTGAAAGCACTCCTATAGGTACATCAAGACACTATATGGTGAAAGAGGCATCACAAACTCAACCTACAAGATCAAGTCATTCCACGAGCTCAAGGGAAGTCATTTTTTATATGGAAAGTAATTTCGAAGCCCTTTGCAAAAAGTTATGGAGCTAGAAGATCTTGTTGGTGCAAGTGCCAAGCCTACACACTTGGCTAGGCATGAGAAGACCTTATGTGGAATGGTTGAAGTCCCATAAGAACCATTGCTATGGATTCTTTATCTCTTACCATTTGTAAAATTCAAATTGACTTGAACGAATATTTTGTAAAAGCCACTAAACTCGTGGATTTAGATAGATTGAAAAGCTACAAACTCATTAGAGAAAATATCTCCTAGATAAGGGGATCACCTTTTTAGTGAGAGACAAAACTTGAATTCAAAATTCAAACTTGGGAAAGCATCTATAAAACCTCTTGTAAGATCTCACGGGATATCATCTCCATTTCTTGTGCCTTATTTGATCACATTGTAGAGAGTGTGTGGCTCACCTCATAGTCTACACTTCTCACTATCATTGGGCATTTATTATCATCAATGATCATGTATAGCATTGTCATATAATACAATACATCATTGCTTATATCTGTTGGTCTCTCTGTCATAGTCACTTAGAACAGTCATTTTGTATTGCTCATTCTCAGTCATCACTCCACCATTTTCAATGTTCTATGGCTTGTTGGAATCAGCTCTAAGTCTAATACATGGTGACAAATTTTTAAGATATTATATTCAATGGATTGGGAGAAAAACACGCCAAAGTGGTCACTGGTCATTCTCTGTAGAGGTCCTAAAAAATCGAGGGTAATGCTACACTTGCTAAATTGATTTCTCTGTGTATAGTCAACAATTTTAAGTGATTGGACTTGGAATCATTATCTCTTTAAGCTAATTTGATATCCCCAAAAGCAATTTTTCTAATTCCTACTGTACTGGAAGCACTGAGTTTAATAGGCAGCATATGTGTGTACCAAAATAGTAGGTGTTTGATGGATTGTGAATTGAGAAGTAGTCTGTTTTGATTAATCATTACTTGCATCATTTACAAAGTACATAGGCACTTATTTGTTGTAATTTGAAAGCTAAGAGGGCCTACAACTCAATTCTCAAGTGAAAGAGGGTTGGTACAAAGCAGGGATTAGCAGTACCAACTCATTTTCTTGAGTGTACATCCATCTTTCCCAACAATGGTATCAGAGCAAAGCTAAGGTAAAATGGGAAATGGTTTTCCTTCTTTCATTGATAAATTGGATAGGAACAACTACCAAGCATGGTCATTGAGGATGAAGAAATACTTGCGTAACCTCTACTACCTCTACCTTTGAAATTACCTCTTTGATTTCTGCCACCTCTTCCTCGTGAATTAAAATTCTGATTATATCCACCATTACTCTGAGTATTATGCCAACAATCATTAGCTAAGTGATTTGTCTTACCACAAATCCAGCAAGCTTTGGCTCCATCTTTATTATTCCTGCCTCTTCCTCTACCTTTGCCACCTCCTCTTCCTCTCAGGAAGTTAGCTTGACTAGTTGCACCTTCATCCTCATTTTCTTGTTGCTTTTCTTTGATATTCTTCTTCTTATCCTTTGAATACATTGCATGTCCTGTACTCTTATCACTTTCACCTTTGACATCCTGCTCAAAAGTTAGCATATGTCCTAGCAACTGATTTAAATCAGGAGTGAAATGATCAAGTGATAATTCAGTAGACAAAATGAATGGCTTCCATTTGTCATCACCTCTCAAACCTGTGAGGATTTGCCTTACCAATTTATCCTCCTCAATGTCTTCATCAACTGCTCCTAATGCATCTGCAATGTCCTTCATCCTTGTTACATAATCTGAGATGGATTGAGAGGCCTTCTTCTTGAATGTAGTAAATTTTGCCCACAAGGATGCCTTCCTTGACTTTGTGGTGTTTTGGAAATGCTCTTCCAAAGCATTCCATATATCACTTGCACTTTCAAGACCTCTGATGTGAGGTAGTAAGTAGTCATTAACTGTCATATAGATAATGCTCCTAGCTTGAGCATCTTTCTTCATCCAAGTCTTCAAATCTGATAATTCCTCCCTAGTTGGAATACTAGGATCTCTGAACTGAGGCTTTTCTTCTTCACCTGTGATGTATCCTATCAAATCTTTGCTCATAAGATGAGCTTCCATCCTCATTGACCATGCTGGATAGTTCTCTCTATCCAACTTCTCTATCTGAAGAGAATCTCCCATCCTTTCTTCACCTGTATATTGAATTCTTCAAACTTTATGAGTAATAGATGTACCTTTACTTCGAATGATACTCCTTTTGTATTCCTTGATGTCGTATGGCCTCCTTCTCAAGCTTTACTCTCAAGATTTCTCCTTGTGAATCTTTAATTGTTGAATTCTTTATGTCTATAGCAGTCAAGGTCCTCCTTTCTTCAATTTTGATGTTTCCTACTCTGATACCACTGATGGAGAGTGTTAATCTCCAAAAGAACAAGCTACTCTTGAATTTAGAACACCTCTATATCAAGAGTAACTCCAAACCTTTACCAATTTAGAGGATCTATGACCAATTATCAAAATTTTGATCAAACTATGAAGAAGATGACTACACAGAAAGTCTGTTGCACATAACTCCCTCATTGACTTATCAAATGTGTACATTTTTTTATAAAACTTTGCACAAAGTGTTGCCTATAGTTTGTGCACCTCCTCCAAGTTAAATCACTTCAAAAGACTGAGTAGATCTTGAGAAATGGACTTAACAATTCACCTATATCCAAAACTGTTCTTTTGAGAAGTCGATTCAGACACCTGTAACTTCTAACATTTGGTTCTCTTAATCTAGAATCCGTTTATGAAAATGCTTTTAACCACGGGTAGCTTACCTTCCAACTTAAAGATTGAGTGCTTGCTTGCTCAAAACTTTACATTGTGGAAGGAAAACTAACCAAAACATTAACATCGAATTTTGCGCCTGTTTCAGGAACAAGTGAACACTTCTTCACATATGAATGTTCCTACTCATAATTCTCACAGCTTGTTTACAATTAGGCTCTCAAACTTTAACCATAGACTCATTAACTATGAACTTAGACATCTACAAAAGGATTCTTGAAATAATCAAGCATAGAAGGAGAATACACAGAAAGATTGGGCGCAACATTTTTCATTTCTGAAAAATTCTTACATCTGAGTAATGAGAGAGATTCTACTCACTTATAAAAGTCTAATGACATCTAATTCTTCTCAATTCTTGTTCTCACATAATCTCTCTCATTTGCCCCGACATTTTCTTTGTATATATAGGCAAATATTTACAAGCTCATGACCATACAAAAGTATATGATGAACTGACTCTAAAATAATGTACATATGTATACACATCTTTATCTCCTGGATATGCACTTCCTCCATGCTTCATGACTTGGTCTTTTCTTTAGTCCTTGACTTCAATTCTTCATCCAAAACTCCAATTGTTGATTGCCCTGCACCAACAGAGATTAGGACATATTGGTGAGAGAACCTTAAAGCAAGTATTTAGAGATCAATGTGTGCTTGGGATACCTAATGTATCCAAGCAACACATGATCTATAAATGTGGTGCTTGTCAGTTTGGAAAATCTCACAGGTTACCCTTCTCAAAGAAAGGCTACATACATGAGGACTACTTGGAGCTTGTCCATACAAATGTATGGGGACCAAGTAAGCATCCCTCAATTTCTGGATCAAGGTATTATGTATCTTTCATTGATGATTTCAGTAGGTGGTATGAAGCACAAAGATGAAGTATTCAGTTGCTTTAAGAAGTATCTTGCACTTGTGGAAAACCAAATAGGAATAAGTCTAAAAAAACTAAGGTCAGATGGAGGAGGTGAGTACTTCTCAAATGAGTTTGATGCATTCTTGCAAGATAGAGGAACCAAAAGGGAAATTACAAAAAGGTATACCCCTGAGCAAAATGGGCTGGCAGAGAGGAGAAATAGATTAATTGTTGAAACAACTAGGTTAATGCTAAATGAGAAAAAACTACCTAATTATTTGTGGGCAGAGAGTGTATTTACTGCCACTTATCTTGTTAACAGGTTGCCATCAAAATCTCTTGATGGGATGATCCTATATGAAGCACGGCATGGTAGAAGACCTTCACTTGATCATTGCAGGATCTTTGTATGTGTTGCTTATGTGCATATACCATCTCAAATCAGAGGTAAGCTAGACCCTAAGGCAAACAAGTGCATCTTCATAGGGTATGATTTGAATCAAAAAGCATACAGGTTTTACAATCCTTCCAACAAAGGATTTATGGTCAGTAGAGATGTTGTCTTTGATGAGAATGATTCTTTGTTTGAAAGTGAATGCAGGAAAGTAAAGTTGCCTTATGACTTGGAAGAGGAGTTTCCAAGCCTCACCAAGGAGGAGCCAGATCAGATTGAAGACATCAAATCAGATGATGAAGACATCATCAACCTAGAAGAATTCAAGGCATGGAAATCCAAAGGCAAAGTCAAGATGAAGAAGTTGGAGGATATATATGAGTCATCCAACCAAGCAATTAGAAGATCACAAAGGGAGAGCAAGAAGCCAATTAGATATGGGTATGGCACTTCTTTAGTTACTAAGCATTATATTTATCTTGCTAAAGGCATCACTTGAAGAGCCATCATCATATGAAGAGGCCAAGACCAAGGTAGAATGGAAGGAAGCTATGGATAAAGAAATTGAAGCACTCAAGGAGAATGATACTTGGGAGCTAGTGCCAAAGAAGGACTCTATGAAGGTAAT
>CM035418.1:17685288-17687788 GCA_020310875.1 Ceratopteris richardii | reverse complement strand
TCAGAAAGAGGATTCAACCTTAATTATGAATGCAACTTGTGAAAGACAAAGTGAAGATCAAAGATTCTTCTATATAGACTCGGGGTGTAGCAATCACCTAAGTGGCAACATAGCTTTGATGGCTGATTTGGAGAATAAGGTGAGTAATCATGTAGCTCAAACAAGTGATAACACAATGCACAATTTGAAGTCCATTGGATCAGTAAAGGCCAAGGATGGAAGCACTCTTTTGAGTAAGGTTTTGTATGTTCCTACAATCCCAAAGAATTTGATAAGTGCAGGACAAATTGTAGAGAAAGTTTATGAAGTAAGGTTCACTAATGATGGATTTTTTGTGGAAGACCCTAGCAATGGATATAAACAAATTGTTTCAAGAAAGAAAGAAGGAAGGCTCTTCACATTGAAGATTCGAGGCAATGTTGGTCATGCCTTGTTCACTTATGGAGGACATAAGATCTCTAGTTAGATCTTTGGCACAAAAGGCCGGACATTTCAATGAAAGAGGTATTAAGGATATGATTAACAATGGTTCAGTGCTTGGATTGCCCAATGTTGTAGGTCAACACATGACATACAAGTGTGAAGCATGTCAATTAGGTAAAGCTCACAAGAAGACTTATGGTAAGAAATGATTTATGTGTTTAGAGAAGCTTGAATTGGTGCATACAGATATGTGGGGTCCATCAAAGGACTTTAGCATTAATGGTTCGAGATATTATGTGATTTATGTTGATGATGCTACTAGGTGGATCACTATATATGTGATCAAAGATAAATCACAGGTGTTCAATACAATTAAAACATTACCATGTCTATGCAGAAAGAGTTTTAGGACAAAAATTGAAGAGACTAAGATCAGATGGAGGGGGAGAGTATTTCTCTAATGAGTTCAGTGATTACTTATGGAATGCAGGTATAAAAAGGAAAGTTACTTGCAGGTGTTCTCCTCACAAAATGGTGTAGCAAAAAGGAGAAATATGACTCTTGTTGAGTTTGCAAGGTCAATGATGAAGGAGAACAATTTCCCTAATTATTTGTGGGCTAAGGTTGTGAATACAACTTCCATGTAAGGCTTTGAATGGTAGGACACCATATGAGGCATGGTGGGGTAAGAGACCTACCTTAGATCATTGCAAAGTGTTTGGATGCTTGGCTTATGGATATGTACCATCTCAATTAAGGCATAAATTGGAACCTAGAGCTGAAAAGTATATGTTCATTGGTTATCATGATAAGCAGATGGGTTATAGGTTGTGGAGTCCATCCACAAAGCAATTCCTTGTGTCAAAGGATGTTACATTTGATGAGCAAGGTACTTGGTGTGCAGGTACAAGTAATAATCATGCATGTGATGAAGAAACATTGAATCAAAAGAAAGGTAGATCAAAGGTTCAAATATTTGATGAAGAAGAGAATAATGAAGCATTAATTGAAGTTGAAGAAATACCAAGGTTTGATCCATAATGTGATGAACCAGAAACTTGAAGAAGTGGAGAACTTAAAAGATCATCAAGGCATAAATGGCAACCCACAAGGTATAGCTTTGATACTTCATTTTTCACCACTAAAGATTATGCTTATATGGTGAAAGCAGAGGAAGACTATAATAAAGTAAATCTATGATCTAAAGGTTTGGTCGGTTCAAATAGATTTAAAATCGGACACCGTTTGGTCACCCGTGTGTATGACCAAAGATCTCGAGTCTAGACTTACTAGAAGGTCAGTTACTCTTGTGAACAAGTAATCCACTTAGCTTAGTGGTTAAGTCTAAAGGATGTGAAGGAGGAGGTCTTGGGTTCAATCCCCATGGGGGACATGGGGAGAGTATTTTTCCCAAGAGATCTAGAACCTTCTAGAAGCATCCACTTGAGTTAACTCGAGTTGACTGGGACACTTGGTGCACATGCAGTTACATGGCCGACACATGGCTAGCTAGTATGCACATGTCCAAGAAGGCAGTCCCCTGGAGGGAGCTATATATAGAGGCATTTGGTTGGGAGGAGAGTCATCTCTCTAGCACGTTGTGGTGGTCGTAATCCTCATTTTCTTGCAAAGACCCTTCTACATATATGAGGCAAAAGGTAAGGAAAATTGGGAAAAAGCTATGGACAAGGAGTATGATGCATTGATGGAGAATGAGACATGGGTTTTGGTTCCTAAACCAAATAATCTGAAAAGCATTGGATGCAAATGGGTCTACAAGACAAAGAGGTATGCAGATGGAAGTGTGTCTAGGTTTAAAGCTAGACTTGTTGTGAAAGGATATGCTCAGACATATGGTATAGATTATCATGAGACTTATAGTCTTGTGGCAAAGATGACAACTATAAGGACTCTCATAGACATTGTTGTATGTAAAGGTTGGAAGCTATGTCAATAAGATGTGAAAAATTGTTTTGTAAATGGTTACATTTCATGTTTTCATGGAGCAACCAGAAGGTTTCAAGGAGAAATGTTATCCAGAGTATGTATGTAAGCTCAAGAGAGCTTTGTATGGTTT
>CM035418.1:17670288-17675288 GCA_020310875.1 Ceratopteris richardii | reverse complement strand
TGCTTGGGCCATTCTCGCGGCCTTGTGGAGTGAGGCGGAAGGATTCGGCAAAGGCTTGGAAGGTTACTACGGTTCGAGATGGCAGGGAGAGGAAGATCCATTTTCGCTCAGTGATGGGGGATTGGGCGATGGCAGGTATGATCTGCGCAAAAAAGGGATGGGCTTCCATTGAGTGCCAAGGCAGCTCAGCGAAGTTGGCCAACCCACGGGTGCGCAGGTATTCTCCTACCTCGGTAGGGATACCATCACGGAAGGCTGTGTAATTCGCTAGTGCTTCCATGGCGCACACAAAAACAGAACACAGAACACGGATACACAGACCACAGTGGGCGCACAGATTACAAACACAAAAACACAATAGCGATTTTTGGCACAACAGAAGAGATTAAGTAAAGACATTACGGTGGGGGGGGTAGGAAGTGATGGTTATCATTGTGCGGTGTTGGAATGATGCTGCTTTCAATTTGGCGTGCATGCTCGAGTAACTGGTAAGGAGGGCGGCTTATGACATAAAGATTTTCGTGCTTTTAAAAACGCGGCTATTTAAAAAGAAAAAGAAAGAACAGAAGGAAAAGTAAAGTAAAAACCAAAAAAACGCGGTCCACCGCCGAATTTTTTATTGCGAGCTAGCAGCGTGTTGATACGGCCGCAGTTTCGAACCCTTGATTGCTTTTGGAAGTGGGTTTCCGGTCAACGTAGTCAACCGAAAAGTTGCTGGACCAATTTGCTCTAAGATCTTGTAAGGGCCGAACCACCGTAATTTGAATTTGCCTGCGGATCTATTTGACTTTGCATTATAGAAAAGTACAAGCTGTCCCATCGAAAAAACTGGAGTCTTCAAGTGTCGATTGTGCGTCCTAGCCTGTCTTAGTTGGACTTCGTGCATGGTTAAAAAACTGAGCCATCGATGCTCGTCTAACTCTCGGAGTGTGTCCAACCGAAATGACAGTGAGTCTTCCGGTAGCAGTTTCTGGGTAATGGCTACATGCAGACTTGGTATAACTACTTCCATTGGTGCTATTGCTTCTAAGCCATAAGCTAGCTTGAAAGGTGTCAATCCTGTTGTTACCTTGTAGGTAGTCCGGTATGCCCATAACACTGCAGGTAGCAGTTGATCCCATCTCTCCGGTGCTCCCATGATCAATTTTCGAAGCATATTCAGCAGAGATTTGTTTGTGCTTTCGGCCAAACCATTCGCACGAGGATAATAAGGAGAACTAAATTTATGTGTGACCTGGAACGACTGTGTAAGTGCCTTCATTAAATTGTTTACAAAATGAGTACCTTGATCTGAAACAAGTTCTAGTGGTAAACCAAAACGTGGAAAGACATCGGTTAGCAGACATTTTGCTACCGCAACTGCTGTAGCAGACCGTAAAGCCCAGGCTTCTGCCCATCTGGTTGCATAGTCTGTACAGGTCAGTATGTAACGGTTGTTACTGAAGACTGCTGGAGGTGTAATCGGACCGATAAAATCTAGACCCCACTTCTGGAAAGGTTCCAATGGTAAGATGGGTTGCAGAGGAAAAAGGTGACGTTGCAAGGGCTGTCCAGATCTTTGACAAGTATCACATTGTTTGACAAACTGTGATATATCTCTGTACATAGTTGGCCACCAGAGACCACTCTGCAAAATTTTCCGGTGAGTTAAGTTTGCTGCAAAATGGCCACCGGAAGGAATCGAGTGAGCCAAAGTAATAATTGAGTTAGCTTCATGCGGTGGAATACAACGAAGTAGGATTCCGATATGATCTACATAATATAGTTCTCCAGCAATTAACCGAAATCGGCGGCTAAAAACTGCAATTTTCTTGCGTACTGCCGTAGAAGTCTGAGATGGAAGACAGCCTTCGGTGAGAAAAGTTAGGATCTGATCATAATATGTAGATGGTGTATGTGGGTCTATAATATCATCATTCATTAGTTCAGAGCTATAGATCGCTGGAGTTGTGTCATCTATACCTATCGGAGCTTCACCGGAATCTAAGCGGGATAAGAAATCTACTAAGTCATGTGAACTGCCTGGCCTGTGAATGACTTCATAGTCGAATTCCTACAAGAGTATCACCCATCGTGCTAATCGGCCACCTAAATGCTGTTGTCTGACGAGATAGACAAGTGCAGCATGATCTACATGAAATGTGAATTTACGGCCCAGCAAATAATGTCTGAATTTCTTGACAGAATATACTAGCCCTAGACATTCTCTTTTTGTTACAGAGTAATTCTTCTCAGTAGGGGCTAATCTTCGACTTGCATAATACACTGGTCTGAACCACTTATCAATTTGTTGCATCAACACACTTCCTATTGCTATATCTGAAGCATCAACAAATACATGAAATGGGTGATCCCAGTCCGGCGGCTGTAAGATAGGAACTTGTGTTAATAAATTCTTTAAACGATCAAATGCTATCTGGCATTCCTGGGTCCATTCAAATTGTCGAGGAGTCTTAGTGATTAGCTTGTCCATGCCATCTTACTTGGCCCATGAAGCGCATAACTTCCTTCGGTGTAGTGGGCACCGGAGCTTCTAATACTGCTGAAATTTTATCTGGATCCACCTGTATACCTTGTGCAGATACAATGTGACCAAGTAGCTTGCCACATGAAACCGCAAACACGGATTTGTTTGGGTTTAAGCAGAGTCTGTATTCTTTGCATTTCTGGAAGCAGCACCATAAATGGAACAGGTGTGCTATCATCTTACCGAAAATTGAAAAATCATCAAGGTAAACTTGCATAAAAGAGGTGAGATAAGGAGAAAATATTTCCTGCATACATCTTTGAAATGTGCTTGGTGCGTTTCTCAATCCAAACCATATTACAGTACAAGCAAATACACCCCAGTTGGTAATGAATGCAGTTTTTGGTATATCCTGTTCAGCCATTCTAACTTGATTATAGCCATTGTATCCATCTAGGAATGAATACATCTCGTGACCTGCTACTCTATCCAGCATAGTATCTAAAAAGGGGATTGGAAAGGGATCCGGTATGATTGCTGCGTTTAATTTCCGGTAATCTACACAGATTCGTAGTTGCTTATTTTTCTTTGGCACAATAACACTTGGAGAGATCCATTCAGCATGCTCTATTGACACGATGAATCCGACTTTTAATAACCTCTCAAGTTCTGTCTTTACCTGGGGATTCATCCGGTAGCTGGGTTGCTTTATCGGTCTTGCTTCTGGCTTCAGCATGACCCTGTGTTGGTAGATGCGGGGGTCCAATCCTTTCATGTCCTTGTAGTCCCATGCAAACACATCGGAAAATTCGCGGAGTAGTTGGATTAGATCAGCTTCAAAAAATTCCGGTAAGTTTTGCTTTATCTTTACAGGACGTGGGTGCTCTTCATCTCCTAAATTGTAAGTGATCAGCTGATCTTCGGGGACATAGAACTGTTGAGGTTTCTTTGTGTCGTCTGTTGGTTTAAGAAGTTGCTACATTTCATCGTCCTGTGTCGAAATAGGGTCTTCCTTCTTAGCCTCTTTTGTGATGGGTATTACTGTACAGACTGAAGCATTCCAAATATCTACAATGGACTGTAGATCAACAGTCCCTAAGGAAATTAAGTCAGCGTTACTCTTCAGAAACTCTTCTTCTTCATCATCTGATAATCCATCTAGCATATGGACTGGTTCAGCAAAATACGGTCTAGCGTGTAGCTCGCAAGGTTGTATAGCATATAATTTTACCACATACCTACGATTGGCATCTTTAAACATAAGCTCTTGTGCAGACCAGTCCTGTATTACCTTCACATGCTTCAGCCAAGGTCGGCCGAAAGAAGGTTGTAATCCAAAGTGGATTCCGGTAGATCTAGTATAACAAAGGTCATCTTAAAGGTCGTACCTTGTAAAGTGATGGGTACATTCCGCACAAGTCCTAAGGGATGGACTCTTGATTGATCTGCCATTCTGACAAAAAATTGAACTGGTTCGATTTCGGTCCATCCTAACCTTTTGCATAATGCCGCAGTCGCAATGTTAACACCAGAGCCTCCATCAATTAATACCTGCGTAATCTTATGATTCTTATACCATACTGTAATCAAGGGAACTGAATGATCCACCGTAGAATCAGGTTCCGGTTGAACTGCTGCTATCGCTGGAATACAAGAAGGCACCGGACTGAGCTGTTGTTGGAACTGTTGTCGAATTCCAGGTACTAATGCCAGTAGTTGGCCCAGAGGCAGGGTGATAGATGCCTTAGATAAGATTTCCCCGGCCTGTTGAGATTGGTTGACAGACTCCACCGATGTTGAAGTTGATGCCTCTACTGATGCGGAGGTGTCTACTGTTGGTAATGTGTCTAATGCTGATGATGTTCCTGCTGCTGACTCCCGTTGTTGTGTTCTTTCCTTTGTCAACGAGAGAGAGCTGGGTTACCGGAATAGGTTCTGGGAAGACTGGTGGTTCTGTTGTGGTCCATTGACTAGCCTTGTTGTACATTCTGTGTTGTTCACGTATCCCTGGTTCAAATATTTCTGCTACCGACTGCAGTGGTTTACCAGATCGGGTCTGGACTACAGCAGCCTGTGTTTCCACCGGTGTGATTTGTACCATGTTGGCCATTGGATTTTGACGTTCCTTCTTCCTTTCATCATACTCAGCTGCATCCTTGCAAAATCTCCTAATATGTCCAAATTCACCACAGAAATGGCAGTGTGGTGGTGGTAAGTTGGGATTTTCCGGTGGTGGTCCGTTCTGCCAGCGGTTTGTATTATAGTTGTTATTCCTCTGTCCTCTATAATTTCGATATCGTTGCTGCTGGTTGTTTCTCATTTGCGGAGGCACATAGTGGTTGGTTGGCTGCCCTTGTTCCTGGATAATTGCATTGACAGTCACTGTTCCCTGTACTCTAGCGTTGAATGCACAGTTTTCGGTGGTGTGTTTGGCAGTGTTGCAAATAGCACAGAATGTCTGATTAAGTGCACAATTGGCACTAATATGTCCTGAATTTTTGCATGTGATGCAATATACTTGTCTGGTCATATC
>CM035418.1:17537788-17660288 GCA_020310875.1 Ceratopteris richardii | reverse complement strand
TCGGAGCATTTCTGCACTTGCAGCCCATCATGGTTGGAATGTACATCAGTTGGACATTAAAACTGCATTTCTGAATGGTGACTTGCATGAAGAAGTGTATGTTTTTCACCCCGTGGCTTTGTGCAGAAAGGGAATGAAAACTAGGTGTGTAGGTTAAAGAAGGCATTATATGGTTTAAAGCAAGCACCACATGCTTGGTATGAGTAGATACATGCCTATGTGATTGCACATGGTTTTGAGAATAATCCAACTGAAAGCACCTTATATGTTAAGTGTGCTAATGATGTGCTTCTGATCATTGTTGTCTATGTTGACGACATACTGCTCGCTAGTCCTATTGAGAAGCACATTATTGATTTTAAGGCTGATTTGCATGCCTCATTTGCGATGTCTGATTTGGGGCATTTGCATCACTATTTGGGCATTCAATTTATGCAAGTTGATGGTAGAATGTCTTTGTGTCAAACAAAATATATTGACACATTATTGCAGCATTTTGGCCTTGAAGACTGTAAGCCTATTGCCACTCCAATTGGAGACAGGTTTACGATTGAGTCTTCATGATGCTGGAGATGCATTTGATGTTGTCCTCTATCAGCAAGCTGTTGGATGCTTGATTTACTTATGCATTAGTAGGCCAGATATTCGGTTTGCTATCTCACAGATGAGCAGGTGTATGCATTGCCCAGGTGTCAAGCATTGGCAAGTGGTTAAGCGCATCTTTCGCTACTTGAGTGGTACTCGACTACTTGGGTTGTTTTACCCCAAGGGGGGATCACTACCGCCAGATTTGCATGCTTTTTCTGACTCAGGCTGGGCTAGTTGCTATGACACTCGTGTGTCCACTAGTGGCTTTTGCTTCATGCTTGGTAGCTCATGTATATATTGGTGTTGAGCAAGAAGCAACCTACTGTGGCCACTTCCAATTGTGAGGATGAGTATAGGGCAGCTTTCAGAGCTACTATTGAGTGTGTGTGGCTCAGATGCCTTATGGCTGATTTGGGGGTTGGTTAGTCTTCTACCACCACCATCTTCACTGACAGTTAGAGTGCATTGGCAGTTGCGAGGAACCATGTGTTCCATGCTCACACTAAGCAAATTGAGGTGCATTATCATTATGTCAGGGAAAGGTTCTCTACTGGGGAGATCAGCTTGGCATATGTGCCCACGCAAGAGAACATTGCAGACCTTTTCACAAAGGCTCTGCCTAAGGAGAAGTTTGAAGCTTTCCACAAAGCTTTGGGCTTACTTCCTTTTGTGGAGTGATTTCCACATAGCTTGGCACTTCCTTATACATGAGTGCCAGCTACTTGTTCACCACATCACTCCCAGGGGGGATTTGTTGATATATTTAGGTAGTGATGTGTGTGAACACTCTAGGACCATCGGGGCACTTTTTTCCCTCTTAAGGAGGTTTTTTTCCCCTGGCTTGTATATACACCTATTGCCCTAATGGGCTACTTATCTTTGTACATTCTCTATTAGTACATTCAGTATTGTGTGTTGTGCTCCAAGCTTCTTCTTCTTCCTTGTGTTGTTCGCGTGCTTCTGCAGACGTCTAACTCCAATACCCATAACAAATTCCACAGGTTTCCAAGATCTACAAACACAGATTCTAGGATCTTCCAATATTGACAGACACGAACATGCATCACTTAATCATACAATGATGAGAAAAGGAAAGAGAGAGATTAGATAACATGTTCAAAGTGTTACGTAAGCCACTGCTTACTCACACCATTATATATACAAATGTCATATTACAATGATGGAGTCAAAATCTCAACCACTCTATTTGAACAGAAATAGATGGAAGAGTATATATACAAAACTTACAAGAATATTCAGATGTAGGGACATAAATCTGAATATGTATGAGGTGTATGACCTGATAGGTTGTAGAAGAGTGAATATGAGTGACTGAAAGAGGACATATGAGTTTGAAACTGATATTCAGCAAACCCTAATCTGAATTTAGGCTATGCAAGACCCTAAATCAGATGTGTGCGTGATAGATCACATACTTATAGAATTAGCATAGAATGCTAACATGTTGCTGACAGAAATCCTCATACTCATGTAGAAACACCTTCTCTAACACCTCATTTGATGCATGTAGCATGCATGTACTGATTCTCGTTTATGTATGCCGAATAGGACTCCTTCAAATATGGATGCCACCGCCTCCATAAGCTCCAAGTAGTACATGTGTGCATAAAGAGAATATGTACCTGAATAGCTAACATAAGATGCAATCTTATGTTAAGCTCCATCCAATGTCTTTGAAGTACTCTAGAATCTTCATGTAGAAGACAATCTTCAAATACATCATGTAGATGGATGATCCACACCACCAATCTGCTCCATAAGCAAGAGTGTGAGCACACTCTTCTCCAAGAAGAACTCCAAGGCTCCTCCTTGTGTGCTTCAAAAGCTGCTCCATAGCTGCCCATATGTGTACCATGGTTGCCCCATGAGTACATCAACATGACCACCTCCAAAATTATCCAAGTGATGGTTGAGGATAACTCAACAAGTGACCATAACACTTGTCTATATAGGTCTAAATCCTCATGCAAAAATCCTCCAAAATAAAGTTGATTGTAAAAGAAAAGCTGGATCACAGATTTAATAATTCCATCGCTAAAAATTGCTTTAATTTTGTGTAGCTTCTTAGCTATCGTGAAGAAAGCCTTTTGACAAGCTTTTGCTTTATTTTAACCACCTGATGAATGACTTGATCATATTTTTATGACCTATAAACTGAGAGCTCTTAAATGAGGTAAAAGCCCTAAATTAGTAGAAAATTAGGATTAGGGTTTTCTCCCAAATCTAATCTCTGATGATTGAATGCCTTGTACCATTACAAAGCTCTCATCAAGCTCTACAAGATAGGATTATCAAAATTTTACCCAAATTTTGTGCCAAAAATGACAGTACCAAAATTAGGGTTTCTACCATAAAAGGATTCTGGATTGATGTGACATTGATTTCCAACAATCCCCCCTGCAATGTCATATTGGTACAAACTGAACTGAATATGCAACTTCATTCACCTGCAAACTGACATAAGTTTCAATCTTGTCCTCCAGAATTGACCTTCAAACTTTATCTCCAAAAGTCTTCCTTAAAACTAAATTTGAACTTCTTCAAACTTCAAAAAATCTGAATTTGCTGAATATGAACCTTAATACCTGAGAAAATATGCAAACTAGATATCCAATAGTGTTAGCATACATCAAGCAATCATTGCTTGACAACATATGTAGCATGACTTGACTCTGAATCTGCTATCTCCTGTCTTCTCAAACCTGTAAGCATACACTAGGATCCACATATTTGCATTTACCTTACGAAAGGTTTCTCAACGCACTTCTGTTGTGTCATGTAAATACTCTAAATAGAATCACGAACTGAATCCTGGGACTTGTGAGTAACAACTCACAACTTAGTGCATTATGAATACTAGCTGGTTCATCTTTGATTGTACTTAACTTTCATGAGTCTCACCAAGTTTCATATCTATGATGTCATCTTGTCTTCATCCTTGTTCTACCTGTAAGTCCTTCATACCCCTTACCTTCAAAGTTTGGTATAATTATATATGTGTGCACCTCATAAGTAACATACCTCTCTGAAATATTCTCTACAATAGAACTCTGGAACATTCTCTCTAGACATTCTCCTTCTTCCTTCTTCTTTAAAAGCTGGAACATAAAGAGAAACTAACAAAGGAAATATAGGAATACCTCTAGGTATGATTTTGCATTCTTTCACATATGGCTGAAAATAAGTCTTTATGTTTCATCACCCCCTTGGATGATTTAACACTAGTATCCATAATTCTTCAAACTATATCAAACTTTATGAAATCTCGAACGTCCTCCTTCTTTCAATAAATCTGATCTTCACTGATTTGGCATTGCTTCCTTAACATCAATACCTGTGTCTGAAACAAAAAATCTGAACCCTTTTTATTAGCAATGCACATGCCAATAGCTTTCACTGCCATTCCTCAACTTCCCATAATCTACAATAAGGTTAGTTGATCTATTACATCATAACAAAAACCTTTGTTGAAAGCACTTTAGGATTCATAATCTTCCGCAACATAACAAGTATCTTCTTCTATTTCTCTACAACACTAATCTAATAGAATATGAATCTTTGACTTACTTCTTCCAATGCTAAGAACTTTACAAACAAAGGATAGACATCTGACTCAAAAATACTCAAGATTATTCAAGATCATTCAAGATCATAGATCTCCCCAACAAAATACATGTGTAGAATCTGCTCTCATCAAACCTTCATGATTGAATGTTTGATTTGCTACCTGAATGTCTCTAAGTGTCCATGCTTTTTACATAAAGTTGTAATAAACTAAATCCTTCCCAAGAATCTGTAACTTCTACTTGAACACAAGTGGACAAACTCTCACCTTGAGAACTCCAAAATTTGTAAGTTGATACTTCATATCTTCATATTCTTCTCGGGTGAAATGTGATAGTATCTGCTTGACTTTCTTTTGGCTAACTCCACTTCTCAATCAAGTGATAGGATCTAATGGAACACCTTTTTGAATACAAGCATGTATCCAAAAGTCAAGAGAAACATAGAAAGTAGATTCTCCATCTCACTGGTACATCAAAAAATGTGAATCTTTTTGGATTTTTTTGAAAATACTAAATTTTTTGAATTTTCCTAAAAATACTGAATTTTCTAAATTTTCCTCCAAAAAAACTCTGAATTTTTTGAGTATACTGAATATAATGAATATGAGGTAACTTTTCCAAACAAAAAACCTCACTTCAAGTCTCCAACATCTGCTACAAATACTCTTTTACCTCAAGAGTTAGGTAAAGAAGAAAAATACTTCTCTACAACTTGTCATATACCAAGTAGCTCTGAAATGACACTCCAAGAATTCTTTGAGGAAACATATAAGCTGCCTGCTCAAAATCTTCAACTAAAACATAACTCATACACATATGAGTCAAAACATATAAGTTGTCTTAGATATATGTTGCTTTTCTTTCTCTCAATACAATTCTTTGTCAAAACTTAAAACACGACCAAGTATAATGCAAAACAAGAAACTGCTTCTTCTTTAAACTATCTCCTTCACACAAGTTGTTCTTGTAGACTTGTCTTTGGGTGTAGAGGATAAAATTAGGAACAGTATATGGAAAATATAAGAGAAAAAAGAAATCTTACTTTCCGTTTGGAATTGTTGGACCTTCTTCTTCTGCATGTTTCTTCCATCTGATGATGTCAACATCTTCAAACTTCTCTTCCATACCGTTTGTTCTCTTCATCTTGAAGTAGCAAGCACTCTTAACTTCTTCAAATGAATTTTTCTCTTCCTCTAGTGCTAAGAGTAAGAGACAAAACAAACATGGTATATAAATGGAAGTGAACATAGAAGCATGTTTTACCATCTCCTTATATGCTAAATCAAAACTCTGCTTCAAATTTGACTAATATGACTGAATTCACCAACCTTTTCCTTGAGTTGGATGAATGTTGAATTACCTCTCTAGGTACAAAATCTGATTAAAAAAACTTCCAACCTTGTGTTTGCTGAAAAGAAAATTGATCTAATCTCCAAATTTATCTTCTTGGATGAGCATTCTTGCCATCAAAGAGATGTTCTATCAAAATTGTCAAGAACAACCTCTAGATACTTGGTTTGGTGTAGCTAATGCTTTAACTTTCAAAGTAAAGAAAGTGTTTAAAAGCGCTTCTTGAATCTTTCAAATCTCTTCATAACTGCTCTTCTAAGATATGACCTGCAAGTGACAGACATGAACATACATCACTTAATCATACAATGATGAGACAAAGATAGAGAGAGATTAGACAACATGTTCAAAGTGTTATGTAAGCCACTACTTACGCCATCATATATACAAATGTCAATTTACAATGTGGGAGTCAAAATCTCAACCACTCTATGTGAAGAGAAATAGATGGAAGAGTGTATGTACAAAATTTACAAGAATATTCAGATGTAGGGACATGAATTTGAATATGTATGAGGTGTATGACCTGATAGGTTGTAGAAGAGTGAATATGAGTGACTGAAAGAGGAAAGATTAGTTTGAAACTCATATTCAGCAAACCCTAATCTGAATTTAGGCTATGGAAGACCCTTAATCAAATGTGTGTGTGATAGATCACATACTTACAGAATTAGCATAGAATGCTAACATGTTGCTGACAGAAATCCTCATACTCATGTAGAAACACCTTCTCTAACACCTCATCTGATGCATGTAGCATGCATGTACTGACTCTCCTTTATGTATGCCGAATAGGACTCCTTCAAATATGGATGCCATTGCCTCCATAAGCTCCAAGTAGAACCTATGTGCATAAAGAGAATATGTAGCTGAATAGTTAACATAAGATGCAATCTTATGTGAAGCTCCATCCAATGTCTTTGAAGTACTCCAGAATCTTCATGTAGAAGAAAATCTTCAAATACATCGTATAGATGGATGTTCCACACCACCAATCTGCTGATAAGTAAGTCTTCTCCATAAGCAAGAGTGTGAGCACACTCTTCTACAAGAAGAACTCCAAGGCTGCTCCTTGTGTGCTTCAACTAGTACCTCTAGTTAGGCTATCCTAATACTAGTAGTACATCTCTCCATGTTGTATCAACTATCTGAATCACTAGTTTCTAAACTTAGGCAGGACTGATGGAAATCTAATTTCCTGAACCACAACATGTAAGTGCTATTCACACTAGATTTTGAGGGTTTTAATCTTTGTCAATCCACCTTGCCAGTGTGCTTTCTTGATCTCAAGTTCATTAATTTAGTTTTGTCCTTCGACTTTACACTGATCCTTTTATCTCAAGCATTTTTTTTTTATTATCCACTTATTTGCTTTGTTCTTGTCTTTTTATCTCATTGTCTCGTCGTCACGAATAACTTAATTGTTTTGGCTTTTGGCATTTCTTCTCATGTTCAATTTCTTTTTCCTTAGGTTATCAAACACTTAGGAAGATGTCCCAAGTGAGCTTTGAGATTTGAGCAATGCTTCCCAATGCCCTCAACAATCTAGAAACCTTAGAGTATGTGTCACACTCTAAAAACAACCAAAAAATCATTAATTTTGACCAAAAATTTTCCAAAAATCAACCCTAAAATTTTTGCCAATAGGCTAGCTTATAGCAAAAAATAGGGTGTGTCGTGATAGGCTACTCTATCATGATAGATAGGGTCTATCACAATAGAGGGGTCTATCAAGTTTGGCATGTCATGACATACGGTAGTCTATCACAATAGACGATGTCTATCATGGGGCCTATCTATAAGAATAGAGGCATCTATCATGATAGATGGTGTCTATCCTAAATTGGGTCTGTCACATTTTATGATCTTTCATTTTAGAGGGCCTCTATCATGATAGTCGAGTTCTCCATCGAGGTTCATCTAGTGCCTTGTCATGACAAATAGGTTCTATCATGATAGACAATCTCTATCCTAGGCTTTGTCAATCACAATAGACCAATGGTCTATCATGATAGACCAATCTATCATCATAGAGGGTGACTCTTGTGATAGATGGCTTTTTGTAGTATGTTGCAATAGACCATGGTCTCTCATGATAGAGTGATCTATTGCAATAGAGGGTGCCTGCCATGCTAGACTGGGTTTGTCAAGTTTTTGTCTATCATGATTAAGGCAAAAACTTGACGATTTCATGATGCATCTATACCTTTGCAATGGTGTTGAAGATACTCATCCAGATACTCATCCAAATCAAGTTCTTCCTTCAAATACTGATCCTTCAAAGCAAGTTCCTCAGCCAAGTAATGATCCTGTTGTTTGTTCAATCAAAGATCATCTATAAAATCCAACTTTTCATCCTAATTGCATTCCAAACAAAGATGTTCTTCAAATGAATGCTGCAAATGATACCTCCTTGCAGCAAAACTATTGTAAGCTAGCCTCAATTTCTGACATGTGTGGATCCCCAACAAAAGTTGTAGGTGATGTACAAGAGTATGCCACTCTAGCACATTGTATGGCAAATGCAAAAAGAAATTTTCAAGCACATGTGAAATGATTGAAGAAGCCAAGACATTTGCACCCAATTACAAGGTGATAGACTACTCGATCACACTTGAATGGAGGCATTTGTATGGAGATGGTTGAGTATATGTCCAGAGATGAGGTGGTCTTGCAATATTCCTACTCTACACCAACCAAAGCAACTTTAGAGATGCTTAGTGGGCCACTTCAGATTTCAAATGAGGTATTAAAACCTACCAAGTTCTTTGGAATATATTTTCCAAATGTGACTTTCAAAATTGACTACTTGCACATAGAAGCACTATGAAAAACTTGCTATTTTTGGATTTGAATTGCCCAAAAAAATACTCAATTCTCACTCCCTGATAGAAATTGACCTGAGAACTTTTAAAACACTTCTAATTCAAGGGCTTAGCTAACTACTCCAAGTTATCCCATGAATTTAGAGTGAGTGCACACTGACAAATGAGTTTAAGAACTCAGGGGTGTAAGCCCGACTTTTCAAGAGCAAGGAAGTGTGCAGACATAGTAAGCTTGTTTACTTCATAACTTAATATTTAACAAACCAAATGTAATGAAATTTGACATGCAGATAGTAGAATGGTCACTCTAAGTAAAAAAAGTTAAAGTGAAGCAAATGATAAAGTATACGCAGAAAATTTATTTGTGCAAGATCACTGAATTGAAGAGGATGTGACAAAGAACAATAAACAAAAATGATCTTGAAACAATGTATCAAATCATATGAGCTAATGAAAGTATGATACAAGGGAGATGTAGTGGACTTATTCAAACATAATTGAGCTCAATATGTGCTCAACCATGAGTCTCAATGACTCTATAATCTCTGCTATATACCATGTCTAAAAGTCACCTCTATATATACACAATGGTTTCATTTGAAATTTGAATTTCCCTCACCTAAAAGTGTTCCTACACTTTAGGTGATGATTGGTTTGGTTTCAAGCACCAGATGAGTCATGGATTTTGGCTCCTAACTTCATGAAATTCCTCATTTCTCCTTCTTTTACTTTTATCCAAGGAAGTAAAATGCATAGCTTTTAGAAGAGATGTTCATATGTAAGTCATGTGTGAACTCAACATAATGATGTGAGAGGTCTTGATCATTTGATCAAGCATCTAGGCTTGTCAAATGTACCAAAAACTCCCTCTCAAGCCCAGGAAGCTTGAGTCTTAAATTCTTTAGTATATCCTACAATCCAATCATAGCTTTAAATATGTTTAATTTGCTTCCATCCAATGATTTGGTATTCATATGTGCATAGTGCATATGAGTAGATACATAGGAGAGTTGTATCTCGTTGCTCATAATCTCTTCCCTAACAATATGATAATGAAATTCTATATGCTTGGTCCTAACATGAGAGATAGGATTAGCATCCAGATGAAGTGAACTCAAATTATCTCTAAATATGTATGGAGTGTCAAAATCCAACCCTAAATCTGTGTATAGGGTCTTGATCCACATAACGTCTTGTGTTGTAATTCCTAACCCTCTATATTCATCTTCACTATAAGAAAGGGCAACTGTAGGTTGCTTCTTTGAGGAACAAGATATAAGCTTTGTACCTACAAATGAGAGATATCCTGATGTGATTCTTCTATCATCTTTGGAACCTGCCCAATCTACATAAGTGAATAGCTTTACATTCAAGTCAAATGTGTAAGGGTAATATAAACCATCATTTAGTGTCCTCTCAAGTACTTCAATATCCTCTTTGCTGCACCCATGTGAGGCTTCCTTGGGTTGTGCATGAATTGACTAAGCACACTTACTTCATAGAAAATATCAACCCTGGTTAGTGTAGCATAGTTCAAACTCCCAACTATGCTTTGATAGCTTGTGATATCTTCAATGAGATCTCCTTCATGAACACTTAATTTGTGGTTGACCTCCATGGGGGTACCTGTAATTTTGGCTTCTTGCATTTTGAACTTTGCAAGCATATCTTTAATATAATTCCTTTGTGTAAGGAACATTCTTTGATCTGTATAGAACACTTCCAATCCTAAGAAGTAAGTGAGTAATCCAAGATCACTTATCTTAAACTCCTCCTTCATTTGGGCTCTGACTTTTCTGATCCATCAGCATCATTACTTGTAAGAATTATATCATCTACATATACACATAAGTATATCACTTTAGATTACTTTTCTTAATAAGAAGTGAAGGATCTTCTTTGCTTGATCAAAAACCTTTGTCTAGCAAAAAGGTGACTAGTCTATGATTCCAAGCTCTAGGATCGTGCTTCAATCCATGTAGAGCTTTCCTGAGTTTACACACATACTCAAGGTGTGATTCATCTTCAAATCCAAGAGGTTGTGCCATGTACACCTCTTCAAAGATCCAACCATTTAGAAATGCATTTTTGACATCTATCTGATAGATGTTCCAATTCTTTGAGGCAGCTACACTCATGAGTACTCTAATTGTGGGCATCTTTGCCACAGGTGAGAAGGTCTCTTCATAATCTATACCTTGGTTTTGAGAAAATCCTTCATCGACAAGCCTTGCCTTGTACTTGTTTATTGAGCCATCAGAATTCCTTTTTTATCCATCTTGAACCAATCGCCTTCATAGATGGTTTCTTGAGAACCAATTCCCAAGTCTAATTCTCTTGAAGTGCTTCTATCTCTTATTCCATTGCATCTCTCCATTCTGTTTTCTTCTTTTCCTCTTCAAATGTTTGATGGTTCCTCTGAGTTTAAATCCTAAGAAATTTAAATGGAATGCTTAGTGACTAGAGAAGTGTCAAATCCATACCTTTCTGGATTCCTTTTTTCTCTAGTGGATCTCCTTATTGATTATTCATAAGATTCTACAACATCTCTCAACTCCTACATCTTTGCTTTACCTTTGGTGTTCCAAGCATTAATATTTCTTCTTGGTGTCTTCTAATTATCATCAGAATCACTTGAATCTTCATGTATGTGCTCATTCCCCTTTTGCAATGTTGGGAAGTCCTCCTCTAGGTCATAAGGAAGCTTGAATTTCTTGTAATCATCTTCAAACCAAGAGTTTTTCTCATCAAAGACAACATCTCTACTAACAATGAAACCTTTATTACTTGGATTGTATAACATATACCCTTTTTTTATTTTGTTCATACCCAATGAATACACATTTCTCTACTTTAGGTTCCATTTTACCTCTAATTTGAGATGGAACATGTGCATAAGCTATGCAACCAAAGATCCTGCAATGATCAAGGCTAGGTCTTCTTCCATTCAATGCTTAATAGGATGTCATCCCATCCAATGACTTTGATGGGAGTCTATTGATCAAATAGGTGGTTGTGGATGCATCCTTTGCCCACAAGTAATTTGGTAATTTCTTCTCATTGATCATAGACCTTGCAGCTTCAATTATGGTCCTATTTCTTCTTTTTGTCACTCCATTTTGCTCTGGAGTATACCTAATTGTAATCTATCTTTTGATCCCTCTTTCTTGGAGATAAGAATCAAAATCATGAGAGAAATACTCGCACCCTCCATCTGACCTTAGCCTTTATAGTGTTTTACCTGTTTGATTTTCAATAAGGGCAAGATACTTCTTGAAACATGAGAAGACTTCATCCTTATGCTTCAAGTATAGTATGATCCATCTACTACAATCATCAATAAAAGACACATAGTACCTTGATCCTTGAATTGAAGGACCCTTGCTAGGTCCCCAAACATCTATGTGAGCTAGCTCCAACAATTCTACATGAATGTATCCTATTTTCATGAATGGTTGTCTTTGTGATTTCCCAAGCTGAAAAGCATTACATTTATATATCATGTGTTGCTTGTAAATATTTGGTTGACCAAGCACGCTTTGATCCCTGCACATTTGCTTCAAGTTCCTTTCACCTATATGATCCAATCTCTTGTGCCACATTTCTAATTCTGATAAGGTTTGACTACCATAATTGAACATAGCTTTATTTCTAGTGTCTTGGAACTCAAATGTAAAGAGTCTACCTATCTTTTCTCCTTTTGCTATTCTCTTGAATCCTTGTTGTGGATCTTCAACAAAGGCTCCATTCCTTGTGAATCTTTCTTGCAATCCTTTCTCTACAATTTTCTGAACACTTATGAGATTTTTTGTTATGGTAGGTATGTATAATACCTTGCTCAGTAGGTTCATCTTTCCATCTAGAGTCTTCAAATTTCCTATCTTTTCCATTGGGTACCTAGTGTCATCTCCTGTTTGAACCTCGTGTGTATTCCTTGGATCCAAGTTTGAGAGTAGCGCCATGGTCCCTACTACATGATTGGACAACCTGAATCTATATAAAATACATGCTCGTCTAATTTACCTTCCTTCATGGTCATGTTCATCAAGAGAAGTGAATCATCTTGAGTTTGCTCTTCAGTGTAATTGTTGTAATCTCTCCTTCCTCTATATCCTCCTTGATGATTTGTATTGTTGAATTTGTTGTTGTTGTAGCCATTGAAGTTATTTGATCTTCCTCTTGCCTCTTTGGTTCTAGGGTTCCTGTAACAATTCTCCATTGCATGATTAGTTAGGCCACATATGGCACATGGAAAGGAGCTTAATCTCCCCTCGCCTTGTCTACCTCCTCTACCTGCAAAGTTTTCTTAAGAGGTGCTACCTTCATTATCATATCTTTAACCTTTGCCTTTACTATCCTTACTCTTGTTCTTATCTATATATAAGGCAAAGGATTGATTACCTTTTGAGTTGTCTCCATTCTTCATAAGCTTTGCCTCATGTGTGAACAATTGTCCCATGAGGGTATTGAAATCAAGAACCTGCATGTCCATGTATAGGTCCATGGCTGTCGTGAAGGCTTCCCATTTTTCATCTGCCTTGATTCCATTTATTACTTGTCTCACTATCTGCTCGTCTTCAATAACTTCTCGAATGCTCCCAAGTTGATCTGCTAGATCCTTTATTTTGGTGAGAAAATCAGTCACACTTTGCTTGGGTATCTTCTTGAGTGTGGTGAACTCCATCTAGAGTTTGTTCTTCCTAGATTTAGTACTTGATGAGAAGAATTCTTGAAGAGCATTCCAAGTCTCTTGTGAAGTTTTGTAGCTCCTGATATGTGGAAGTAAAAAATCAAAGATTGAGTTAAGAATGTCTGACTTGGCTAGAGCATCCTTTGAGCACTATGTGGTTAACCTCTCTTGCTCTTCTTGAGTTGGTTGTCCTTTGCTTCTAAGGATTGGCATCATCTCATCTCCAAAAATGTAACCATAGAGATTTCTCCCTTGAAGATATGCTTCCACTCTAAGTGACCAAGCTGAGTAATTACCTTGATCCAATTTGTCTATGGATGAAGGAAATCCATCTCCCATGTTGACTGTTGTTGCTCTGATACCATTGCAGATGTAACTATCTATCAAGAACTCTTTGTGGACAACTTTGGAAATGGTTAATAGCCCCAAATTGTACCAAGTATATAGATATTACTTCTCAAGCTATTCCTCTTGACGAAGAGAGCTTAGCTATATATCATGGAATACATCGAGAGCATAGTCGATATCATAGATGAAAACACTGAGTATGTAGATAACAAAACATTGTGTATAATCATTCTTATAGAATTATGTTAAATAATTTGATTTTAATAATATTGTTAGCTATGTTGATCTAAATGTTAGCTATATCGTTTAATTGTTAGCTATTTACATGCTCACTACTTGAAGCCTATGTGTGCATTCAAACTATTATGGTGGTACATAGTTGAGAGAACAAAAAAATTAAATATTAATAAAGAAGAGTTACAAATTGTGCTAGGGGCAAGCCCTCACCAAATACAAATAAGCACTCCACCACTTGATTGAACTTCTCAACACAGAAATGGTTAATTAAGAAACTATTTTATAATTATCTAGTAGTCAACTCGTGTACTATTTAGTGGTAGACAAAAAAGTTGTCCATCATCACATGGGTATTGCAAATTCTAGGGCATACTATTTAAAACGGTCTCATAGACATCACCATTAATGGTAAACATGTATGTACAATCGTGGACTGTGACATGGGTATTTTAATGCATCTTATAAGATGGGAATACATATAAGTTGGTGGTCTTGTTTCTACCAACCTTTAGACATCTTCTTCTAGTTTCTCATAAAATAAATCCACCACATAATATGTTCATGAAGCTATCATGTTGTTCCAAGCATCCATTACACGCTTTGAAGTGAACTGTTTACCTTGTGTGCACTTTAATAAATAGAAATCTGCACCTTCATCATTATCTTCTTCTCTGTTGACTACAAAGTTGTCATCCACTACCAATGCATCTGATAGACAGTTGCCATCACCTTCAAATGTAAAATTGGAAAAGGATGATTCTTTTCCTTCATCTCGTTCAGTGATAGGAGTCAAAGAATGTACGCCCAATTTTGAATGTGGCATTTGTTGATGCATCTTTTCCACTGACCTTGGATACAATGAGAGCAATAACATGTTAGTTCTCTAACACCAATGCAATGTCCATCTAGCCTTGAATAGCCATGAATCAAATGCAAGGATCAAACTTTAGATATCCGCTTACAATCCCAAGCCTTCTCCATGTTCACTTTGTCAATCTTCACTTACCAAAAGACCCATGTGACATCTCTCCCTTTTGACCCTTACAAATGTCCCCTAAGAATATCCACAACATCTGCAACACACTTCAACATTGCATTTTCAAGTTTAAGTTGCTCATGGGTTAGTACCCTTTTCACAGTTGCACCTGCACTATCATGTTCTCCCTTCCCATGCCCAAACTCAAAGAAGTTCCATATCATATTCATGGATGTTAACCTTGGATATCTTCCTACAAAGTAAAATGGATGTTTAGCTTTAAATTGAGAGATTGCACCATCTCACCATACCTAATGTTGGCTTAATTCAAGTTTAGCTCTCTCAACCATTGCCAATGTAATTGGAAACAATGTTGCACAATAAGGGTTTTTGCTTCTTGTCATCGGATATGAAGAAATGGATTACCTTTTTCGGAATGCCCTCCAAACAAAAATATGTGATATGCACAAAAATAGCTATCTATACAAATCACCAATGCATAGATTGTATTTCAGTTTGCTCACCAAATGTATAGTTTTCTGCAAAATCAACCACTAAAACCACAAGATTGCATGGGAATTCAAAGACACATATCTTAAACTGGTTCGCTTGCCATAAATAAATGAAATTATGCTTGATAAATTTCTTTAGAGTTTTCTCAAATAATCTTGTTACAACTTTGGGATTCATCTCCCTCTTTATCAATTCTTTTCCTTTACGAACTTGTCCTTCATACATTGACTTGACATCTTCAAAGATCTTTACAGGAATATGATATTCATCAATGCTAGTCTCTTGCAGATGCCACTTAAAATGTCCTACTCTGCAATCAAAGCACTCACCCATCACACGTTTGTACTAGCGGAATATGGTATCATTTTGATGTGGACAAAGAATACTCTCTATAATGATGCTAATTGATCAAAATGTAGTTGTTGAAGTATTGCACCTTGATGTCTTCCCTAATTGATAAATAGAATAGTCACAATTACAAAGATAGCTATGCACGATAGAGCTTGATTGATGTAGGAGATTGATTGCATCCTTAAGGTATGACATGTTACCGTTAGTGTCCATGTGAAAGGCCAAATGGACACCAGACACTTCTTTGCATATGTTCTCTAATAAAACATATAGTGGCCTGGTCAGTCACAGACTCTAAGTTTGACCGCATTTGTAAGACCTAAGAAGTCTGTCTTCCTGCTCCTTGTGTACTGTGTTTTCTGCGTATTCTGCAACCTCTGTGCGGAGTACTGTGTGCGGCCTTAGGAGCTCGGTTTTCTACTCTAAGCATATCGTCGTGGAGCTCTTGAGAAGGAGAGCGCACTATGGTGCATCGCCAACAAAATACTTCACTGGTATCAGAGCACTTCGAGGCAAAAGCTTTGTTCCTTTTGTGTGAGCGAAGCGACCCCCCCCCCAAGGCTTACAACTAAGGTGGTGACCAAGGCATAGACCTTGGCATACCTTGTCATCCGAGTCACCGTTGGCACCATTGGCTGTGCGCGAGGGAGGACCTCAACAATCAAGGAATATAGAGGTTCTCAGTACTTCCAGGGAGGTCACCCATCCCAGTACTGTTCCCCCCAGAGCTTGCTTAACCGTGACAATCTCTTGCCACTAAGCTACACTCTTGTGGTGTCTAAAGAAGGGGAAAGACTAAGGTTGACATTACCTTGAACAAGTGCTTTCAAAGCCTATTTCTAAAGCATTTTTGGGGTGTCTTTTGGAGCCATTTTGGAGTACTTTCGCACATAGTTCTCTTCACATAGGTCCAAGAACATCAAGAAGAGTGTTCTTTGTACTTCTCAGGCAATAAATATCAACCTTTGGGGCTGTATTTTCAGCCACACTCGTAAAACTACAGGTTTCTCGAGAGGTTTTTAGTTTTGGTGGGAGCGTCATTGTAAATTTATGCAGGTTTTTTAAGCCTATAACATCAGAGTTGACAGACACTTGCAGGTGTTATTGGCTAGTTTTTGGGTTGTGTATTCAGCCTTTTAGTGTCATTTTACTGCATATATTAGGCACATACACACCATGTACGCTTCTGTGGATACCGCTTATGTACGTCCATGTGGTCATTGATATAGCGATTACGTTCTTTGCATAAAACCTTTTACGTTTGATAAAGAGGGTTGTGGTGAGGTTTTCTTAACTACGAGACACCCAGATGTCAGGGTCTCTTCGGTGATGCAGGTGGAAGACTTACCCAGCCTCACCATAGGAGATGTATGATAGTTGTTCATAGGTGCTCGATAAGCCTAGTTGGCTTCTATTGGGTAACTGATTATATGCAGTGGAGTCAGTGATTCACTATGCAGGTAGACATGTCAGTACTTGCAGTTTTATGATACTTTGACACTGGTCATATGCTAATTTTGCAGAGGATACTCTGGCAAAATTTTTCCAGATTTCTGGTTTAGTCAACTATACAGTGGTCGATTTACTCCTTGATACACTTATTTGTTGGTGTTTGGACTCTTCTAGCTCCATTATCATTCTATTCAGTTCTCTACCACCATGGCATCAGAGGTCTTCGGCACATCCGGTGGATCAGGGTCTAGTGCTAGTGTTCCGAGGAGGAGCTATAACTTGCAGGGCAAAGAGCATTTTGAGATCCGAAAATTTGATGGCATAAACTTTGTTCTATGGAAGAATCAGATTAAAGATGTGTTGATTCAAAGGAGGCAATGGAAGCCAGTAAATGGGATTTCAAAGAAGCCTGCTAACATGGATGAAGATGATTGGGATGAGTTAGATGAAATGGCCAGGTCTACCATTCGCTTGCACCTAGCAGATAATGTTTACTTTACAATATTAGACTTTGAAAGTGCAGAGGAGCTTTCGAAGAAGTTATGCAATACATATGAAAAAGAGACGGCATCAAATAAAGTGTATCTGAAGAGAAAATTATATGACCTTCGTATGAAGGACACAGATAGTGTTGCTGCTCATCTAAATGAGTTTGATGCTATATTCTCCTAGTTACAGGCTCAAAAAATGGATATGGATAATGAAATGAAAGCAGTATTGAGGTTATGCACCCTACCATCATCATGGGATACGTTTTGCACAGTTATTAGCAACAGTGCACCTGGTGGTAAACTCGTCTATGATGACATATGTGGAGCACTCTTGAGTGACGAGATTCGTAGAAAATCCATGGTTGGCACTCAGAGTGGAGATGCATATATTGTTCGTGATTCTTACCAAGGAAAGAATCAACAACGTGGCAGGAGCAAGAACAAGGAAAAGAATGGTCAATGGAATAAGAGCAGAAGTAAATCAAGGAAGAGGGATATCGAATGTCATTATTTTCATAAGAAATGACACATGAAGAAATATTGTTATGCATAAAAGAATGCCAAAGGTAAAGGACAGAATGTTGATGGGCATGTTAAACAGTTACCTGCACCATCTACTTCGACTGTGAAGATTGAAGAAACTAATGCTATTTTTGATGATGCTGATGTGTTGACACTTGATAGTATTGTGCCATCTGAGGCACTTATGGCTGATTCTCTTTCCCACACCTGGCTGCTAGATTTTGGTGCTTCTTTCCATGTGACACCACATAGAGAATGGTTCTCTAATTATGTAGCAAAGTCTCTTGGTACCATGAGACTTGGTGACTCTTACCAGACTGATGTGGTGGGGATTGGAGATGTGGTTGTGCAGTTCATTGATGGTTCAAAATTTACTATGCATAATGTACGCCATATACCTCAGTTATCATGCAATTTGATGTCAGTTGGTCAACTTGATGAACTTGGTTACAAGGTGGTCTTCTATGCTCAGTCCTTTCGTATATCAAAGGGAAATATGGTTATTGCAAAAGGAAGCAAAGTTGGCTCACTTTATCCTTTATTTGTATCACAGAAAGAACACTTGTTAGCTGTTACGGAACAGCCTATGGCTTGTATTTGGCATGTTCGTTTGGGTCATATATCTTGTAGTGGAATGGAAAATCTTTCTCGTTTTGGCTACTTACCTATGTTATCTTTCTCTGATTTTTCATTTTGTGAGCATTATCAATATGGAAAGCAAACCAAAAATGTGCATAGAACGCACATTGATGCTTCAATTCAGCCTTTAGATCTTGTTCATACAGATGTGTGTGGTCCTATGCCCACTAGGTCCTTAGGTGGTTCTCTTTACTTTGTCACTTTCATAGATGATACTACTAGAAAAGTCTGGGTATATCCTATCAAATCAAAGGATGATGTATTCCCTACTTTCAGAAAATGGCTTGCTTCAATTGAGACTGAAAAAGGAACTAAGCTTAAGGCTTTACATTCAGATAATGGGGGTGAGTATACCTCACATGAATTCAGCCTTTTCTGTCAGTCTAGAGGGATTCGTAGAGATTTTATAGCTCCTTATACCCAGTACAGAATGGTATAGATGAGAGGATGAATAGAACTATTCAAGATAGAGTAGTCTCTATGTTGCATCATGCAAACCTCTCACAAGGTTTTTGGGCAGAAGCAGTATTGACTGCAGTTCATGTGATTAACCTTTCACCTAGTATTGCCAAAGGTCTGAAAGTGGCACAAGAGTTATGGACAGGGAAACCACCATATTATGATCATCTTCGATTTTTTGGGTGTGAAGCATATGTTCATATACCCAAGAATCTTAGACAAAAGTTGGACCATAAGTCAAAGAAATGCATTTTTCTTAGATATGGTCAAGAAGGACAATTTGGATATCGCTTATGAGATCCTAAAACAGGGTCAATGATCAGAAGTAGTGATGTCATTTTTAATGAGTCTAAGATGCATAAACAGCCCATTAAGGAGGTTGAAGTGAGAAGAGTGGTGTTTGAGGATACTAGTCCTCCGATTAGCATGCATAAAAATGCTGCAATAGGGATGTTTAAGAGAATGTCCATTCAGATCAATCTGCACATGTTCCTGTTCAGCAACCATTGAGACGTTCTGCACATGTCTCACATCCACCTGATAGATATGTTCCAGGTTTAGATTTTGTTATGCTAACAGATGCCGGTGAGCCTTCTTGCTACAAAGAGGCTATGTAGATTGAGGATCATGTCAAGTGGGAGCGTGCCATGAAGAGTGAGTTGGAACATACTTCAAATACAAGTTTTTCTAAACTCTCTTCAAGAAGAAAAGGCTTTGAAGCAACTCCGAGAAGGGGAAGCATTACTATGGTTAAACGATATAATCGGAAATTTGTCTGATAGACAGTTTCAAAATTTTGATGCAGTTGTATGTAATGAGACTACAAAATTAGCTATGATGTATAACGAACCAAATATTCAATTAATTCTATAGCTAGTAACCAATACAATTAGCTTGACTTTTTTAGTTTTTCTATTTTCGTCGGGGCAAAAGAGACTCGCGATTTTAAATTCCCGGATTCAAGAATCATTTTATAGTTTAAATGATACAATGAAGGCTTTTTTCATTCTTCTACAAACTGATTTATGTGTAGGGTTTCACTCACCCCATGGTTGGGAAATACTTGTAGTATCGTTTTTCAAACAGTTTGGCTTGATTTAAGCAACAACATGGTGTTGATTTTGAGGAAATCTTCTCTCAGTGGTCAAGATGACTACTTTGTGCATGTTGCTTGGATTCGTTGCAATGGAGGACTTAGAGATAGTCCAAATGGATGTGAAAACAGCTTTCTTGCATGGAGATCTTATAGATGAGATCTATATGGAACAACCACAGGGTTATGTAGTTCCTGACAAGGAAAGTCTAGTTTGTAAGCTCAAGAAGAGCTTGTATGGACTTAAATAGTCTCCTAGACAATGGAACCAAAAGTTTGATGCTTTTATGAAGTCCCAAGGCTATTCTTGGAGCAATGAGGATCATTGTCTCTACACAAAGAGATGCTCTGATGGCAGCTTGATATGCTTGATACTTTATGTCGATGATATGTTGATTGCTGGGAAGTCCTCTTATGATTTGTCAATTCTCAAAAAGAAGTTGAGTCAGACATTTGATATGATGGATTTGGGGGATGCCAAACATATTCTTGGCATGCACACTACTCGTGATAGGAGTAAAAGATGCATATACTTATCTCAAAATGAGTACATATCCAAAGTACTTCACCGGTTCAGTATGCAGGGTGGAAAGGCATTGACTACACCTTTACCCACATATGTGAAATTGAGCAAGGATGACTGCCCCAAATCAGATGAGGAAAAGGAATTCATGACCAAAATTCCCTATTAGTCTATTGTTGGTAGTCTCATGTACACTATGGTAGCTACGAGACCAGACATTGCATTTGTAGTGGGAGTTGCGAGCAAATATATGTCTAATCCTGGCAAGAAACATTGGGAAGCGGTCAAGATGATTTTGAGATATCTGAGTGGCACTAAGGACAAGCATCTATGCTTAGGTAGAGGGAAAGCATCCATTATTGGTTACACAGATTCTGACTATGTTGGTTGTGTAGACAATCGTTGTGAAGAGAGATGGTGGATGCAATCCAAAGATGAGTTGGTGCTACTTGCTAGAAAAACTTAACAGTGCTCTCAACCTGGTAGGAATTAGATAAATTCCTTTTGGACATAGAAAATAGACCTAGCAAGCTTCCCAATCCAAGTTAAAACACTTCAAATGATGGACTGAGCATTGAGAACAAGATTCATCAATTTCTAGAACATGCCCACCATTCTCGGGGATCTGTAGAGATAGACTAGTGAGCTGTAAAATGCAGATATCTCCCAAATTATAAATTCAATGACATTGAAAATTTGTATGCAAAAACTATATAGTAAGAGCTATCCAAAGCACATTAAAACACTGAAAAATGTAGAACGCGAGATGTGACCTTCTGAAGTTACTGCTCTAAGTGAGTATAGTAGAGAACAAAACAGAGAAGTAGATAATGACAAATGTATAGATTCACATATGATTACAACCACATTGGCAATGAATATTTGCACAATGGGAGTAGAATGATAGAGCTATGGAGTAATCTCTTCAATCTCTACAAAATGACATGAAGTGGTCATGTACAAGGCTTGCTTATCGCCTCTTCCTTCTTGCTCTTTTTATAGCTATTCTTGGAGGGAGTTTTGAATTTGAATTCAAATAACTCCACCTAAAAGTGATCCCCAAAATTAGGAGATATTCCCTCAGCTCAAAATCGTGGTTTTAGGTAGTTAGAGCCACGACCTTGCTTTTACATCATGGATGAGGTAAGCCATCCTTTTCCTTTTTTCTTTTTTCAATTACAAGAGATAAAATGTACTCTTTTACAAGAGGTGTTCACATGACTACACATGTGACTTACAAATGATCATAATATCAAGCATATCAAGCATATAGGCTTGGGTAAAATGCACCAACAGCGCCCCCTCAAGCCTAACATGCTTGGCCTCCAAATAAGTCTTCAATTGTCCTTGATTTCCTGCAAGCCAATCATCAACTTGAATCTACCTAACTTTGTACCATCAAGAGCTTTAGTCAACATGTCTGCACATTGCATACCTATAGAGACATAGGATAGTTGAATATCCTTGCTCATTAGCTTCTCCCTTACATAATGGTAGTGGACTTCAATATGCTTGGTTCTAGCATGGTATACGGGATTAGCTGCAAGATGTAGTGAGCTTGTGTTGTCACAAAAAATGTGAGGTGTTGAAGAATGAAGTCCAAGATCTGTGTACAAAGACTTTAACCACATGATTTCTTAAGTTGCATTAGCCAAACCTCTATATTTGGCTTCAATAGAAGATAATGCCACGGTTGGTTGCTTCTTGGATGACCAAGAAACGATTTTTGAGCCTACAAATGATATATACCCGGATTATGCTTCTTCTATCATCGCTAGATCCGGCCCAATCTGCATCTGAGTAGACCTTTAACTCAATATCTGAAGTATATGAATAAAACAAACCTTCATTCATAGTCCCCTTAGGTACTTGAGGACTCTCTTGGCCGCTTCCATATGTGGTCTTCTCAGCTTATGCATAAACTGACTCAATATGCTAACATTATAGCATATATCCACCCTTGTGAGTGTTGCATAGTTCAAACTTCCAACCAAGCTTTGATAGCTTGTGATGTCTTCAATTGGCTCTCCTTCATAAGCACTAAGCTTATGATTTTGCTCCATAGGTGTACCTACACACTTGGTATTTTCCATCTTGAACTTGACGAGCATGTCATGCACATACTTCCTTTGTGTGATGTATATACCTGAATCTGTGTAGATCAACTCCAATCCAAGAAAATAAGTGAGTGGTTCGAGGTCACTTATTTTGAACTCCTCCTTCATTTGAGTCTTTACTTGTTTGATTCCTTCAGATCATTGCGTGTGATAATAATATCATCAACATACACACATAAATAGATAACTTCAGATCCATTCCTCTTTATGAACAAAGAGGTATCCGCCTTGCTAGCTTTGAATCCTTGGTCCTGCAAATAAGTCACCAATCTGAAATTCCAAGCTCTTGGAGCTTGCTTCAATCCATACAAAGCTTTCTTTAGTTTGCATACATAGTTAGGATGATGTTCATCCTCATATCCAAGAGGTTGTGCCATATACACTTCCTCATAAATCCATCCATTCAAGAAAGCATTCTTTACATCAAGTTGATAGAGCTTCCAATTTCTAGATGCAGCAAGACTAATGAAAACCCTAATTGTAGGCATTTTTGCAACAGGAGAGAAAGTCTCCTCATAATCAATACCATGGGTTTGAGCAAACCCTTTAGCAACTAACCTTGCTTTGTGTCTATTTATACTTCCATCTGGATTCCTCTTGATTTTGTATATCCATCGAGATCCAATTACCTTCATAGACGGCTTGTTAGGTACAAGATCCCAAGTGTCATTCTCCTTCAAGGCTTCCATTTCTTCATCCATTGCATCTGCCCAAGCTTTCTTGCTTTGTGCTTCTTCGAATGTGGTAGGTTCTTCATTGGTTGAATCCTTTGCAATGTAGATTGAGTGCTTGGTGACCAAAGAAGTATCATAACCAAACCTCTCAGGTTTCTTCTTCTCCCTTGAAGACCTTCTAAGTGGTTGATGTGAGCTCTCGGGTCCATATGTAGCATCCTGCATCTTTGCTTTACCTTTGTTCTTCCATAGCTTTAGTCTTTCCAAGTCTTCTAGGTCAATCTCCAAATCACTTTCTTCAATCTGCTTTGGCTCCTTTGGTTGAAGTGATGGAAAATCTTCATCCAAGTCATAAGGCAGCTTCACTTTCCTATCATCATCAAACCATGATTTGTTTTCATCAAAATTACATCTCTACTCACAAAAAATCCTTTATTGGTTGGATTGTACAATCTATATCCTTTTTGGTTTTGATCATAACCAATGAATACACACTTCTCCGCCTTGGGATCCAATTTCCCTCTTACTTGAGAAGGGATGTGATCATAGGCTAAGCATCCAAAGATTTTACAATGCTCTAAACTAGGTCTTCTTCCATTCCACACTTCATATGGAGTTGTTCCATCTAGTGACTTAGATGGAAGTCTATTTATGAGATATGTGGTTGTCGACACAGCCTCTGCCCATAGGTAGTTTGGCAATCCCTTTTCGTTGAGCATGGACCTTGCAGCTTCGACAATAGCTCTGTTCCTCCTCTCTGCTACACCATTGAGTTCGGGTGTATACCTTGTAGTGACTTCCCTTTTAATGCCTCTTTCATGCAAGAAGGCATCAAATTCCAAAGAGAAGTATTCTCCTCCACCATCTGATCTGAGTCTTTTCAAAGTCCTACCTGTTTGGTTTTCAACAAGAGCAATATACTTCTTAAAGCAATTAAACACTTCATCCTTGTGCTTCATGAAAAACAGAATGGTCAACCTGCTACAATCATCTATGAAAGACACATAATATCTTGAGCCTCATATAGATGGCAGCATCTGTGCACTTGCAGCTCATCATGATTGGAATGTACATTAGTTGGACATTAAAACAACATTTCTAAATGGTGGCTTGCATGAAGAAGTGTATGTTTTTCATCCCCATGGCTTTGTGCAGAAAGGGCATGAAAACCAGGTGTGCAGGTTAAAGAAGGCATTATATGGTTTAAAGCAAGCACCACATGCTTGGTATGAAAATATATGTGCCTATTTGATTGCACATGGTTTTGAGAACAGTCCAACTGAAAGCACCTTATATGTTAAGCATGCTAATGATGTGCTTCTGATCATTGTGTTGTATGTTGATGACATGCTGCTCATTGGTCCTCATTGGAAGCATATTGCTGATTTCAAGGCTGATTTACATGCCTCATTTGAGATATCTGATTTTGGGCATTCACATCATTATTTGGGCATTCAATTTATGTATGTTGATGGTGGAATGGCTTTGTGTCAAACAAAATATATTGACACATTATTGCAGCGCTTTGGCCTTGAAGACTGTAAATCTATTACCACTCCTATGGAGACAGGTTTATGATTGACTCTTCATGATGCTGGAGATGCATTTGATATTGTTCTCTATCAACAAGTTATTGGATGCTTGATTTATTTATGCATTACTCGGCTAGATATTCAGTCTTTTGTCTCACATATGAGCAAGTTTATGCATTGCCTAGGTGTCAAGCATTGACAGATGGATAAGTGCATCTTTTGCTACTTGAGTGTTACCCAGGTATTTGGGTTGTTTTACCCCAAGCGGGGATCACTACTGCCAGATTTGCATGATTTTTCTAACTCTGACTGGGCTAGTTTCTATGACACTCGTGTGTCCACCAGTGGTTTTTTGCTTCATGCTTGGTAGCTCATGTGTATCTTGGTTGAGCAAGAAGCAGCCTACTGTGGCCACTTCTAGTTGTGAGGCTAAGTATAGGGCAATTTTCATAGCGACTGTTGAGTGTGTGTGACTGAGATGCCTTATGGCTAATTTGGGTGTTGGTCAATCTTCTGCCACCACCATCTTCACTAATAGTCAGAGCGCATTGGCAGTTGCGAGGAACCCTGTGTTCCATGCTTGCACTAAGCACATTGAGGTGCATTATTATTATGTCAGGGAGAGGTTTTCGGCTGGAGAGATCAGCTTGGCATATGTGCCCACGTAGGAAAACATTGCAGACCTTTCCATGAAGGCTCTGCCTAGGGAGAAGTTTGAAGCTTTCCACAAAGCTTTGGGCTTACTTCCTTTTGTGGATTGATTCCACATAGCTTGACACTTCCTTATACATGAATGCCAGCTCCTTGTTCACCATGTCACTCCCAAGGGGGATTTGTTGATGTGTTTAGGTAGTGATGTGTGTGAACACTCTAAGATCGCTGGGGCACTTTTTTCCCTCTTTAGGAGGTTTTTTTCCCCCAGCTTGTATATATGCCTATTGCCCTAATGGGCTACTTATCTTTGTACATTCTAGTGGTAATACATTCAATATTGTGTGTTGTGCTCCAAGCTTCTACTTCTTCCTTGTGTTGTCTACGTGCTTCTGCAGACATCTAACTCCAACAGTAATGCCCAATCATTAAAATAGATTATTCAATGAGTAACTACACAAAAGCATTGATTCATTAATTAAGCAATAAACACAAAAAAAAATCTTGACATACATTTTGTATTCTCAACTCTAGAATGTTGAAGACATATCACAAAGGGGATTAGATTCGTGTTTTTTATCAATTTAAGACTACCATTTCAATGACAATTGCACTTTTTTTTTAATAGTACCATACATCCAATAATAGCCCATACAATCTATTATCTTCACTTGATATCGAGTATTTGAAAGTTACTAAAATGTTATGAATTAAAAACACCAATTCATTACACTGCACTATTAGGTTTAAGTTCTTCATGGGTTAGCACCCTTTTCACAACTGCACCTGCACCATCACGTTCTCCCTTCCCATGCCCTGAATCAAAGAAGTTCCTATCATAGTCATGCCTGATAGCCCTGCATATCTTCTTGTGAAGTAAAATGGATGTTTAGCTTTAAATTGAGAAGTTGCACCATCTAACCATACCCAATGTTGGCTTAAGTCAAGCTTTAGCTCTCTCAACCATTGCCAATGTAATTGGAAACAATGTTGCACAATAAGGGTGGCATGCTTCTTGTCATTGGATATGAAGAAGTGGATTACCTTTTTAGGAATGACCTCCAAATGAAAATGTGTGATATGCACAAAAATAGTTATATCTGTACAGACCACCAATGCATAAATTGTATTTCATTTTGCTCACAGAATGTATAGTTTTCTGCAAATCAACCATTGAAACCACAACATCACTTGGGAATTCAGAGACACATCTTAAACTGGTTCGCTTGCCATACACAAATGAAATTCCAAAAGTTTTACCTCATCTGCTAAGCTTCAATCTCCTCCCTTTTCTTTCTCTCTGCTAAACTTTGATGTTTCTTCTCATCTTGCAAACTTGCTCCTTGAAAAACAATCTCTCTCAATATTCCCCACTCACGATGCACAATGCAGAAAAATTATCGATAGTGATGGCATATGTCATGAATGCTCCTCCTTGATAAAAAGTCTCTCTCAAGGTTCCCCACTCAAGATGCAACGTGCAGAAAAACTCCCAATAGTGATGGCACCCATCGTGAATGATCCACACTCCACTACACAACGTGCATACACTCACCCCTGCCACTAATGCTTTTAATTTTCTCTTTCAAGAAGTCATACACATAGGCTTAGCTAAGAGGGATTGGTTTTTTCCAGCTAATTAGCAATGTCTTGGACTTCACTTTTTTGTAAACATCAACATACTTTCACCCAACAAATAGAGCACGCATCATCAACTACAAGAACTTTGAAGAAATAGGCATCACAATATAAACCCTAATTGATTGAAAATGAGAATATACAAAAATTTGAGGAAATATGTATTTCTATCAAAAAGTTCACTAGAAGAAAATCTACTATAATGATTCCAAAGCTTTTATGCAAGCCTTTTTGGTTTTAGGCTTAACTAAGTAGTTTCTTAAATTCTCAGCCATTATGGCTAGCTCATCTACACTCTGCAAATGATTGGCCATACCTATCCAAATGTGGACCTCTACTTCCTAGAGAAACTCATTATTTTCACTCATCTATTTACAAATATACACTTGTTTGTATTTGTGATTAGGGGATCTTTATAGAGGCTTTTGGAGAATGCATTGTATTTCATCATTTGGAAAACCACATCTTGTGTATACTCCATGTGCACAATTCCAACTATTTCATTGTTGAAACTCTTCATATAGTTCCACAGGGATAAGTCCCTCCTTGAGCTTTTGCATGCAATCACCTTTCCTTCCTGCAAAATAATCATTTTGAATTGTTGACTGCAATGAAATAAATATCAATTAAAATCTAATACATAAAAGACAAACTATAATCAATGTGTAGATACTTATAGTGGCTACATCATCCAATTCTACTACTTCTTCCTTATTGATGTCCATGCTCGCTTGACATTTGAATCCTTGACATTTGGAATCATATGATGTTTCCTAAAAAGTCACTCTCTGAATAGTCTTGATGTCCCTTTCCCCCTTTAATTGTCTTTAATAGTCCTACAACTACAACCTGTAAGTTTTCTTGTACGTTTCTAAAGTATTTCATACAGTCTGATCTTCTTCATCCATGCATATCCTATTGTCTTTGGAATTAATTTCAACTATCACTAAAAGTCCCTTGTCTTCTCTTATACAAAGATTTTTTACAAATATCATCCAAAAACAAGAGCTCAAGCTTGCTAGTGATGAGTAGATTGAAAAATCTCAATCCATCTTGGGAAAATCTTTTGTGATACTTTTCCCTTCCTTATAGCTATCTTTTTCATAATTTTCATCGGTTTGCATTAGTATTAATGCCATGGAGACTTCCATTTCCTCAGGAAGAAATTATTATTTCTCTTTAACATCATCAATAGCCTCTCTAACTATTGCATACATGGCTTTCATGTCTTTCTCATCTTTGCTTCCTTTATCTTTTGCATTCCCTTCAAGAAAAAACCAAAAAAATACATTTCTACTAGTAAGAACTATTTCCCAATGGGGATATTAGAGGTCGCCATCATCATTTCCTTGGTGAATTCACAAAAATAGGATTTAGTAAGAGTTTTTTTAAACCTCATGAATCTTTGATGGAAGGAGTTATTCTTTCCGTACATGAGCTTGAGATAATCAATGGGTACCCAAGAGCCTCCTATACCAAGAATACTCACTACATATGACAATACATGTTTGCACATGTATTGTTGTATTTCGTTAAATGATTAAGGATGAAGCATTCGCGTCCTATCGATATATATGTCCACAAAGAAAACAAACATGTATTCCTTAGGATTTAGATTATGAATAACTAGCATCGCAACCAATGTAGATTGTGTAGGATCCACTATCGTTAGATCAAGAGCATTCATAGAGTGGTGCACATGAGCTCTCTCACGAAGATTTAAAAAACGAACTGAATTTAGAAGAAAGTGGGTTTTACACTTCTTTTAAAACTTAAATTTAAAAGAATAAAATATAATAAATTTATTTATAATAGTGCTCAATTTCTATCCATTGTATATGATGGTGACAAAATGATGAGTCCATATCCATTGTAATCAATAGAATTTTATGTTAATGTGTTGCAATAAACTCATTTTCTTACACAAAGGTGATGTCTTCTATCGCTTATGTATAGCTTTACCATCAACAAAAAATACAAAGTTGTTTCCCCATTGAAATATAATGACTAAATATTCTCATAAATTTTCAAGCAACCAATATTTGGTCATAGTGACATCATGTATTTTATCTTTCTCATCACCAATATGAATAGATCACTATTCTGAAGTGGATATATCAAAATCCAATGCTTCTCATCCGAACTTGCTAATCTCTATCTTCTAAAAGCGAAGATAATTGATATTTGTTGATTGTTGAGGCTATATGGAATTGTCATGTCATTAAGAACCAAACATTTGAATGTCTCCTTTTTGCTTCACTATCTTCTATCTTCATGGTGAAGGAAGCAAACTATCCAATGTTGAATCCCATTTCAAATCAACAACAATGGTGTTTGATGGATTATCCCTGTATGGACAATGAACAAAAACACGTGCACAATCAAAAGAAAGGACGCAATGGCCTTATGCAAGCCATATGTGCATTTCATTGCAACTTGTATATGCATATGAATCTTTCAACTAGTGAGTGATATTGTATCACTATCAAGAATTGGCCATGCAGGGCTATCCAAATCTAGTGAAGGTAATATCTCCAATCTACCATATCCCCTTGATCATGAAGGAGCTTGATAAATGCATTTGTAAAGAAGAATATCCTCCTCAACTAATTTAGAGGGATTCACATCTGCATATGCCAAACTCCCTATATCGATATGCATCACATTAAAAATTCTTATCAATGATTCCAAGGGTTTCCATTCATAGAAGATTGATGAAAAAACATCTGCAAAATATTATCCACCCATGACATCGTTAAGAATTGGAAACAAAAAAGAAATTAAGTATCACTCACAATTTTATGTATAGGTTTCCAGTGCATTTTCAAGGAGTTTTAATTGTGATGCATTGTAGACATGCTGGACTTTAACCAACTTCCCCTCTATGTTCCAATGATATTTCATCTAGTTGAGGTGCTTCCTTGCAACTTTTTGAGCATCTCTAGTGATGGGCTTCATGATAATCCACATTTTTATTGTAAAAACTTTGATGCTCCAAATTCCATCCTCTTGAAAAACTTTTGTGCTAAAACATTCAATTTTAGTGTGGTATCCTCTTCAATGTGGACTCATGTTTGTATTGAAACCTTCAACTCTGTAGATATTCATAGCAAAGAAGAATAAATTTGAGAGAAAATATTATTTACCAAATACAAAAGAGAAAATGCTTAGAACAAAAAAATATAAAGTAGATTTGTAGATATTTTCCTCCAGGAGACTATGTTTTTTAGATGAAGCTTTCTTCTTGACTTTAAAATTAATAGTGCACCTTTAACTCTCTAGATTTGCATTGAGAAATAGGAAACTGTTAGAAAAAAGATCTTACACTATAGAAGTGTATAATATAAAATAGATCTCTAGATCTATACCTCCTTATACTTGTAGGTCTTCACTTAAAGTACAATGGTTCTTAAAAAATGGGCTTGCACTAGATACAAAGAATAAAGAGCTTGAAATATATATATATATATATATATATATATATATATATATATATATATATATATATATATATATATATATATATATATATATATATATATATATATATATATATATATATATATATATATATATATATATATATATATATATATATATATATATATATATATATCGCTCCTAGAACTACAACTCTACAACAAATTTCAAGGATTTGGGTGACAAAAAAGAAAATGGCAAGTTTACATAGTAGCATGGTAGAAGTGAGTTCCCAAAAGTGAAGAGAGGCCAAAATCTAAGTTTTCCAAAGAGAAGAGTGTGAAAAAATCATAAGTGTGTTTCCAAAGACAAAAGTGATCTAAGAGGACTTTTCAAGGAGAAAACGCTTTTGAAGATTCTCTAGAGTATTTAGTTCAAAAAGAGATGAAAAGTTACTTGAAAGCTTTTAATGCATGTAACTTTCAAAATTATCAACATCTAGAAAATGACATAGAAATTGACTTTAAGGGGACTTTTCATGAATTTGATATAGGGAATCTCCTCTTTTTTTATCATTTGACCAAATTTCTACTCTCGATTATGAACCCAATGTTTTTGGTGGTGTCCTAAAAGCCTATTGGATAAAAAATAAGGTTTTTTAATTTTGTGGCGAATAAACTGGCCCTTGACGACCACAAACTTTTCCTAATGTCTCTAGCACATCGGACATTGCTTCTTTCACCAAAGATTTTATTGAATCTAGAATTACTCTTGCATCAATGGGGTTTCCCTTTGGTTCTTTCTCTTTTCTAGGTCCTTCCACTGAATCTTCTTCTTCCCAAATGACTCTTGATTGAGTGATAGAGAAGGTGAGGAATCCACTTCTTCATTTGACTAGTTAGCCTCTTTCTGCTTAGCTTGAACAAGCATAGCTGCTTGAAGTAGATCTTGCCCTTCAAATTCACTACCAATTCTAATGATTTCCACCATTTTTAGTGGCATGTGAGTAGTGGCTTGTGGATTTTTTAGGGAAATCCTTGATCAAATGATCCTTTCAATAATCCTCACTATATCCTTCAATCTTCCAAGTAAAGGTTCTAAAAGCCGTGGTCATAGGACCATACACATCTATATGAATGAGATTTAAAGGCTGAATTGAAGATTGGATGTCCATTTTATGCACATTTCTAGTTTGCTTTCCATATTGACAATTCTCATAGAATGAAAAATCAGAGAAAGATAACAGAGGTAACTAGCTAGAATGAGAAAGGTTTTACATTCCACTATGAGATATGTTGCCCAATTGTCCATGCTAAATACAAGCCATAGGCTAGTTAGTAACACGTAACGAGTGTTTTTTATGATACAATATGCAATAACCATATTGCCCTTTGATATGCAAAAGCATTGAGCATAGAAAACCACCTTATAACCAAGTTCATCAAGTTGATCAACTTACATCAAACTACGTGATAACTGAGGTACATGCATACATTATGCATAGTAAATTTTGAACCTTCAGTGAACAGCACAACCACATCTCCAATCCCCACAATGTCATACTGGTAAGAGTCACCAAGTCTCACGGTACCAAGAGACTTTGCTGCATAATCAGAGAACCATTATCTATGTGGTGTCGCATGGAAAGAAGCACCAAAATTTAGCAGCCACATGTGGGAAAGGGAATCAGTGATAAGAGCCTCAATGGGCATAGTACTGTCAAGTTTGAACACATCAGCATCATCAAAAATAGCATAATTTATTCAATCTTCATAGTCAAAGAACATGGTGCAAGTAGCGATTTTAACATGCCCATCAACATTCTATCCTTTACCTTTAGCATTCTTTAATGCATAACACTCTTTCTTCATGCATCCTTTCTTGTGCTAATAATGGCATTCAATATCCTTCTTCCTTGATTTGCTTCTACTCTTATTTTGTTGACCATTCTTTTCCTTGTTCTTGCTCTTGCCATGTTGTTGATTCTTTCCTTGGTAAGAATCATGAACATTAAATGCATCTCCACTTTGAGTGCCAACCATAGATTTTCTACAAATCTCATCACTCAAGAGTGCCCCACATATGTCATCATAGGCCTATTTACCACTAGGTGCACCATTGCTAATAGTTGTGCAAAACGTATCCCATGATGATGTCAAGGTGCATAACAACAAGACTACTTTCATTTCATTATCCATCTCCATTCTCTGAGCCTGTAAATGGAATAATATAGCATCAAACTCATTTAGATGAGCAACAACACTATCTGTGTCCTTCATGTGAAGTTCATATAACTTTCTCATTAGCTACACTTTATTTGATGTCGTCTCTTTTTAATATGTATTACATAACTTCTTCCAAAACTCCTTTTCACTTTCACAGTCTAATAATGTAAAGTAAACATTAACTTCCGGGTGCAATCAAATGGTAGACATGGCCATTTCATCTAACTCATCCCAATCATCTTCATCCATGTTAGTAGGCTTCTTTGAGATTCCATTTACTAGCTTCCATTGCCTCCTCTGAATCAGCACATCTTTAATATGATTCTTCCATAGAGTAAAGTTTGTGCCATCAAATTTTTGGATCCCAAAATGGTCTTTGCCCTGCAAGTTATAGCTCCTTCTCGAAACACTGGCACTAGACCCACATCCACTAGAGGTGCCCAAGACCTCTGATGCCATGATGATAGAGAACATAATAGAATGATAATGGAGCTAGAAGAGTCCAAACAACACTAAGGCTCAAAGAAGGATGACCAAGTATCAAATTCTGGGAAAAAATTAAGTAGTCTTCCTAGAAAAATGAATTAATCATCAATGATGACCAACCAAAAGGATTATTGAGAATAAATGTGCTCACACCAATAAGTGTGACCATTGTGTAGTTGTCAAATCCAAAAAATTGGGAAACATTTTGCCAGAGTATCCTCTGCAAAATGACCATATGACTAATGTCAAAATCTCATAAACTTCAAGTACAAACATGTCAACCTAGATAGTGAATCAATAACTCCAATGCATATAATCAATTACCTGAAAGAAGCCAACTAGGTTGATCAAGCACCAATGAACAATTATCACACATTTCTTATGGTGAATCTAAGTAAGTTTTCCTCTTGCATCACCAAAGAGAACCCGATATTTAGGTGTCTCCCAATTAAGAAAACCTCACCATGACCCTTTTTATCAAATGTAAAACTGTTATATCAATGACCACGTGGACATACATCAGCAATATCCACAAAAGTATACATAATGGGTATGTGCTCAATATATGCAATAAAATGTCCTTGAAAGGCTGAATTCACAGCCCAAACACTAGACAACAACACCTACAAGTGTTTATGAGCTCTTTAGGCTCAAAAGCCTACATTTGTGGTGGTTGCTCCCACCACAACTAAAACCTTTCAAGAAACCTATAGATTTACTAGTGTGGCTGAAAACAGAGCCCCAAAAGGTGAACATTCATTGTCAAAGAAGTACAAAGAGAACTGTTCTTGATGTTCTTGAACTTATGTAAAGAGAACTATGCATAAAAGTACTCCAAAATGGCTCCAAGAATCACACCAAAAATGCTTCAAAACAAGCTTTGAAAGGAAAGAATGAAGCTTTGAGGGGACCAAAACATGCTCAAGTTAATGTTAACCTTAGTCTTTCCCCTTCTTCAAGCACCACAAGAGTGTAGCTTAGTGGCAAGAGATTGTTGGTTAAGAGAGCTTTGAGGGAAATAGTACTCGGATGGGTGACCTCCCGAGAAGTACCGAGAACCTCTATCTTCCTTGATCATTGAGGTGCTCCCTTGTGTGCATCCAACGGCACCAACGATGACTTCTGTGACTCAGATGACAAGGTATGCCAAGGTCTATGCCTTGTTCATTGCCTTGTTCATTGCCTTGTTCATTGCCTTGTTCATTGCCTTGTTCATAAGCCTTGGAGAAAGTAGGTGGTCGCTCGCTTCACTTGCAGAAAAGGAACAAAGCTTTTGCATCGAAATGCTCTGATACAAGTGAAGTACTTCTATGGTGATGCACAATGGTAGAATCTCCTTCTTGAGAGCTCCACAACAATACCCTTGCTGTAGAAACCCAAAATCCAGTGCCGCATAGAGTACTCCACATAGGGGGTGCAGAATACACAAAACACACAGTACACAGACCACGAACATAGATTACTTAGGTTGTACAAATGTAGTCAAACTTAGAGTCTATAGCTGACCATGCCACTATATGTTTTATTAAAGAAAATATACAAAAGTGTCCAATGACCATTTGGCCTTTCACATTGTTGTATAATTCATTGGTTCAAAAGGTTAAATATATGGATTCTAAAGGTTACGATATAAAGTATGTTTTCCTTAGTCTAGCCCTTGAATTACCTTTGGAACACGCCTTAAATATTTTGGTGAAACAGTTGGTTTTAACCCATTAGGGTATTTATTCATATGAAACACCCAATTGAATGGTTGGAACCTTAGGGTTGATTTATCCTAAGGTGTGGGAACCTTAGTCTTGGGAGAAGCTTCTCTAGGAGCCACCTTGTGTGCACATGAGAGAAGAATCCTCATTTGATTTAGAAGGCATGTGATAGACCTTGGGAAATTAGAAGGCATGTGATCACCCTTGGGAAAGTGTCCACATGAGGGCGACTTGGTTGGACACTTGGCCAAACCCAAGGAGATGCACCCCCTTGGCCTAGAGGTATATATGGGTCGAGTTGGATGGGTGGATATGTACTCTCTCTTCTCTAGTAGTCTTGCTAGTTGGTTGATTATTTCATAGTATAGTTGCTTGTGGAATTTAGTTTCAAAACATTGGTATACAGAGCTGGCTTTGATTTCCTTACAACTTTGAGGAGATACATGGAATTGAGTTTTGCATGAGTAGATACCCCACGTTGTTCTCGTGAGAGCATCCGATACCCTCTTAATTTTCATACATTGCAAAAGTTCCACTATGGGTGAATGTGCTCTATGGGCAAAGCATAGACGTGACATGTATTGGTTGTCCATCCATTACGGATAGTCGCAGTGGGTATCAACCTACCCAGGTGCTAATTGTAGTGTAAACAGGGAAGGAGTGACCATTGCTAGGTGCACTCCTCTTCCCCTTTTGCTTTTTAACATAAAGATTATTCAAGGTCGATATATAGCCTACTTTTTGGATGTAAAAGAACTTGTATATGGGATATATTGTAGTGCACCCAATGCCTTTCTTCTTATTTTCTACTTTCCAAGTTGGTTTTCCTAGTTCTCTTCTCCATCTTGTTCAAGTAGAGATGCTCATGCATGGAGTAGAGACTCATTTCTCCTTTGACTTTTACGAATAGCGATTTCCATAGAAATGAGTATGAACTATAATAGAATGTTTCTTACTACACTCCTTGCTCTTTCAAAGAGCCAAAAGGTGGAGATGGACAATTCCTAATACAGTTTCTTCTCAATTATTCTCTTACTTCTTTTTTAATAGATAGGAGGGTGTTGGAAGAGATGGATGGATACCTCAAGGAAGTGAGGTGGTATTGCTAAAACCTGCTTTGTACCAGCCTTGATGCACTTTAGAGTTATAAATTATTCCCTTTTAGCTTGCAAATGACACCAAAAAAGGTGTACTTTGGAATTGATAATTGAAAAAATTAATCCAAAATAGAGTAGTGTTGAAAAACTTGTTATTTTAGTCCATACACCTGCTCGTTCTTTTTACTCATAGCTCATAACATAGTAACAACTGGCAAAATTCCTCTTGGGGAAATTCAATTAGCTTAGATAGATAATGATTGCAAGTGGAATCATTTAAAATGATCAACTATGCTCTGAGAAATAACTTTAGCAAATCAGATCTTACCCCCGATATTTTAGGGGACAACCAGTAGATGACCAGTGAGCACTTTGAAGGTGATTTCTCCCTTATGCCTGAACCAAATGCCTTGAAATTTTTATAGCACAAAGTAGATTTCAATTTGGTTCCAACAAGCCAAAGGTAATGTAAAATGTTTGAGTATTCATTGAGATATGATGAGAAGAAGTTGACTATTTTGAGTAGTCATAGCAGAGAAGTAGATAGAGATGTTCAATGAGCTATATGTATTATAGAACATAATTGTACAGAGTCATTGGCATTGTAATGATGCTCAATAATGATGAATTGAGTGAGCTATAGTGTGAGCTACTCAAGTTCTACAAGTGATCAAGGAGTGAGCTCTGAATGAGGCACACACAGCAAGATTTTACAAAGTCTTTTACATGTGTTACTTCTAAGTTTGAATTTTGAATTAAAACTTTGGCTCCAATCAAAAAGTGACTCCACTAATTTAGGAGATATTCCCTCAACTTGAAGTCGTAGCTAATATTCTCCTAACTCCATGAGTTATAAGCTTTTACAAGATTCTCCAAAGAATTAATGTTTTACAATGGTAAATGATCAAGTAGTTACAAGCTATAGTTCACATGAATCATCAAGTGCTAGTACATTTCTGTACCAAGAATCTCAAGCAATTTAGTGCTTGAACTTAGTAGAGTTAGAGAATGAATGCTTAAAAGCTTCTATTCTCTCTTCTCTTTCTAAGTAAGTGAAGTTCTATGCAAGATTACGACCACCACCTGCTAGAGAAATGACTCTCCTCCCAACCAATTGCCTCTATATATAGCTCTCTCCAGGGGACTACCTTCTTGGGCAGGTGGATACTGACATCCATGTGTCAGCCATGTAACTGCATATGTCCCAAGTGTCCCAATTAACTCGAGTTAACTCAAGTGGATGCTTCTAGAAGGCTCTAGATCTCTTTGGTGTAGCCCATGGGGATTGAACCCAAGACCTCCTCCTTCACACCCATGAGACTTAACCACTAGGCTAAGTGGATCACTTGGTTACAAGAGTAAATGATCTCCTAGTAAGTCTAGACTTGAGATCTTTGGTCATACACACGGATGACCAAATGGTGTCTAATTTTAGATTCGCCTGAATCGACCAGACTCTTAGATCATGGACTTACTTTATTACATTCTTCCCCGCTTGGAAAAAATTTTCATCCTAAAAAATTAGAGCTTTATATACTATAGGCAACCCCCAAGCCTCATGTTCTAAAATCGGAAGAACATGGTCATGTTCTAATACTAGAAGAACATGTCTCATCTATGTGGTGGCATCCCTGCCCAAATAATTCAAAACATTGTCTCACTTTGCACTTTGATAAATTGGTCAAAGTTCAAAGTAGTGAATGAATAATAAGGGTGGATCTAAAAACATCCCTCACCAATTCATAGTTTTCACTAGGTGTGATTTGGGCACAAACATGTGAACTGGGTGGATTCAAATTACTAGTCCATTTATGGGCATGACTTGTGCGGACTTAGTAACAAAGGTGGGATTCTTATCCCTCACAAGACTTTGAGAACTCTTGATTCACTTGAATTTGATTTGTAGATCTTGAAGTTTGGTTGTCCCAAATATCTAACTTGGATGTTTGTACAATGGTTTACTCCTATCCAACAGTTACTTGATTTCTTTACTCAATTAGAGGACTAATTTGTCCTAATGAGTTTAAAAATCCTATGTAAACTGTAGGAGAAAGTTTACCATTTTCTTTGAATCAATCATACTATAACTTGACCAATTCAAATTAAAAATGAAAATTGTCCAACTTAGGACACTTTTCTCAAAGACTTGTGCTAAAAGTTATTGGGAATTGTGAATCTTATGAGCAATTCCTAATTTCACTATTCTAGAGTATTACTGTACTCTGGAAAGTTATGAAAATATGCTAATAACTAGACGCAGACCCAAATGAAGAAATCAATCTTGAACTTGTCATCTTTCAATGTTTGAAAAGGTTCTTGTATAGAACATCTATCTAGGATGTTTAATTTAGTTACCTAGTTCTAACCAAATAACCCTCGTCTTTTGTGAAAAGAATCAGATATCATATATGAGCCAAAAGACTCGAAAAGTGGAAGGAGAGAATAAACTTCTATACAACCAATTCAAACTTCAAAAGATAAACTTGCAAGGAGTCAATTTTTGGATGACTCAAGACTTTAACTCAACAATGACTTATTTCAACAATATATTGAAGCATTTTTCTATCATCAAGAGAAATAAATTGGATTCTCAAAAAGATTCAGAGCAAATCTAAAACATCATCTATCCACAAGATACTAGTACGGTTTCTAACATCAGTGTGTTGACCCATTAAAGTTCTATTGATGAGTTTTTTCTCAAGTAATGCTTCACTTCAGACTAAGTCCATGCATATATTCAATCTTTATGACTCCTTATTGGGAATGCAATTCTTGTGCATTTCTTCAAGTCAAAGGATTGAATTTACCAAGTTACACTTGAAACTTTTTGATTGACTTAGTCAGTCTTTTTCTTAGTTGAAAGGATCATTTCAATGTCAAAGTGCTACTTGTTTAGAAATTTATCAATTTTTTCTTAATCAACACTTTATCTTGAAGTGTCTCAAAATAAGAACAAGTCTTTCATTCTTTTTCATGTTCCAGAATAAGAACGATTCTTTTTTTCTTTTTGAAAAAGAAGATCTTGGAGGTTACTTACTTCATATATTCTATTTCCTTGATCTTGAAGTTATCTTGAAATATCTTAAGATACTCTCCTTGAATTTCAACTCCTTCTTTGAAGTTTTAATTCCCTTGAGGATCAAACTTAACTTCAAGATCCAATCTAGGACTAAAGGAATAATTATCATCCCATGGTCCGATGTCCCATACCATCTTTCCTACATCAATCTGAGCATAAAATTTGGTGTCCCATACCACCCTATTTTATAGTCACATTGATGTGTGAGTGATAGTTATCCGAAATTCAAAACATATCTTTATAGAGTACCTTCTCCCTTCAATTCCTTATGAGAATTTTGAAGTTTTAGGTATCACCTCTAACTAGATGTTCTAGGTTTTGATCCCTTCACATGATCATTCCATGATGTTTGCTTTCCTTTGGGAACTTGAAAAGCCTGCCAATGCTTGACTCCTGGGCAATGCATAAACCTGCTCATCTGTGAGACAACAAAATGAATATATGGCCGAGTAATGCATAAGTAAATCAAGCATCCAATAGCTTACTGATAGAGAACAACATCAAATGCATCTCCAACATCATGAAGACTCAGTCATAAAACTGTCTCCATAGGAGTAGCAATATGTTTATAGTCTTCAAAGGCCAAAATGCTGCAATAATGTGTCAATATATTTCGTTTGACACAAAGCCATTCCAGCATCAATGTGCATAAATTGAATGCCCAAATAATAACGCAAATGCCCCAAATCAGACATCTCAAATGAGGCCTGTAAATCAGCCTTGAAATCAGCAATATGCTTCTCATGAGGACCACTGAGTAGCATCTCATCAACATACACCACAATGATCAGAATTACATCATTAGCACGCTTGACATATAAGGTGCTTTCAGTTGGATTGTTGTCAAAACCATGTGCAATCAGATAGGCATGTATCTTTTCATACCAAGCACGTGGTGTGTGCTTTAAACCATATAATGCCTTCTTTAACATGCACACCTAGTTTTCATGCCCTTTTTGCACAAAGCCACGGGGTTGAAAAACATAAACTTCTTCATGCAAGTCAACATTCAAAAATGTTGTTTTAATGTCCAACTGATGTACATTCCAACCATGATGAGTTGCAAGTACACAAATGCTACGAACAGTACTCATTCGGCAAGTAGGAGCAAAGGTTTCATCAAAATCAATGCCTTTTTCCTGCACATACCCATTTGCAACAAGCCTAGCCTTTTACATGTCAACTGTATCATTAGGTTTACGCTTCAGCTTGTATACCCACTTAGTGCCAATGGCCTTCTTGCCATGAGGCAAGTCACATAAAGACCAAATACCATTCTTCATTATAGCATCACATTCAGATGGCATAGCAGCCATCCAATTTTTTGAATTTTGTGCTTCATCAAATGAAACAAGCTCAGTCTCATCACAGAGACTAGATGCAGCCATAGCATAGCAATCTGATGCAAAAGAGGCACTATGAGAGCCTGATCGAGTACGATATGATAGAGGGGCATCTAATTTGCTGTCACACAAAGTCTGCACCAGCCATTTTGGCATAGTTTTTGGTGCCTCAATATCAACTCTCTCATCAACAAGTGCATCATGTACATCTGCATCAAAAATGGGATGATCTACATCATCACATGAAACCTGCAAAGGCTGAGAAGTTGCTTGATTAGGACGAGCACTAGACTGTCCACCTGTAAAAAGAGGCAGCATAGTATCATACATGTCTTTGGAGCTAATAGATGTCTCCTTAGTACATGAAAGCAATGGTTGAATAGCATCTTCCACAAAAACAACATCACGGCTAACCAGAATGTGTTTAGTCTGTGGATGATACAGACAATAGCCTTTACTTTCAAAACTGTACCCAACAAAAATACATTTTACTTCTTTATCATCCAATTTTCTAAGATGTTGTTCAGGCACTAATGCATATACCAAACAACCAAAAACACACAGATGAGCAACAGATGGCTTGCGATCATGCCAAGCCTCATATGGAGTAATAGACTACAGTGCTTTAGTGGGACACCTGTTAAGTACATATGCTACATGCATGATAGCCTCCAGCCAAAAACGATGTGGTAAAGTCTGACTCTTGACCATACACCTCGCCATCTCCATGAGTGATCTGTTCTTTCATTGAGCAACTCCGTTTTGTTGAGGTGTATACGACACTGTACACTGGTGTTTTATCCCACGTTCAGCCAGAAATGCATTAAAATCAGAAGACATATATCCCCCCCCCCCCCCTCGATCAGAATGGAGGGTGCACATTTTACATCCTAACAGATTTTCAGCCAAAACCAAAAACTGTTTGAAGCACATGAACACTTCGGAATTTTTCTTCAATGGCTATACCCATTCATGCGTGAAAAAATCATCGATGAAATTCATGAAGTAAAGGTAATTTCCAAAAGAAGGTGTCTGCATAGGACCACAGACATCACTATGTACAAGCTGCAATTTCTAAGTAGCCCAAATTGAACCATCTTTTGGAAAGGAGGAACACTGCATTTTGCCCAAAATATAGCCTTCACAAACATGTTTTCCAGGTGCCTCAAGTTTGGGCAAAGAGGACACCATTTCAGATTTCTACAGGTATAGCTAACTAGCAAAATTCAAATGACCAAAGTGTGCATGCCAAAGCTTCGCAACTGACATAGCATGAGAATCATGTATTGCACATGCCAAATCATTTATAGATCTTTCATAGTCTATGAGCTTATATAGCCCACGACGTAAAATGCCAGAAGCAATAATCACATCGCCATTTGATAGATCATGAACTGTACATCTATCATCAACAAATTTCACAACCAAGCCAATCTTGCCTGATGTAGAAACTGGTAACGGATTTTTCTTGATCCCTAGCACAAACAAAGCATCTGACAAAGTGAAAGAACTACCATCAGTAGTAGTCAAAATGATATTACCAACTCCCATAACAGGATAAGAGGAGTTGTTGGAACATGTAACAGTATTCCCTGTAGGGGCAGGCTCGAGTGAAGAGAAGAAATTGCACTGTGAGGTAATATGTTTGGTCGCCCCACTGTCAAAGTACCAAACATCTAAGTCTACTCTAGACATGCATTGCTCATGAGAAGATGGGTCAAAACTGCAAACCGTAGTAAACGCCCATTCTTCTTCCTGCACAAGATTAGGAGACTCTGTTTTTGGTGTAGAGGCCTCTGCAACATGTTGGTGTAATTCACAAGCCTACACATTTGGCTTGATGGATACATTAAACTCCATGCACATATGAAGAAGCATAGGAACTATTGCTAGTGGTTAATTACCACTTTACCTCATTGTAAAAGTCAAATTGACTTGGAATCTTTGTAAACACCTACCAAAAGGATTTGTGGAAAAAGTTAGCTTTTGATTGAAGGAATATCTCCTAGGATATAGGAGCTTGATCATAGGGAGCCAAAAGTTTGAATTTGAATTCAAATTTCTACCCAATCACTATAAAAGTGATCATGGAAAAGTCACGAAGAGGACTCATCATTCCCGAGCTCATTACTGTCAATTTTGAGTGTTTGTGAGGCCTACACTCTAGCCCACACCTATCTACACCATTAGAAAATGATATTCATGTCAATGGATTTGTATACAAGTGTTCATTAATACATATATCTTCATTAGTCATTTCTGAGTTCTCTATTATACTACTTGAAAGTCTGTCAACTTGTGGAGAGCATATCTCGGTCATTTCTCTACCAAAGTCAGAGATTAAAAGCTTTTTGGATTCAGCTTAAAGTTTTCTACATGCTCTAAAAATTTGAAGAGATTCTATTCAGCCACTTTAGAGAAAATCCTGTCGAGGTGATCACTGGTCATTGACTGCTACAGTCCTAAAAAATCGGGGGTAAAGTTTAACTTGCTAAATTGATTTCTCTGAGCATAGTTGATCTTTTTACATCATTTCACTTGGAATAGTTAGCTCACTAAGCTAATTAGATACCCCTAAAAGAATTTTTTTCAATTCCTACTGTGCTGGTCATACTAAGCAAAAGATCTAGCAGGTGTCAAGACATAAATAGAAGGTTTTCTTGAGATTGTGAGTTTCAAAGTTATCTGTTTTGGTTCAATCTTTACACACATCATTTCCAAAGTACATAGGCCATTTTATGGTTTCATTGGAAAGCTAAGGAGGTCTACTTATCAAGTCTGAAGCATTAGGGGGCTGGTACAAAGCAGGTTTGGTAGTACCTACTCAATCTTCTTGAAGTGTCCATCCATCTTTCCCAACAGTGGTATCAGAGCAAACTAAGGTAAAATGGGAGATGGTTTTCCATTTATTGATAAATTGGACAGGAAAAACTATAAGGAATGGTCTCTAAGGATGAAGACCTACCTACAAGGAAGGATTCCTTATGGATACATCTCAGGAGATGAGGAATTGCCCTCATTCAAAACAAGAGGATTGCCAACAAAGGAGGAACATGAAAAGCTCAACACATGGTGTGCAAAGGATGCATTAGCAAGGTCTTATTTACTCAACTCCATCTCTGATTTTCTTTTGCCACACATTAGGAACTGTAAGACATCACAAGAGACTTGAGAAACCTTGTCATCTTATTTCTCCTTCAACACAAGAGCTAGAAAAAATCAGTTGTGGATTGAATTCACCACATTAAGGAAGCAACCTAAGAAAGTTGTCTCAGAGTTTGTGACCAAGATTAAAGATGTAGCAGATCAGTTAGCAAGCATAGGAGAAGAGATTGAAGAAGAACAGATTGTGAGGCAAGTGATCAATGGGATCAAGGCTGATGACAAATGGGAAAGCTTCACCACTGCTATGGACCTTTACATGGACATGCAAATTCCAGATCTTACAACTCTCATGGGACAATTTTTCACTCATGAAGCAAAGCTTAACAAAAATGGAGACACATCCAAAGGTAATAACTCTTTTGCCCTATATACTGATAAAAAGTCTAAAGATAAAGGCAAGAACAAGAAGGTGGAAGATGAAGGCTCTAAGAGGATATCAAAGAGGTGGATACTCACAGTCAAGAGGTAGATTCAACCATCACCAAGGCTACAACAAGAACTACAACTACAATGGCAATTATCAAGCAGGATTCAAATCCAGAAAGGACTACAACAACTATACAGAGGAGCAAGATGACTCTCTTCTGATCATGAACATGACTTCAAAACCAAGTACTAATGATGAACACCTATTCTACATTGACTCAGGATGCTCAAATCATGTGGCTAGCAATGTAGCACTACTCTCTGTTCTTGAGGAACCAAAAGGTAAGCACCAAGTACAAACAGGTGATGACACCAAGCACTCAATAGTTAAAGTTGGAAATTTTAGGACTTGTGATGGAAATCAGAACTTGTTGAGTAGGGTACTTTATGTACCAACCATTACCAAAAATTTGATGAGTGTTGGACAAATTGTGGAGAAAGGTTTGCAGGTTAGATTGAACCAATTTGGAGCATTTGTGGAGGATCCAAGGCATGGGTTCAAGAGGATTGCTAAAGGAGAAAAATCAGGTAGACTTTTCACCTTTGAGCTAGAAGACACAAAGAATATTGCACTATACAGTTATAAGGATCAAACACTTTCAGAGCTTGAGATTTGGCACAAAATATTAGGGCATGTAGGAGAAAGAACCTTGAAACAGATATGCAGGGATCAATGTGTTACTGGAATACCCAATGTTTCCAAACAACATATGATGTATAAATGTAGTTCTTGTCAATTTTAGAAGTCTCACAGGTTACCCTTCTCAAGGAAAGGATACATGCATGGACTACCTAGAGCTTGTTCATACAGATGTATGGGGACCAAGCAAAGACCCCTCAATCTCAGGATCAAGGTACTATGTATCTTTTATTGATGATTATAGTAGGTGGACTGTATTGTACTTCATGAAACACAAGGATGAGGTGTTTAATTGTTTTGAAAAATACCTTGCACTAGTTGAAAATCAGACAGGAAAGAACTTGAAGAGACTAAGGTCAGATGGAGGAGGTGAGTACTTCCCCAATGAGTTTGAAGACTTCTTGCAGGACAGAGGCATCAAAAGAGAAACCACCACAAGGTACACTCCTGAACAGAATGGGGTAGCTGAGAGAAGAAATAGGTTGATTGTTGAAACAGCTAGGTCTATGTTGAATGAAAAAAAGTTACCTAATTACCTATGGGCAGAGAGTGTTTCTACTGCCACTTACCTCATAAATAGGTTACCATCTAAGTCCCTTGATGGGATGACACCCTATGAAGCATGGCATGGGAAGAGACCCTCACTAGACCATTGCAGGATATTTGGATGTGTAGCATATGTACACATTCCTTCTCAGATAAGAGGTAAGCTAGACCCAAAGGCTAAAAAGTGCATCTTTATTTAATATGACCTAAATCAAAAAGGTTACAGGTTTTATAACCCTTCCAATAAGGGATTCATGGTTAGTAGAGATGTTGTCTTTGATGAAAATGATTCTTGGTATGAGAATGAATGCAGGAAGTTTAAAACTACCCTATGACTTGGAAGAGGAGTTTCCAAGTCTTGCAAAGGAAGAACCTACTCAGAATGAAGACTCAACTTCCGATGATGAAGATGTTATCAACCTTGAAGAGTTCAAGGCATGGAAGTCCAAAGGCAAAGTCAAAATGAAGAAGCTTGAAGACATACCTGAATCTTCAAATCAGTCAATTAGAAGATCACAAAGAGAGAGCAAAAAACCTATCAGATATGGGTATGATACATCTCTTGTTACTAAACACTCTGTTTATCTTGCCAAAGATTTGTCAATTGAGGAACCAGGATCATATGAAGAAGCCATAACCAAGACAAAATGGAAAGAAGCTATGGATGAGGAGATTGAAGCACTCAAGGAAAGTGACACATGGGAACTACTACCAAAGAAGGACTCCATGAAGGTAATAGGATCCAGATGGATCTATAAACTCAAAAGAAATTCTGATAGGTCAATTAACAGATATAAAGCCAGATTAGTAGCCAAGGGTTTTTCACAAACCCAAGGCATTGACTATGAAGAGACATTCTCTCCTTTGGCCAATATGCCAACAATCAGAGTGTTGGGAAGTGTGGCTGCATCAAAAATTTGGAACATGTACCAATTGGATGTCAAGAATACTTTCTTGGATGGATGGATTTCAGAGGAGGTATATATGTCACAACCTCCTGACTATGAGGACCCTAAGAAGGTAACATATGTTTGCAAATTAAAAAAGGATTTATATGGATTGAAGCAGGCACCTAGGGCATGGAATTACAAGTTAACTACATACCTCCAAGATCAAGGTTTTGTCATGAGCAAGGCAGATACTTCTCTATTCATCAAGAGAAGTAATTCAGAGGTAATATACCTTTGTGTTTATGTTGATGACATCATACTTATAGGTAATTATGTTAATGGAATCAGATAAATCAAAAGTCAGATGATGAAGGAGTTCAAGATCAATGATCTTGGACTACTAAAGTATTTTCTTGGACTTGAGTTAGTCTATACTAACTCAAGAATATACATTACTTAGAAAAAGTACATACACGATATATTGAAGAAGTTTCATTTGTAGGATGCCAAAGTTGCAAGTACTCCAATGGAGGTAAACCTAAAACTAAGTGCCCATGAAGGTGATGAAGTTAATGACATTACACGTTATCAAAGTATGGTGGGTAGCTTGAACTATGCTACCTTAACAAGGATAGATATTGCATATGGAGTGTGCTAAGTCAGTTTATGCACAAGCCAAGGGTACCTCACTTAGAGGCTGCCAAGAGAATCTTGAAGTATCTCAAGGGTACACAAAATCATGGTTTGTATTTTCCTTACACTTCAGACATTGATATCAAGATCTATTCAGATGCAGATTGGGCAAGATGCAAGGATGATAGGAGGAGCACTTCAGGATACATTTCATTTGCAGGTGATAAGCCAATTTCATGGTCTTCAAAGAAGCAACCTACTGTTGCTTTGTCTTCCACAGAAGCAGAGTATAAAGGACTAGCTAATGCCACACAAGAAGCCATATGGATCAAGCTATTGTATACATACTTGTGTTTGTATACTAGGTTAATATTTGGAGATAATACAAGCTCACTTCACCTTGCAGTTAATCCTATCTACCATGCTAGGACCAAACATATAGAGGTCCATTACCATTATGTGAGACAGAAATTGCTAAACAAAGACATTCAACTAACCTATGTATCAACCAATATGTAGTGTGCAGATTTGTTGACTAAAGCTTTGGATGGAACCAAACTTTGTAGGTTCAAAGCAATGATTGGATTGCAGGATATACATGAAGAATGAAGACCAAGCCAAAATGTTTGGCTTGAGGGGGAGTTGTTGGTGTAATTCACAAGCCTACACATTTGGCTTGATGGATACATTAAACTCCATGCACATATGAAGAAGCATAGGAACTATTGCTAGTGGTTAATTACCACTTTACCTCATTGTAAAAGTCAAATTGACTTGGAATCTTTGTAAACACCTACCAAAAGGATTCGTGGAAAAAGTTAGCTTTTGATTGAAGGAATATCTCCTAAGATATAGGAGCTTGATCATAGGGAGCCAAAACTTTGAATTTGAATTCAAATTTCTACCCAATCACTATAAAAGTGATCATGGAAAAGTCGCAAAGAGGACTCATCATTCCCAAGCTCATTACTGTCAATTCTGAGCGTGTGTGTGAGGCCTACACTCTAGCCCACACCTATCTACACCATTAGGCAATGATATTCATGCCAATGGATTTGTTTACAAGTGTTCATTAATACATATATCTTCATTAGTCATTTCTGAGTTCTCTGTTATACTACTTGAAAGTATGTCAACTTGTGGAGAGCATATCTCGGTCATTTCTCCACGAAATTCAGAGATTCAAAGCTGTTGGATTCATCTCAAAGTTATCTACATGGTCTAAAAATTTGAAGTGATTCTATTCAGCCATTTGAGAGAAACGCTTGTCGAGGTGATCACTCATTATTGATTGCTACAATCCTAAAAAATCGGGGGTAAAGTTTAACTTGCTAAATTGATACCCCTAAAAGGAATTTTTTCAATTCCTACTCTGCTGGTCATATTGAGCAAAAGATCCACGAGGTGTCAAGACATAAATAGAAGGGTTTCTTGAGATTGTGAGTTTCAAAGTTATCTGTTTTGGTTCAATCATTACACGCATCATTTCCAAAGTACATAGGCCATTTTATGGTGTCATTGGAAAGCTAACGAGGTCTACTTATCAAGTCTTAAGCATTAGGGGGCTGGTACAAAGTAGGTTTGGCAGTACCTACTCAATCTTCTTGAAGTGTACATCCATCTTTCCCAACACAACAACCATTCCAACCTCTTTCTTCTTTGCCTCTTTAGCAGCCTGTTTCAATAGTTCTTTATGATATGATCATTTCCTTTATAGTACTTGCAAAACAATTTCTACTTTTCTGATTTTTTTTCATCTTTGTCTTCCCTCTTCGATTGTGCAAAATTAGCAGATTTCTGTTTACTACTTGAAGAGCTCCATTTTCCTTTGCCCTTCTCACTAGCCAGGAAAGCTTGATCTGCAACATGCATAATGGACCTGTTCTGCCTAGATTGATCTTCCTACAATAGAATAGAGACTAATTCCTCAAATGACAAGGCATTTGGATTTCCTTTCATCATCAACCGAAGAGTAGAAGCAAAACTCTGATATGAATCAGGAAGACCATTCAGAACGGTCTGCACAAGTGAGCTATCTGGTATAACCTCATCAACAAAAATCAACTATTCCTTCAAGTCTTTGATCTTTGTTAGAAAACTACCCATAGAATCACCTGCATTCATGTGCTCACTCTCCAATTGTTTTCGAAGGTAAGCAACACGAGCCTCATTCCTAGCTTGGTACAATGTGGTAAGTGTATCCCAAGCATCCTTAGTTGTTCTGCTAGAGCGAATGTGAGGAATAATGGCACGTTTGACAGACAAAGCTATCAATGCATGTGCCTTGGCATCTCTACCATCCCAACAAATTTTCTCTACAACAGTTGCAGCAGAAACCGTAGCACGAACAGGAATATGCAGAATATCATCATCTTTGACACCTTCTTCATTAGTTTCAGTACTTGCAGTTGTAACAGTTGCAGGTGTGATAAGACGTTTTTCAACACCCTGCACAATGTTCCACAGTCCTTTTGCAACCAATATGTGTTGCATCATATAAGCCCACAACGGGTAGTTGATACCATCCAACTTATCCTCAACAACCAACATACGAAATACATCACTGCTTTTAGCGCTGGCCGGTGACTAAAATACCTTGATGTAGAAAATTGATTGTATCTCAAAAAGTTGGACATAACTACCCAGACGAATTTTGCTAAACCTATAGCAGACTTCGAGATGCTTATACTAGCAAACCAAAACTAGTATATACCTAGCACAAAAAGAAGAAATAGCCTACACAAGCACTACGATAGTGCATTTGGAGGTCGAAACGAGGTCAGATCGCAATTTTGGCACCATAGAGTGAAGCAATTTTGATCTCAGTAACACGCTAAGTATGCTCATCAAAATTCGTGTGATTCTGAGACTACAACTGGAGAGGTGTCAACGATGCCCTAGATGAAGCGACGACCTACTCTGATACCAATTGTTGGAGTTAGACATCTACGGAAGCACGTGAACAACACAAGGAAGAAGAAGAAACTTGGACCTCAACACACAATATTGAATGTATTACCACTAGAATGTACAAAGATAAGTAGCCCATTAGGGCAATAGACGTATATAAAAGCCGGGGGAAAAAACCTCCTAAAGAGGGAAAAAAGTGTCCCGGCGGTCCTAGTGTGTTCACATACATCACTACCTAAATATATCAACAAGAAGATCCAACTAAAATTCCATGAGGATTAAGTATTGAAGAAACGGTTGGAATAATCTATTCCTACTTGAAACCTTAAAGATAGCACAATCTTTTGCACACTGTGTTCCCATCTAGAGATGTAGTTATAAAGATCTTAAATCTTTTTGGAAGAACAAGTAAAATAGATTTCAATCAATTAGAGTCTTCAATACTTAGATCAATCCCTATAGATTCTAGTCCATTAAAGTGGATTCTCAAAACTTCATAAAGTTTTGAAAGAATATTGAACCCACTTTAAGTAAGATATTCAAATCCTCTCCAAAGTAAAAGAGGATGTTATATCCTCTTAAAACTAGAATCTAGATAATCCACCTATATCATTCTATTGATTGGGTAGGGATTATAAAATGGAATTCCCCTCTATTATATTTATGGGAGGCGAATTGCAAACATGAAAATCCACCTATTTCACTAAAAGTATAGAGTATACATACACCTGAGATGAAATGATTGGGGCAAGGATTATGAAAAATTCATATTCCTTTTAGAACAAGTTGGATTCTAACTTGAGAAATGAATATGATAAAGAAACCTTAAGAAACATTCATCTATTTTGCTAGGTTCATGCACAAGTGGTGCAAAGAGACGAACCAAGGTAGCAATTTAGTTGAAGTCATTTTGAATCCACCTAATTCACATGTTTGAGCTATGGAGACCCAGATGGCACATGGCTTCAACAAGGAAATAGGCAGATATGTTCTCTTCCACCCTTTTCATTCTTTCCATAGTTTGCATTCGAATCAGTTCTTTTTTGTATGCGAAACTAGATGGAACTTTGAATGATTGGGGCAAGGAATCAGACCACACATGGATTCTCCTCTTTTAAAATTTAGTTGGAATAGAAATCACCCTTTTGAAAAAAGAGGAAAATTAAAGAGATGAAGGCCATGATCCTTGAGATTGATCATGGGGCACGGGGAAATACCCCAAGGTGTATGTCTCCACTCATTTTTGAGGACGGAAATGCTTTTAGGGGGGGTTTGTATAACGTATAAGGGGTAGAACCCTTGGGTTTCTAGATGCGAAACCCTTGGGATTTCTAGTTTATTTACCCCTTTATAGATGGGTCTTGAACCTTAGGGCTAATTCTCTAAGGTTGAGTACCTGAGGCTTGATTGGAAGCTTCTTGTAGCCACTTGGTTTGTACGTGAGAGCTTGGAGAGTCTTCTTTTAGAAGCCATGTGATTTCCTAAGCTTGGAAACCATGTGAACACCTTAGGGACCCATGTGATGGAAGGTACACATGTCCCCTTGAGAGGGACTTACCCCCTTGGACTTGGAGCTATATATTGAAGGGGTTGGTTGGGTGGAAAGGCATCTCTCTTCCCTAGAGTGTTCTAGTTAGTTAGTTTCTTAGTTGATTGTTGTGAAGGCTATGGAGTCCTTCCACAACATTAACCATGCTAACTTTGATGAGAATATCCAAAACACCTTTAGCCTTTAGGAGATAGAAAATGCTCTAGTGAATCATGGGCCTCCCTCTTGTTGGACTTCCTTGTTTGCAGGAAGCATCCACCCTTTGGAGCTCTTTATCCTTGGATCTCCAACAAGAAATGAAGTATAGGATTGAAGGACCCAACGTGTTATCTACCATTCTCATGTGGGCCCCATTGAGTTGCATACCCTTGCATTTATTCAACATGTTCTCTAATTTGGTCAAAACACAATCTTACCATCAGTTGATTGAGATTTTGAGGCCCAACAAAATTCTCAATAGTTTAAAACTTTCCATAGAGGTTAGCTCTTCATATCATTGATCTAGAAGGAAGCACAAAAAAGGTGTATGAGCTTCCAAGCCTTGAGTATAATCTCCACCTTGTAAGAGTGAGAGTAATTATCCACCCGTCCAACTCCACCCATATAAATTCCTCTAGCACAAGGGGTCTAGCTTACCATGTGTCCAAGTCACATGGTTTCTTGAGAAGGGTTCTTCACATGGATTTCTAAGTCTTGCAATCACATGGGCTCACATGGAATCACATGGGATCACTTAAAAATCACATGGTTTCTTAAGAGAGGATTCTAGACTTGTACATAACTCCTCAAGGGGTGTTGACTTGTATTATCCAATTAATAGAGCTCCACATCTTAGGATAAAAATCATAAGGTTCAAATCATTTAATTCTCAAGGGTTCATAAATCAAGGGTTCTTAAAAGGTTTCCCAAGGATTTCTCGAGGGAATCCAAGGGTTTAACAGTTGGAACCCATGCAATTAACCCTACTTATACAACTGTTTTCCCCCCTTTAACAATTTTGGCCTCAAAAATATGTGCTGATATAATATGTGGAGTATTCCATCTTGCATCATGATGAGTTTTTCATTCATGGAATCACTCTCAAAAATTTGCCTCATTTCTAACTTAAAGTTGGAAAAGATGAAAATCTCATGGAACTTAATCATTCCCAAGTTGTGCTTTCTTCTGTCCATCCTTCCACTTTAATGGGAACTCTTTGTATAAATGATTCTTGGTCTTTTTATCTCAAGTGCTTAGTATATTCTATGGTTCATGAGGGACATTCTAACGTGAGATAGGTTGGACTATTGTTTTTGAAGGTACAAGATTATCTTGTTCATGCAATTTTCGTTTTAGTCTACTAACTTTTCAATCTACTAACATGAAATACTGGGCAAAGCAGACAATCGTCTTGAAGCTCTAACTTATAAACCAAGGTCCCAACCTTTTTGAGAATTTTGAAAGGGCCACAAAACCTTAGAGATAGTTTAGGACATGGTCATGTTTTCAAGGTTTTAGATTTCTAAAGAACTTTAAAATATACTTGTTCTCCAACTTGAAAAGATCTCGCCTCTTGGGGTTGCTATATAATTTAGCTATATGTTACACTTTCCTCAAATTTTCTTAAACTACTTTGAGATTAAAAGTTCATATCTTCCAAGAAGTCTTTAGGTGCTTGGACTTTCTCATTTTGCAATCCAAGTGCATCTCAATCCCTTGGCTGCAACATGTACCTTAACATAAAGGGACTATATTTAGTTCTTAAATTCTTACCACTATTGTAAGAAAACTCAACTTAGTTTTTCCAATCTATTTGCTTTGAAGATATGTACGCTCATAACATATCTTCAAGTATTTGATTGACCCCTTTTATTTTCCCATCCATCTGTGTATGTTTGGCTCTATTCATATTCAACTTTGTGTCTAAGCTATTGAAAATAGATCCCTAGAAATGACTAATGATTTTTCTATCTTTGTCAGACACTATGTTTGTGGTAGAACATAGAATCAGTAGAGATTTCCTACAAACATCTTAGCTGATTTTGGAGTTTTAACTATAGTTCAAGTAGGAATGAAACGATTTGGTCAATCAATCAACAATGATCCATACTACATCATGTCCTTTTTGGGTCTGAGGCAAGCCCCTAATAAAGCCCATGGAAATACTTTCCCTTTTTCCATTGGGAATTTCCAAGGAATGTAACAAGCCTCCTATCTTAAATTTCTTTGCTTTATTTACTTGACATTTTGTACACCTAAGTACATAGCCTTGTACATCTTTATGTACACTTGACCAATTCATAAGTTTTGTTGATTCTTGGATGATTGGAACTTGAAGCATCATGACATTCAAACAAAATTTTCCTTCTAAGTTCTTGATCGCAAGTTAGATATACCTTTCTTTCGTATAACAAATATTCATCTTGAATACTATAATGTTTAAAAACCTATCTTCAAACAATAACTTTGTACCTTAGTTTAAAGCCTTCTTCTAGGCTTCCTTAACAGTTGTATCTTCTTTATACTTACCTCTCATCAACTCTATTAAGTCTTTTGAGATTTGTATGAAACTTAGAGAATTCAGCATAGGCATATAGCTTAAAGCATCCGCAACTACCTTGAATCCCCCCCTTCAATATCTAAGTTCATACTCAAATTCTTGGAGTATCTTGGCCCCTCTAGCTTTTCTACCCGTTAACTTAGAATGATTTGCAAACCATTTGATACTTGCTTCATCAAACACTATAGAAACTTTGGTGCCAAACAAGTAATATCTCCATTTCCTTAGAGCATGCACAATGGCATAAAGTTCTTTCTTGTGGGTAGAATAATTGTGTTGAGATGAGTTTACCTTTGGCTTTCAAAAGAAATTGGTCAACCATTATGATTAAACACAACTCAAATTGCTAAATCACTAGCATGTGTTTCAACCACAAAGGGTTCATTTGGATCTACTATTTGTAGAAGAAGGGCCAATGCTAAGGCATTCTTAAGCCATTCCATACTTTCAACCTATTCCTTATCCCAAGTAAGGCTTTGAGGCTTTTTCGCTTTAGCTTTTCAAATAAAGGGATCAAGATCTTTGCAAAGTTTATTACAAACTCTCTATAATATCTTATTAACCCTAAGAAACTTTGAAGCTCTGTAATAGTTATAGGGTGTGGCCAGTTAAGAAGAAATTGGACCATTTTAGGATCTACTTGAATTCCTTTTCAAGATATAATGTGTCTAAGATATTCAATTTTTGTTGAAAATAATTCACACTTAGCTTCCTTCATTAGGGGAAAAAAGGAACCCTGTATGGTCCTTGTAAGGATTCCTAATTTTTAGGGATTAAAATGCTTAATCTAGTGCTTAAATGTCTTAGATTTATTTGAAGGTTCTCTAGAGAGAAGCTAAAAAATTTGTGAGAGTTTGTCCGATTTGCGCAGGCTTTTTTGGGTGCTCTCTGCACAATCCTAGGCCATTGCATCGCGGTAAATATGACGAACAAGCGGATTGGGGGCTGATCTTCAAACCGTGGGTAATTTGAGCCATCTGATCGACTGTTGATCTAAGGTGGGAGGAGAAAAGGCGCCCAAGATCATCATGGGCAACCCATCTTAACCATTGGATCAAGGCTCTATCCAAAGGCTAGAAATGAAGGTGCTCAAAAATCATGGGATTCAAGGAGAGCCCTCAGATTTTAACCCCATCCAAGGGCACATATTCATTCGCGCCCATTTCAAGGTTCTGATCATAGCCACTAGATGTAAAGCAAATCCAAGGGCCATAAAGCAAAGGCACCTTGAATTTTGTGCTTTAACCTCTATTTTTGGATTTTTGAGTCAATCCAAGGGTTAAGAATCATTTTCAAGAATTCAAAAACCATTCAAATGGAAAATTCCAAGAGTTTTAAGTGGTTTTTTGCTCTTTGACCACACAAAAACTAGGGAAGCCTATGCCTAGCCTATGTGTTTAAGGGACTATACTGTGTCCACCACCCTCTTCTCATTGGTCCATCACTAATCACTTCTTAATCTAAAAGGCCCATGCATGGTTCATTTTTTCCCCTAATGTGACACATAGCTTGTTCTCTCTTAGAACTTGGATTTTTCTTTTGAAAATGCTCTTAATGGTTAGCTATATCTTGACTTTAGATAATAATGTCATCAAGGAAATTAACTATAATTTTTCCTAAGGTCTTAGGATTGTGTTCATCAAAGTCATGAATGTGCTGGGGACATTCCTTAGTCTAGAAGGCATGAATAAGAATTTGAATTGCCTCTTCTTAGTTCTAAAATTTATTTTGGAGACAATTTCAAATTAGATTTTAATTTGGTGATATCCTTGATGAAGATCAAGCTTTGAGAATAGTTGTTGGCTCCCTTCAATTGATCAATGGCATATCATCTCTTTGGGGAATTGAATATTTTATTTTTTATCGTAACTTTGTTCATAGCTTGATAATCAATATATAGCCTCACTGATCTATCCTTTTTCTTCCACTTCCACTTCCACTATTTGAGAACATGGCACTCAATATGAAAGGAAAGGAATCAAACTCTCTGCCCATATCACTTTCCCTTTGTCCAATGGAATGTACATGCATACCTTGTACTTATGGACTAGTGAGATAGGTGGACTTCTTGGGTGGTCTTTTTCTTTTGGCACTTTCACAAACTTTGAGCTCCATAAGATAGTACATTTGAGTACACTTTGTAATTTCCTAGAAATTTATATTTCTTAGGAGTATCTAATGGAGATCCTATCTCTATCTTAAAAGCGTTGGAAAATAGATTCATCTTCCTCTTTCAATAGAAAGGAGAGGAATCTTTAGATGTTTTGAACTTAACTTATTCTTTTGTAGTCCTTTTCAAATAAAAATATAGTATATTTGTATTTGGTAGGACTTAACTAAAGGTATGAACTTGGCAAAGTGGGTTTAGTTAGTCCCTCCCTAGACATGCTCAAACATTATAATGAGATATTCCATATTCTCATTCTTTGGCAAGTTAGGTGGACCTATACCAATCATCAAGATTTTTCTTAAAACATAATGTTCGAGTCATTCAATAATAGATAATACACCCAAATTTGAAACTTCATTTCTACTAGTGGATCCTTATCCTGGTCATCTTTCATTTTCCCTAGATTAACCCTTGGAACATATATTTGTTCTTGTACAATTTAATTCCTATGGAAAATCTTTGACATTATAGACTTAGATCCAAAGATGACTTTAGGAATTGGTTCCTAGACCATTCTCTATGTCTCTACCCAATTCTTTGTTGATCTTAGCTTAGAAGGTTCTTCCAAAGAGCATTAGTAATAACCATCTTGAAGCGACTCTAGTTCATACCCTAGATAGTTATGTATACTAACCTCAAAAGGTCACCAAAGTTTTGCAAAGAGGAACAAGTCACTTTTAATTTTACTAATTCCTTCAAATCCTCAAACTAATTGAGGAAAAAGATACCTTCTTGCTAACTCTTCTATCTATTGAGTGGAGTTTAAATAATTCAAGTTTTAAGTTCCAAAGTCTTATCAGAAAGCTACCTCCTTTTTGGCATCATATCCAAGACCCTTGTAAGAACTTAGTGATCGTTCTTGAATCAGTTATTCTCATCACACAAAGATTTAGAAGATGATATTTTATAGTTCATTCTATTCTTCAAGGATTTATGCTTGAACATGCTTGAATTTATGCAAGCTCTTCACTTTTGGAGTTTAACTCAGAAACTCCCTCAAGTTTTTATCCTCATTTGTGCTCATCATCTTTGCCTACACATTCTATTAAAAAGAATGCATCTTTTCTAAAGAAGATAAAGGATAGCCTTTTTCTAAGGTAATTATTAACCTTATTTTGCTTGCCCTCTTGTAAATACCACCAATTATATTTATATGGTTCAAATAGTCAAATCTCTTTACCTCTTTATGAACCTAAGACCTTATTTTTAATGGTCATATCTTTAAGGTTTATCTCAATGTTTGCTATTAGATCTTGAGTCTATTTTTTCTCTAGCCATCAGAGAAAATCTTGAATGGGAGTTAGTTCCCATTGTCCCATACCAGTGAGTCGTTTCTCCAATCTGTAGAACAACATGCTTAATGTTTCCACATTTTTTTCTCCTTTTCGTGCTCTCTCATTATTTCCTATGAACATGACTTCCATCTGAGAATTCCTTGGAATCATATTGACAAGACCAAAGACTAAGGTTTCTAAATTTCATTCCAATTAATTCAAAGATATCTTTTTTTAGACCTTTAAATTTTTCTTGGTATGATTTATCAAACTATATAAGGGTTTGATCTCTTTGACCAATGTAGGCCACTTGGCTTATCATAACATAAAGGGTTTGATATATTTTGTTGGTGCAAGTACACAAGCCTTCACACTTGGCTAGGCATGGAAGGAAGAATGTACAATCACTTCATAAAGCATGTGAACTTTGGCTTGTAATATTTGGTCATTTACCATTTGTAAATGGATTAAACTCTTGAAGAATCTTTTAAGGACCTAAATCTCATGAAGGTAGGAAGGAAGATGAGTTATGAATTTCTCATGAGAGAATATATCCTCATTTAGAGGAAGCACCTTTAGGTGAAGCCCATTTGAATTTCAAATTCAAATTTGAAGAAAGTCATTATAAAAGGGACTTGTAAACTTGCAGTCTTTATGGCCTCTTCTTGGAGCTCATTTTTTGATCTTTTGTAGAGGTTAAGGAGCAAAAACTATAGCTCACTCATCCCACTATCATTGGGCATCATCATAGTGCCAATGATCTTGTAAAGTTATGTGCTATAATACATTTACATCATTGAGTATCTTTGTCTACCTCTCTGCCATGTATACTCAAAATAGTGAACTTTGAATGACCATATCTCAATGACCTCTCCATCATTTTTCATGTTCTATAGCTTCTTGGATCCAGCTCAAGGTGTACTTTAAGATCTCAAATTTGAAGGCATTTGGTTCAGCCAATTTGGAGAAATCGGCATCAAAGTGCTCTCTGGTTATTCTCTACTCATTCCCTAAAAAATCGGGGGTAAGCATCCAAATGCTAAATTGATTTCCCAGTGTGTGGTTTATCATTTTAAGTGATTCCACTTGTAAGCATTAGCTATCTAAGCTAATTAGATTCACTGATCAATTGCTACTATACTGTGAGCACTGAGCAAAAGATCCAGCAGGTGTCAAGACCAGAATAACAAGTTTTTGATCACTAGCTATTTGTGAAGTTATGTGTTTTGATCTAATTGTTTGAAGCATCATCTCCAAAGTACATAGGCATTATTTTGGTGTTATTTGCAAGCTAACAGGTCCTACAACATAACCCTGAAGTGAAATAGGGCAGGTACAAAGCAAGTTTTAGCAGTACCACCTCACTTCCTTGAGGTATCCATCCATCTCTTCCAATAGTGGTATTAGAGCAAGTTGAGGTAAAATGGGAGATGGTTTCCCTTATTTTATTGATAAATTGGACAGGAATAACTACCCAGCATGGTCCTTGAGGATGAAGACATATTTACAAGGAAGGAGTCTCTATGGATACATATGAGGACATGAGGAGATGCCCATTTTCAGAAGCAAAGGACAACCTACAAGAGAGGAGCTTGAAAGACTCAACTCATGGTGTGCCAAAGATGCTTTAGCAAGTTCATATCTACTTAACTCTATTTTTGACTTCCTTCTTCTTCACATTAGGAACTGCAAAACTTCCCAACAAACTTGGGATCCATTTTTTTCATATTTTTCTTCCAACACAAGAGCTAGAAAAAATCAATTGTGGATTGAGTTTACCACTCAAAGGAAGCAACCCAAGCAGAATGTTTCAGAGTATGTGACCAAGGTTAAAGATGTAGCTGATCAATTGGCAAGCATAGGAGAGGAGATTGAAGAGAAGCAAATAGTGAGACAAATAATCAATGGCATCAAGGCAGATGATAAGTGGGAAGCCTTCACAACTGCTATGGACCTTTACATGGACATGCAGATTCCAGATCTTACCACACTCATAGGACAACTCTTTACCCATGAATCCAAGCTCATAAAAAATGGAGAACCATCAAGAGGTAACAACTCTTCTGCCCTATACACATATAAAGGAAATACTAAAGATAAAGGGAAGAGCAAGAAAGTAGAGGATGAAGGTACTACTTCTCAAGCTAACTATGCAGGGAGAGGTAGCAATTCAAGAGGAAGGGGCAGAGAAGGTAAGCAAGGTAGGGGGATACCTTTCAACTCTTCCCCATGCAACATATGTGGATTGTCTAATCACACTACAAATGAGTGCTATAGGAACTTCAACAATCAAAGAGGAAGAGGATTTCAAAGAGGTGGCTACTCATAATCAAGAGGAAGGTTCAACCATAATTAAGGCTACAACCATGGTTACAACAACAATTATCAAGGAGGATACAAATCAAGGAAGGACTTCAACAATTACACAGAGGATCAAGAGGATTCTCTTTTGATTATGAATATGACTTCAAAACAACGTATGAATGATGAGCACCTCTTCTACATTGACTCAGGATTTTCAAATCATGTAGCAAGCAATGTAGCTCTTCTTTCTGATCTTGAAGAACCCAAGGGAAAGCACCAAGTATAGACAGGTGATGACACCAAGCATTCAGTGGTCAAGGTAGGAAACGTTAAAACTTTTGATGGGAATAGAAATCTGTTGAGCAGGGTTCTTTATGTACCAACTATCACCAAGAATTTGATGAGTGTTGGACAGATAGTGGAAAAGGGTTTGCAGGTTAGGTTCAAAAAATATGGAGCTTTTGTGGAGGACCCCCAACATGGATTCAAGAGAATTTCCAAGGGAGAAAAAACAAGTAGATTATTTACATTTGAACTTGAGGACACTAGAAATATTGCACTTTATAATTACAATTATCAAACATTGTCCGAGCTTGAGATTTGGCATAGAAGATTAGGACATATTGGTGAGAGAACTTTGAAGTAGATATGTAGAGATCAATGTGTGCTTGGGATAACTAATGTATCCAAGCAACACATGATCTATAAATGTGGTGCTTGTCAGTTTGGTAAACCACATAGGTTACCCTTTACAAAGAAAGGCTATATGCATGAGGACTATTTTGAACTTGTCCACACAGATGTGTGGAGACCAAGCAAGGACCCTTCATTTTCAGGCTCAAGATATTATGTGTCATTCATTGATGATTTCCGAAGGTGGACTATCTTGTACTTTATGAAACATAAAGATGAAGTTTTCAGTTGCTTCAAAAAGTATCTTGCACTTGTAGAAAATCAAACAAGAAGAATTCTAAAGAGGATAAGATCAGATGGAGGAGGTGAGTACTTCTCCAATGAATTTGATGCATTTTTGCAGGAGAGAGGTATCAAAAGGGAGATTACTACAAAGTATACCCTTGAGAAAAATGGGGTAGCGGAGAGGAGAAACATGTTGATTGTGGAAGCAGCTAGATCAATGCTTAATGAAAAGAGATTGCCTAATTATTTGTGGCCAAAAAGTGTATCTACTGCCACTTATCGCATTAACAGGTTGCCATCCAAATCACTTGATCGAATCACCCCATGTGATGCATGGCATGGTAGGATGCCATCACTTGATCATTGTAGAATATTTGGATGTGTTGCTTATGTGCATCTTCCATCTCAAACTAGAGGTAAGCTAGACCCTAAGGCAGAGAAGTGCATCTTCATAGGGTATGATTTAAATCAGAAAAGATACAGGTTTTATAATCCATCCAACAAAGGATTTATGGTTAGTAGAGATGTTGTGTTTGATGAGAATGACTCTTGGTTTGAAACTGAATGCAGGAAGGTCAGGTTGCCATATGACTTGGAAGAAGAATTTCCAAGCCTCACCAAGGAGGAGCCTAGTACAATTGAAGGCATCAAATCAGATGATGAGGACACCATCAACTTAGAGGAGTTCAAAGCATGGAAATCAAAGGGCAAGGCCAAGATGAAGAGGTTGGAAGACTTACCTGAATCATCCAACCAAGCTCTAAGGAGATCACAAAGGGAGAGTAAGAAGCCAATTAGATATGGGTATGATACTTCATTAGTTACTAAGCATTCCATTTATCTTGCGAAGGATTCATCACTTGAAGAGCCTTCTTCATATGAAGAAGCAAGTACCAAGACAGAATGGAAGGAGGCTATGGATGAAGAAATAAAAGCACTCCAATACTTGGGAACTAGTACCCAAGAATGCATCAATGAAGGTAATTGGTTCTATATGGATTTACAAAATCAAGATGAACTCAGATGGATCCATAAACATGTATAAAGCTAGACTTGTGGCTAAGGGTTTTGCACAAACCCAAGGAGTTGATTATGAAGAGACATTTTCACCTGTGGCTAAAATGCCAACCATCAGAGTATTGGTAAGTGTAGCTGCATCTAGAAATTGGAATATGTATCAATTGGATGTGAAAAATGCTTTTCTCAATGGCTGGATTTCAAAGGAGGTTTACATGGCTCAACCTATTGGGTATGAAGACCCAAGAAAGGTAAATTATGTGTGCAAATTGAACAAAGCTCTTTATGGTTTGAAGCAGGCACCTAAATCATGGAATCATAGGTTAACTACCTACCTTCAAGATCAAGGATTCATAATGAGCAAGGCAGATTCTTCTTTGTTTTTCAAGAGAAGCAACTCAAAAATGATATACTTATGTGTGTATGTTGATGACATCATACTTACAGTAGTGATGCCAATGGCATCAAACAGATCAAGAACCTAACGAGGCAAGAGTTCTAAATCAGTGACCTAGGGTTTTTGAAGTATTTTCTTGGACTTGAGCTAGTCTACAATAATTCTGGAATTTATATCACTCAAAGGAAATATGTGCAAGACATGTTGAAGAAGTTCCACTTGAAAAATGCAAAGGTAGCTAGCACCCCTATGGAGATAATCATAAATTAAGTGCTCATGAAGGTGATTTGCTTGAAGACATTGCAGGATATCAAAGCATAGTTGGAATTCTAAACTATGCAACCTTGACAAGGATTCACATAGCTTATGGAGTAAGTGTTCTAAGTCAATTCATGCATAAAACTAGAGCACCTCACTTGGAAGCTGCTAAAAGGATTTTGAAGTATCTGGTACTCAAAATCAAGGTCTTTACTTTCCATACATATCAGATTTGGACATTAAGCTATACTCAGATGCAGATTGGGTAGGTTATAAGGATGACAGAAGGAGTACTTCTAGATATCTTTCTTTTGTAGGTGATAAGCCTATTTCATGGTCTTCTAAGTAGCAACCTACTATTGCCCTATTCTCAACTGAGGTTGAATACAAGGGATTAGCCAATGCTACACAAGAAGCCATATGGATTAGATTGCTCTACTCAAATTTGGGACTCCACACTCACTCACCTATGATCTTTGGTGACAATACAAGTTCTTTGCATCTTGCAGCAAATCCTATTTACCATGCAAGAACCAAGCATATAGAAGTACACTATCACTATGTTAGAGAGAAGCTATTGAGCAAGGAAATTCAATTGGCATATGTATCTACAAACATGCAATGTGGAGATTTGTTAACCAAAGCACTTGATGGTACTAAACTTTGCAAGTTCAAATCTATGATTGGATTGCAAGACATTCAAGAAGACTCATGAAGAAATGCAAGCCAAGATGTTTGGCCTGAGGGGGAGCTATTGGTGCAAGTACACAAGCCTTCACACTTGGCTAGGCATGGAAGGAAGAATGTACAATCACTTCATAAAGCATGTGAACTTTGGCTTGTAATATTTGTTCATTTACCATTTGTAAATGGATTAAACTCTTGAAGAATCTTTTAAGGACCTACATCTCATGAAGGTAGGAAGGAAGATGAGTTACGAATTTCTCATGAGAGAATATCTCCTCATTTAGAGGAAGCACTTTTAGGTGAATCCCTATTTGGATTTCAAATTCAAATTTGCAGAAAGTCATTATAAAAGGGACATGTAAACTCGTGGTCTTTATGGCCTCTTCTTGGAGCTCATTTTTTGATCTTTTGTAGAGGTTAAGGAGCATACACTATAGCTCACTCATCCCACTATCATTGGCCATCATCATAGTGCCAATGATCTTGTTAAGTTATGTGCTATAATACATATACATCATTGAGTATCTCTGTCTACCTCTCTACCATGTATACTCAAAATAGTGAACTTTGCATGACCATATCTCAGTGGTCTCTCCATCATTTTTCATGTTCTATAGCTTGTTGGGACCAGCTCAAGGTCTACAATACGCTTCAAAATTTGAAGGCATTTGGTTTAGCCAATTTGGAGAAATCTGTGTCTAAGTGATCTCTGGTTATTCTCTGCTAAGTCCCTAAAAAGTCGGGGGTAAGCATACAAATGCTAAATTGATTTCTCAGTGTGTGGTTTATCATTTTAAGTGATTGAAAAGCTTCTGAAAGAATCAAAAAGAGGAAAAAGGTGTGCATCAGGGAGATGGCTACATAGATAGGTATTGAACCCAGCGTCTCTGGGAATAGTCTGAAGCATCCTAACCACTATAGTGACACAGCATCGATGATATCATTCTCAATATTTTGTGATCCTTTAATTCTCTGTAAGAATCCTCGCCATTGTGCTATATCTCTATTGTGTTCATCTGATCAATCTGCTTAGAGAAAATTTGCTACTCCGGGATGAATCGGTGATCTATTCGACTGTACCGATTGCTTTTCTACTGAGTTATAGACACGTGATATATGATATTTTTGGGGAATTGAACCTGGAATGGAGGCTAAGTTAAGACATGTTCATACATCCAGTAGCCTCATACATCTAGACCTATACGTTCAGTGGCCTCATACATCCATACTTATATGCATGCGATCAAAGCAGTATATGATTGATATTGGTTTCAAGCCCATACTTGAGTAGTAAGCATCTCCCATCTATTTTACCTTGAGCTACCTGATGGTCTAATTTTTCCAAGTATTTTCAAGGATAAAATGAGCACAATTGATGTTATCACACAAAGCAAAAGATCAGAGGATTGAAGCATGAATATGAATATGAAGGTTGGCTCTTCTTGAGGATCAAGGGAAGGACATAGCTTGATGTGGAGATAAGTATTTTCCAAGTTATGTATTCATTTCAACATTTGCATTGCTCTATGCTTTTATATAGAATGCATTGCTATTATCATTGAAGTAAGGAAGGAATCTTCAATTTTGAAAGCATTGTATACAATTTAATGAAATCGAAATAAGAGAGCATCGAAGTATGGAAACACTTATCAAGCATAGGCATGCATCTATGAAAGAATGTTGGTGCATTTCTCCTCTCAAAGAATGTTTTGATGCACAAAGCATGTTTTCTTCTTGCTTTAAAAGATAGTTAATGCTCAAGTTCATGCACATGAACAATTATATCTTTCTAAAAAGCTAGCAAGTAGAATGTTTGTGCATGGATGATTGGGAACATGCATTTTCAAACTCAAGAACTACTTGATTTAAGTTTGGTGCATGAAAAGAGAATATCCACACATGCATGCACTCACATGCATTTGCATGCAAGAACAAGAATTCACATATGCATCATTGTTTGTTAAGTAGTTGAATACTTATACTTTTGTTACCTCTTTTTTCTAACTCAACTTAGATAGCTAGGGAAAATAGTAAACTAGGTAGTTGCAAGGCTCTTGGCTGCCATGTAACTCAAGTAGCTAGTTTGTTTTTCCCAAATGTGATACTTAGGTATCACCAATTAGGAGCCTTGATTAGGAAAAGTAGGCCCTTCGAAAGTCAAGTTTTCAATTTTCTTACTCATTGGAATGGCAAGAAAATAGGCCTGCTTGAAAATTTCCATGATGACTCTAAGTTTAGGAGAAAACTTAGAGAATCCTAATGATAAGTCTAGATGTAGTCGTTAGTTTGGATTTTTAAAGATCATGCATCCAAGTAGGTTGATAAAGTTTGCATCCAAGTAGGTTGATAAAGTTTCCTTTTGAAGTATTATCTGATTCTATCCCAAGACATGATAAGAATTAAATAAAATCAAATGAAACTTAAATCAATTGAACTTTCAAGTTCAAAGGATAGTTGATATGTTCCACATTTGTTAACATAAAGTCATGGAACTTTTGAACTTTTTTCTTTGATTTCATCTTGAAGAGTAATTAAAAGCAAAGAAGTGAATAAACTTTACCATCATTTGAACTTTAGTGTTGAATAGTTGGATGGTAGGTTCCATGACTACATCTCTAGTCAAGATGCAAAGTTTTCAAAAAGCGTGGAAACTTTATTAAGCACTTTTTTGAGGATGATAAAATTACGCTTGGTTTTCTTTAAGCTAATTAGAACTTAAAGAAGAAACCCAAGTCAAAGTAATCTTTGGGAATCAAGATATTTCCTAAAAGATACGTCAAAGTTATCTTTGGGAATTAAGCTACTTCTTAAAGATAAGCCAATAAAATGAAATAGTCTTGTTAACTATTTCATTGGTTAAAAAGGAATATCTTTTAGACAAGCAATAAAGCTTTAAGTCTTGGTCTTGTCCAAAAGTCAAGAATTGCTTTTGAAGATCATTCTAGTAAAGAAAAAGATTCCAAGATAAATCATTAGACTGGAAAGCAAAAGATTTCAAGATGAATCATTTTCTTAGTATTACTTGATTCCTTGGATGGAATCTAAATTTCTTGAAAGAAAAAATCTACGTAGGTGTGAGACAAGAATCTTTCAAGTAAGTTTAATAGCAAGTAGTTCCCAACAATTCCCAAACCACCGGTATTGGTACTTAAGTCCAAATACTGATATAACCTAAAGGTGTATCAAAGATTCTTAGCTTTGGAATCTGAGGGGCATCAATGTATGCTTGGACTTAAGTTGAGGAAAAGATCTCTAAAAATCCCATGGATAAGCGGACGCTTTTGTTAATTTAAGAGATCTTAATAATAAAAAATATGTCTTTATTCTAGTTGCAAGGTCAATCAGACTTGATCAAGCTTGGCCATGATTGTCCAAGAATGTGCGATTGGATCTACTTAGGAGATTGCCCAAGTATTGACAATAAAATTCCTTTAAGGAATTATTCACTCAGGTTCCATTTATCCAATGGAAAATTGTGAAAAGAGTAAGTTGTTCCAAGTATGAACAGAGTGAAGAAATTCCAAGAGTGTAGTCTGCAACCATGGATGGTACTTAAGTCTATGGAAGGTAAACATAATGTTTGCCCATCCTTAAAGGGATTTTGGTACAAATCCAAAATGCATGAGCAAATGCTTAGACTTAAGGAGTAGAGAGATTCGTGTAAGGTCTCAGTCCAGATAGGTACCTAAAGCATTAGTAAAGAAGGAATCTAAAGATAGGAAGTCAAAAGCTCTTGTCACTAAAAATTGGTCAAGAATAAACCAATTGAACTGGAATCTGTGAAAATTCAAGTACTTGGAATTCTGAATGGTTTTCGTTTGAAAACCCTAGCAAAGAAGTATGGCACTAAGCACATTGAGGTGCATTATCATTATGTCACGGAGAGGTTCTCTGCTAGGGAGATCAGCTTGGCATATGTGCCCACGCAGGAGAACATTGTAGACCTTTTCACGAAGGCTCTGCCTAGGGAGAAGTTTGATGCTTTCTGCAAACCTTTGGGCTTACTTCCTTTTGTGGAGTGATTTCCACATAGCTTGGCACTTCCTTATACATGAGTGCCAGCTCCTTGTTCACCGCATCACTCCCAGGGGGGATTTGTTGATATATTTAGGTAGTGATGTGTATGAACACACTAGGACGGTCGGGGCACTTTTTTCCCTCTTTGGGAGGTTTTTTCCCCCGTCTTGTATATACGCCTATTGCCCTAACGTGCTACTTATCTTTGTACATTCTAGTGGTAATACATTCAATATTGTGTTGAGCTCCACACTTCTTCTTCTTCCTTGTGCTATTCGCGTGCTTCCGCAAACGTCTAACCCCAACAAATCCTTCTAGGATTCTCTCCTTTATATTCTAGATATCTTCTAAGATGTACTAGGTTGACACTAGATCTTTCTAATTCTTCTCATTGACTTGAATTATCAAGTATCCAAAAGATGATCTTTCTTAGCTTTCTTTCAAGCTTAGTCTAAGATCATTTTTATGTTCCTTGAATTTCAAGTCATACTTTGGGATGAAGCTTTTAGAGCTTCATCCTTTGGAGTTTACCTTCAAACTTAAAGAAGTTGATCCTCTCCTTATTTCTAACTCTCTTTGGGATGAAGCTTTTAGAGCTTCATCCTTTGGAGTTTACCTTCAAACTTAAAGAAGTTGATCCTCTCCTTATTTCAAACTTAAAGAAGTTGATCCTCTCCTTATAATCATTTTTTGTTGGTAGAATTCTTCTTCCCTTTGAGAGGATAATTGAAGAAGATGCATATTCCTAGACATTATCTTCCTTACATATTCCATTGGATCATGAGTCCCTTTTTCTTCTCGCCATCAAGAAAAAGTATTCAATGGGAATCAGTACCCACCGTCTCATACGAGTGGGTTCTTCATCCAATCCACATAACTATGTCCCTATATCTTCTGACCTTCTCTGTCCTTTTTAATGCCCTTCATACTATGGTACCAAATATATGAGAGCAATGACTAAGGTGCTTTGATACACCATAACAAATCTAACTTAAATATTTGGTTAACCATTTAATGTGGTGTGACTGATCTTATCAAACTTAAAGTTTGACTTGATCTTTGCCTTACTTGGGTCTTTTGGTTTTTCTTGCCTTCTGTATCCAAAATAAGAGATAAGACTAGGTCTTTCTCAAATAGATCCCTTCATGCTTAGTGCTTTACCCATGGGTTTTACTTGGGGATCTAGCTATTATGCTTCATATAAGAAACCATTTTCCTTAGGTCTTAACTATTGGAATCCACAACTTATGTTATGTTATCCTCATGAAGCATCAAGATACCTTTAGGATTATGTTTTATAGCTCATCCAATTGCTTTTCCAAACCCACTTAGGATTCGTACAATCCTTATGGTGTATGAAAGTCTTCTCTTGCATTGAGGTTCTTTGAGAAATTCCAATCCTAGAGAACTTCATTTAGTTAGAAGATTTAATGAAAGAAGTATGAAGCACTAGAATGCAATGAAGTACTTCGACTTTATCTATTCTTGTGTATCTTGTACCTTGCAATACCTTATCTTTCAAAGCATGAGGTACAAGTTATTGGGGACTTTCTCCCCTCCTTAAGAGTTTTTGTCCTCAAAAACTACATGAGGATATATTGAAAATTTTGCTTTTCAATAAAATTTCAAAGAGTTTATTTTCAATCTTTTATTATTCCCCCTAGTTAAAAGAACTATTCAGATCTTTTTGCTTTCTCTTCTCCAAGCTTATCGAACAAATGTCCCAAAGTTCAAGTTAAGATTACCCACAAATTTGATGTCCCATACCATCGAATTCACTTTAGTGGTAGTGTACTTGATAATAGGTGCTCCAAGTTACCACAATTGTATCATGGTTTTAAGAGAGAAAATTTTGTATTACTACCTCAAGTCTATGGCCTTGCTGATGAGCCATGCCATGGGATTTTATGGAATTTAAAATTCCATAAGAGGGATTTTTTGCATAAGGCATTTCAAGAAGTTAGGATTATTAGGCTTTTTATTACTAATCCAAACATAAAGGAATTAAATGGTTTATAGTGGCCAATTGGCCTCATCACCATTCTTCCTAGAAAAAATCCTACTTAAGCTTAACGTCACGAACTTAATCTCCCTCTCAACTCAAAAACCCATGTAATATGTTCCATGTGCATAGGGCTTGCCAAACGTTTACACCTATATTGGAAAAGGTGTAGCATGCATAAGGTTCAGAAGTTGAACCCCTCCTTAAAGCATGCAAAAGCTCCAAATTGAAACTTTGTTCATTCAGAGGATGGTGCAAATTTTCCATGCATCTTTCTTTCGGTGCATATGTCATAGACCATCACCATAGTTATGTGTATCAAATCTTTCTTTTCCAAAACCATATTAACATGATGCATAGTGCAAATCATTTCCATGACTAATTATTTATATGACCAAGCAAACTTGGCCACCTAAATCTATGCATCCACTTCTAAGTTCATTTCTATTACAACATGTAGTGCATGCTTCATGGTTTGAAAGGAAAAGAAAAGAGGGCAAAATCTTATCTAGAATTTAAGCTTCATCCATCCCTTGACTTTGCTTGAATGTTCTTACAGTGATGAAGTCAACTTAAACCATCTCATCTCATCCATTGTTGAAGTTTCCCTTGGGCACTTGTATACTTACTCGAGTGGCCCATATGTGCACTAACTTTTTAATTTCATGCAATCATCTTATGCATGAACATGCTTCTTTTTTCTTTGAAAACAAAAAATTTTCAAACAAAAACACACTCTTTATAAATGCATGTACTAGCATCTTGTCATAGAAACTTATGCGCATGATTATTGAATTCATATGCCCTTAAACAAATCATGAACGATATGCTATGAAAGAGTATAATTGAAGGAGTACTCAGGTTTTTATTGCAACCTCGTTCTTTCTTTTCTTCTTTGTAAGGAACCTTGCTCCATAACTTCATTGAAAGGATGTTTTTCTTTCACGGCTTCTTCAAGTCTCCTAAAAAACTTTAAAAAGAAAACGCTTGGCATGTTACTACATACATTTATTTCTATATTAGGGAAATAAATATGTAAAGAATGAACAAAGCAATAATAAAATGCTTCCCCGAATATCTTAATGAAGACTATTGATCGGTATGCAAGCTCTTCTTTCATGTTCTTTTGTCTTGCTCCAAGTGAGAAATGAAGAAAATGTCTTCTTCATTTTCCTTGGAACATAATAGTCTTGCGTACTCCAAGGTTCCTTTGCGTATGTAGGAGAAGAGCATGAATTTGCTCTTATGGAAATCGAACGCGCATCCATGGCATTCCTCTGCATCTACCATTTATTGGTTGCTCCATAACTTCATTGAAAGGATGTTTTCCTTTCATGGCTTCTTCAAGTCTCCTAAAAAACTTAAAAAAAAAAAACGCTTGGCATGTTGCTACATACATCATTTCTATAATAGGGAAATAAATATGTAAAGAATGAACAAAGCAATAATAAAATATTTGCCCAAATATCTTAGTGAAGACTATCGATCCGTATGCACGCTCTTCTTTCATGTTCTTGTGTGTTGCTCCAAGTGAGAAATGAAGAAAATGTCTTCTTCATTTTCCTTAGAACATAATAGTCTTGCGTACTCCTTTGTGTATGTAGGAGAAGAGCATGAATTTGCTCTTATGGAAATCGAACACGCGTCCATGGCATTCCTCTTCGTCTACCATTTATCGGCCATAGCCCTCGTTACGGGGGGCCACACGGAGTTGTTTTTACATCTCTTAAAAGAGAAATATGAACTCTCATCGACGGCAACTACTTACGCGAACCAAATCAAGAAGACAACAAATACACACAGTTCGTAGGCAGCTAGCTATTCATGCGAAGTTATAAATCTAAAGAAACTTAGCTTTGATACCATTGTTGTGGAAGGACTCCATAGCCTTCACAACAATCAACTAAGAAACTAATTAACTAGACCACTCTAGGGAAGAGAGATGCCTTTCCACCCAACCAACCCCTCCAATATATAGCTCCAAGTCCAAGGGGGTAAGTCCCTCTCAAGGGGACATGTGTACCTTCCATCAATGGGTCTCTAAGGTGTTCACATGGTTTCCAAGTTTAGGAAATCACATGAAATCACATGGCTTCTAAAAGAAGAATCTCCAATCTCTCAAATACAAACCAAGTGGCTAGGAGAAGCTTCAAATCAAGCCTAAGGTAATCAATCTTAGAGAATTAGCCCTAAGGTTCAAGACCCATCTAAAAGGGTTAAATAAACCATAAATCCCAAGGGTTTCACACCTAGAAACCCAAGGGTTCTACCCTTAGATACATGTAATTATACAACAATTAAAAAGCTAGTGTTGAAGTGATTGCTCATGGCATGATGCTCCCAAGAATGCTAAGATTACTTGATTCTCAAGAATCTAGATTTCCTCTCCCTCTTTGGTTCCTCAAGCTAGAACAATATCGGCCTCAATGTGCTACTCTTTTTTCCTTGAAAGTTAACACCAAAGGATCTTAAGTTATGTTGTCTCTATAAAAGTGTGGAATTGGTTTAAAGGGCACACGAATCTCAACAAGGAGTGAAAATGCATCGTTGGTCTCATACAACTTGATTCGGTGTGGTGATTCCCTATAGATGGAATTAGTCTCATTGAAATAGAATTTATTAGGACTAAGGAGCTTTGTTCAAAGGGATTCTACGTCTAGAAAAGCCTCAAGACTATGAAGAAGTAGATTAATGTCAAAGACGCAGATCCTAACCTTGAGAAGCCTTATAAGGATTGTTGCTTTATTAGGGGGCTTGGATTGTAGCTTACAATACATCAAACTACTTTAATTTAAGTGAAAACCTAATCGGAAAAATATAGTATGGAGAGCCAATGGACATATCAAAGAAATACCAGTAATAAATAGAGAAGTTATCTTATTGTTGATTCGTCACAACTCAGATTATAGCTTGGAATAGAGAATACATAAGACTACTTTAGTATAAGTGCAAGCCTTATCCTAATGATCTATTATGGAGTAATGGCAACAAGACGATAAATAGAAGTTACGTTCCATGCGAAGTTCAATGAAAAATGGAAAGCACAGTGGTTTTTGTTCAAGTGGGAATCCAAGCACTTAAGCATGTGACATCTATTGATTGAAACAAAGAAGTCTATATTATTCATCCTTTGCAAGGGGATTTGTACTTAACTCCGAGGCTTATGAGTAGGAAATTGAGAAAAAGGTGCAAAGTAAGGAAGGTCATGCAGCAACAAGCTATTCTTGGTAAGGTAATATCACTTATTCGACATCTCTACGGAAGTCGATCAAAGGAGAAGTTGTCCAGATAATATAGAAAGCTAGATGTTTATTAACTTTGAGAATACCCCCCAAAGGTTACTTCATTAAAGGAATGTTATCTTGATCGAGCACCAGGGTTAAGAGTAATCCCAGGCTGCTTTTTTGGTGGTTGGGCCTCTCACCTCTTGAGGCGGGGGTGCGGGTTCAACCCCTGTTGGCAGCACTTGTGCGGGACATGTAAACCTTGGAATGATGTAACATGTGGCTGATGTGCCACCGTATATTTTGCTCCACGATAGTTGTGACTGCCGTTCAACCCAACTATGTAAACCCCTGTTCTTGTGGGATAAGGGGGATCCCATGGGTACTATGCCCTTCCTTGTACAGTTGCAATTTCAAAGTTAAAGCCCGGGGGAGTAGGCCTCCGTGGAACCTCCATTTAAAAAAAAAAAAGGGTTAAGAGCTTCGAAAGCTACCCTCCATTCTATAATCCAAGATGAGAAGATGAAAAAAAGAGGACCCTTGCTTCGTAATACTCACCTAAATTTATAATTTTTGTCTCGAAGAAACGAAGGAAGCAATTTTTTGTATGTGATCACACCTTCAGGAAAATAATTGGTGTGCTCCTATTTGTAGTAGATTACTTTGTAAAACGTTTATTTCGACCGCTTGCTTCAATTGATGAGACAAAATGTAAATATGTCCGTGGATATCCACTCCAAGCGTGGTATCATATTGCCATGTTTAACCTTCAATCTCTACAAAATTTTATATCACAGAAGTGCAATCTGTTGACAGACAGCTGTGTTGCTTTCGCCCACAATTCATCTTCAAAAGCTCCCCTCGGAAGAAGGAAAATAAAATAGAGATCATGGATGTCCACTGTGAGAATGAAGATCACCATGGTTTTCCAGTGTGAGGATCAATCTACTCGACCAAAATGGACTTTGAACCAAAAGGAATTTGAACTTGAAAAGAACAAAAGCGGTATGAAATCCACAACAGAGCCTCCAGAAAGTAAGAAAGAAAAGGATGGGCATTGAGATGCTTTTACCAAGCTGCATGAGAGACGTGGCTTAGGGTTGCGGGCCGCATTCAGTTCCCCTCTCCCCCCTCGTTACGAGGGGGGCCTCTGCCTTCCCGCTTCTCACTACTCGGGGGCTCCCTCAGTGGAGCTCGCCTGGTCTGTGCTCGTCGGTGCGCTTCTGTTGTACTTCTTCATGTCGCTGCACGATGCATTGAGGGACGGAATGGCTGGTCCGTCCTATCTTCCGATGGAGGCGGATGGTCTTCAGGCTGCGTTTAACCCTGTTTACGAATATGGTCAAAACCTAAATGGTCATGGATCGGTGAGGGCTTCCTGCTTTCCATCGAGGGACTGTGCTCAGGTATCTTCTAAACCTCTGTATGCTCAACAAAGCGACAATGCTGTGTCGTATGCTAGTGCTCTTCAGACCCCGCAACAAAATCATTTCTCAATGTTTAACAGACATGGATTCGCAGGTATGTCTCCTCCTCCTTCGTCTGATAGAGACAGTAAGGGTAAAGGAAAAGTAGATGTGGGTATGGAAGAGGTAGGTTCTATTCCTGATAGTCGTCCTGAACACTTCATAAACCTGGATCCTGAAGTGGAAGACAGGGAAGATTCCACTCTGGTCATTGATAGTAATGCATTGGAAAAATGGAATAACCATTTGACTGAGAAAGTTGTTATAGGATTATGTCATGGATTAAGACCAGCTCAGGACATATTAAAGACTTGGATGAAGGTTAACTGGGAGAGTAGGGGATTATTTGCTAAACATATCCAATATCTGCCAAATAACTACTTCCTTTTCTTTTTTGAGGATGGAAATAATGCCATGAAAGTGATTGCAGAAGGTCACTGGTTAATCAGGAATACTCCTATTTCTTTTTTTAAGTGGTACCCTGGGTTCAACCCTAGGGGTCCAAAGCCAACTAAGGTTCCTGTGTGGGTTGAATTTACTGATTTACCTGTTGAATATTTTCCTTGGATTGATAAGCTTGGTGGACTTCTGGGTAAAGTTCTGGGACAGAAACCTAGAAATGGCTTTAACTCTAAATGGGATCCGATGATGCTTGTAGAAGTTGATATTTCCAAAAATATTAAACAGACGCTTGTTCTTAAAAATTCTGAAGGATTTAAACTTCATGAACAAAAAGTTATTTATAAGAATTTACCTAATGCTTGTTTTCATTGCTATAAACAGGGGCATTTGATTAAGGACTGTCCTTCTATGGTGATCAATCAAGGTAAGGAGAGAAGAGAGGATAAAACTGAGAAACAGGTGCATGATGATAAGAAAGAGGAGAACTCTAAGGAAGAAGGAGTCTTCAGAAAACAGTCAGGTAAAATCAGAAGGAAGAATTTTCAGGTTGGTCTTAAGCCTGAAACTCTAGTCAAGGTGATTAGCAATCCCTTTCAAGTTCTTGATATGTCTGACTTGGACGGGTCTGAGATCTTGGAAGATGCAGGTATAAAAAAAAATAATAATGTTCATCTGAATAAACATTCGAGTGAAGCCCATCCAGAAAGTGAGGAAGGTTGGACTGTAGTTTGTAAAAAAAATAGTGTTAAGTCCCAACCCCTCAATTTGCACTCCTCCCCTGTGCAGAACCAAACTGAAGTAGAATATGAGTTTCCTTCTCAAAAAGCTAGTGATCCGTTTGTTGAACAACTGAATAAAAATGATGAAGAAGGCTTGTTAAAGGATGGTGTTATGGTCGATAATGAGGATAATATGATAATTGATAAGGAATCAAGCCCTTCAGTCAAAGATAAATCAAAGTCCAAAAGAAAGGATGTGATTAGGTCATCCATTTCAGCTGTGAAACCGATTAAGAATCCTAAAAAATAACTGTCTCTTATGGATTGTCTCAATATTATTTCTTTAAACACTAAAGGGTTGACTGATCCTGTTAGAGGCAAGATCATTAGCAACTGGTTAAAAGATTCCTCTTTGTCTCCTGATTTCATCTGTCTGCAGGAGCTCAAGATTGGTGGAGATCAACTTATTGCCAATCTGAAGGTTGTTTCCAGTAATTCCATCTGGTTTTCCACTAATCATAATGGAAAAGGTGGAGCAGTTATTGGTATTAAGGCTAATCTCAGTCATTTTGTGGAAAAGACCTTGTTCAGTGATACCAATCAGTGGATTGGCCTCAAGTGTAAAGAGCCATTCAATTTCACTTTAGTTTCTGTCTATGCTGCTAACAATCCTTCTGACAGGTCTAAGTGTTGGGAGGAGATTGGTAAGCTTGATGGTGATCTTATTCTCTCTGGTGATTTTAACATGGTCACGAATACTGCTGATAGAAATGGCAATTGTAACAATGTGATTGCTGGTAGTGAAAAAAATAAATGGTTTGGTCTTGTGAATTCTCATAATCTGGTTGATATTTCGACTGGTACTGGGCATACCTGGAATAATAGGTGTTCTTATAATAGACTTTCGGCCAGGTTAGATAGAATCTATATGAACTCTTCCAAATTCCAGGGGCTGTGGAACTGTAGTTGCTTCAGTGACCCCTCCCTTCAGGTTTCTGACCATTTCCCTTTGATTGTTAAACTGGCTAACAATAATCCGGCGTACAGGGCTGGTTGGCCTCATGTAGATTCGTCTCTTTTCAGATTGCCGATTGTTAAGCTGGAAATCAGCAATATTTTTAAAAAGCATTTTGTTCGGGGTTGTTCTCCCTTCAAGGCTTGGGAGTCTGCTATTAAAGATGTTCAATCTGCTCTTGCTTTCTTCAAGAAAAAAGCCAGGGAGATTAGATACAACAGAAGAATGATGCATCTTAAGGAGATAGACAGAGTTGAAAACTCTAACTTAAGTAGTAATGTTAAGATTCAGAAGATCCTGGAACTTCAGGAAAAGGTGAGGTATGAAGATTACCTTCTGGCTAGTGGTGCCCTAGCCACATCCAGAGAATTCTGGGCTGGGAAAGTTGATAAACCTAATAAACATATGTATGAGATTATGAAGAAAAAAAAAGCTAAAGATTTCATTCCTTTCTTAAGGAAAAGCAATGGTGAGATTGCCACTAATATCAAGGAGAATTTACAGGAGGCTGTGTCCTTCTTTACCAATGTTTTCTCTTTGCCTCCCAAGAGAGGGGACAGCATCTGGAGTGCAAGAGCTGCCATTGCCCTTTGTAGGAAAAAAATGATTCCTCAGGGCTTGGTCTCCCTCCTTGATCTTCCCCTCTCTGCTGGTGAGGTTAGAGAAACCATTAGTAAATTGAAGCCCTGTAAATCCCCGGGACATGATGGTATTCCTAATGAGTTTTTTCAGGAGTTCAAAGAAATTGTGGTTCCCATTATTCTCTGGATCTGGCAAGAAGCCATTAGTAGAGGGTCTCTTTCTACTTTCATTAATACTGGAGTTATTAAACTTATCCATAAAAGAGGATCTAAGGATGATCTTAATAATTGGAGACCTATCTCTTGTCTGACTTCTTTGTATAAAATATATGCTTCCTCTCTGGCTAGAAGGTTAAGTCCTTTGATGGACTCCATTATTCTTCCTGAGCAAAAAGGTTTTATTAAAGGAAGATTTATTCTTGATGCTATTATATCTTTATGGGAAGGGATGGACTTTGCTAAGGATAATAACATTGACACTTTCTTTTTTAAGATTGATTTTGACAAGGCCTATGATAGGATTGAGTGGGACTTTATTCTGCAATCTCTTCATGACATTGGTGCTGGGAAAAACATTATTAAATTCACTAGTGTTTTGTTTGGCAATGCTCATTCTAAAGTTGCCATGAATGGTCACATGTCTTCCCCTTTTAAACTCTGCAGATCTGTGAGACAAGGATGCCCGTTAGCCCCCTTACTCTTTGCTATTACTAGTGATGCTCTGGGTTGGCTTGTTAAAGATGGTATTAATAAAGGTCTTTTAAGAGGAATTGAAATTCCTCAAGCCACTGACATGCTTTGTTTGCAGATGTTTGCTGACGACACAAACCTCGTGATGAAGGCTGATCCTACTTATGCTAACACTTTTTTAAATTGTCTTAAGACTTTCTGTCTAGCTAGTGGGTCTGTTGTTAATCATCACAAAACCGGTTTTTTTTCCTCTAATGACTTGATCCCGGACTGTGTGGTTGCTGCAGGGTGTGAAATCATTAAAAAGGGTTCTGTTTTCAGGTTACTGGGCATCCCTATGGGATTTGATATTTCCTTTCAACAGAGATGGGACTGGGTCTTGGACAAATTTAGAATCAAGATTTTTAAATGGATGGATATGCAGTCCAATATTTCCCAAAGAGTATTTGTGTTGAAGCATTATATTCTTCCTGGTCTTACTTACTTTCTTGCTTGTTGGCAGCCTACCAAGAAGCAGCTGGCTCAAGTCATTGCCCTTTCCAGGAGATTCTTATGGGGTAGTTCCAAAATTCCAAAAGTTGCTTGGAAGATTTGCTGTATGAAGAACTCTCAGGGAGGCCTTGGCCTGATATGTCCCACAAGGATGGCAACCCAAATGGCAGCAAAATGGATTCTAAGGGCTATTTCTTCTTCTGATTTTTGGGCCTGCTTGATTAAAAGAAATATCAATTCTTTTTGCTTGAGAAGTAATAAGCAATGGTGTAATTTTTCTCTTTGGGACATTGTAACATCCCCTGCCATTTTCATCCCCAAAGGGAGCCAGCTGGTTTGTAACTTCTGGAAGGCCTGGATGTCTATAAAGGAAATGTACAAGCTTCCCATATGGTGTGCTAAGAATCAATCCTTTTTATTACAGGACTCTCTTTGGATTGGTTGGTTCTCCTGTTTTAGGGAGGCCTCCATGCCAATAAGATGGCATAAATGTAAAAAATTTGGTTTTACTAAATGGGAAGATTTGATGAGAAATGGGCAGGTGATTGAGGATATTCACATTTTGAATTCTAATGACCTGTCTATGTCCTGCAAACAGATAATCAAGGAGAAGAAGTTGCAGCTGCTGAGATTGAGAGCAGATAAGCTGTGGGACAAAAATATTGCCTTGTCTGTGGTGGCTCAGGATATGTTTTCCTGCTTCAAGTCTTCCTACATCAGCATCTCTACTATTTGTGGTCGTCTGAACAAAAAATGGGATCTGTCTTGGAATAATCATCAATGGAGTTACAGATTTCAAAGTCTCTGGGCTTATCCTATGGCTAACAAACAATCCTGTCTTATGTGGCTGATTCTGCACAAAGGAGTCTGGACTGGGAGCAGGGCTAGAAAGTATAATATTGATGCAGGATTGTGTAAATCTTGTGGCAAGGTTGAAGATTTGGAACACCTTTTTTTTAAATGTAAAGCAAGTATAGCTTTTTGGAAAATCATACAACTCTATTGCCAGACTGCTGGGATCTATACTCTGGGAGTCAAGGAGCTGCTTATTGGGGAAACTTACAGGATGGACATTGCCTTGTGGCAGATGGTGAGGGCCCATATCCTGTGGTACGTGTGGAAAAACAGAAACAACAAGATTTACGACAAAAAAGGAAAAAATCTTCTCTTTTCCTGTCTCATTGGAATCAGAAGAATTTCTTCCAGATGTAGCAACATTCCCCTCAATGAGAAACTTCTAGATAAGAACCCCTTGTATATAGTTAAAAATTTTCCCTTTAGTACTTGGAAGAACAAATTGCTTCAGATGTACTCTAGGGACAGAAACAATATGATTAGTTTCTTTAACTGGTACATAAGAAATTATGTCAAGTAAGTGATAGCTTGCTTGGGCTTTCCTGGCCCTGAGCCTTGCTGCAGTGGTCCCTCCTCACAAAAAAAAAAAATTTTGTGGGGGTGCTCTTGTAATTTCCTTTTCTGCATCAATATTATACTTTCTGTTTGTGTTCGAAAAAAAAAGTAAGAAAGACATTTGGAAGAGAAAAGAACTAATAATAGAAATAGAGGAATACAGATACTGATATTTCATCTGACCTGAAAAGCCAAAATACAAAATAGTGGTAGCGATCTGACCTCGCCTTCGGTATGGAATCTCCTGTCTTTATATATTCAAATATTTCTGTCGCGCAAGATTCTAAATTTTGGCATATTATTTCTAAAGCTTTCTGATCTCTCCTACAACTATTGTAACACAGGTCTTCTCCAATTATAGAGAAGACAAACGAGTAGAGCTGAGTGAAGAATGCTTGTAAATTGTTCCATCATGGGCTTCGATGCTGCCGACGCAAAGGATAGAGCCTAGTACCTACCATTGTAGCCGGAACAGATTTCTTGTGGGACTGAGAAGTCGCAATTATAACTTGGGCCACGCGCTAGCAAGAAATAGCAATTATACCAGATCATTTGAAGGTGCAGGAGACAGATGAGCAATGGTCATGATGATGAAGTGGAGCTCCAGACAGAGTCCAAATACGGCACTGTATTCACCGGCCATTAGAAAATGTATTGAAACGGCAATTCGTTAAGAGGGGCACAACAGAATTGGATATGACGATTGCACACGAGAACCTACGTGCCAGGTTTGTCTGGCCGATGCGACAACATATCGACGCGAGCAACCGCGTCCGACCATGGCTTCCTCCGCAGCGAAGGACTGAAGTAGAAACTGAACGCGCTGTAATCTCTCGCCAGGAGCGAATATTGCTGGGGCGAGGGTGTACGCTTGGTGGAGTTCTCCTCTATTATTGCTTGCTCTTTATCGCATGTAGCCGCTATTACTAGCGCCTGAGCCGGAGCCGTAAGTTGGAGTTCCGTTTCGCCATCGCTGGCGATGTTGACACCAACCTTGGGGTGGTCCATTCTAGATGGTATACCATTTCCCTTGGATCCAAGGATTGGGGAAAAGCCCCCCTTACAACTCGTATTCCAGCTGCTTGATCGAGGCCCATCGTCAAGGCCATTTGAACGCGGACGATTGGCCTGATGTTCCTCATCTTGCATGCAGATATCGGCACCTGTTATAAAGCTCCTGCGACCGGGGCTTAATGTAGCGTTAGCATTCAGTTGCTCGTGAGGGCTAAAATGCAAAGAATTAAGATCTGTATCGGCAGCCGCGATGCCTTCATTGCGCCAGCGGCTTCTCGCTCTTACATTTGTCGGAAGATAAGTATCTGAACGCTGCGAGACTGTCAAATCCTCAGCCTTGCACGAATCTGATGTCGATTGTGATCTCCTGGGGCTCAACCGCGGCGATGATTGTGCGACAACATTCATCTTCTGATCTACATCCTTACCGCAATCAGGCACATGCTCAAATTCCTTCACATTCCGAACGGGAATTCTCTCGGTTGAGAGGATATTTCTAAGTTTCGAGAGTCCATTCTTTTTTGCCTCAAAAGCATGGCAGAGTTCATTCTTACAGTGCAGTGGAGAAGGGCTGCCGTCTTCAGTGAGTTCATTCTTACAGTGCCGTGCAGAAGGGCTGCCGTCTTCATCAGCCTTTTTCGCATTTTTGAGATCCTCAAACAAAGAAGAATATTTCTTCTGAAATCTCTTCTCACGCATAAGCGCATCCTTATGAGAAGCTTTTGCACAATTAGCAGTACCATCCGCAGAAAATCTTCCAAACGTAGTTGAAGTTAGAGACGTATTCATATCTGTACTGTTACTAAAGCCTGTGGAGATAGACTTAGATCTCCCTCTTTTCTTCTTTCCAAAGATGGCAGAGAGCCATGAAGGAGAGGATACACCGTGATGCGGTTCAGAAGGGCTCTTTTCACCTTGTGTGGCGCGAAGAGCTTGGTCGTCCGCAAAGCTTTTCTGATTAGCATGCATATGGTTGGTTACTTGTGGGGATGATAGAACAGAAGTTGACTCTCTGCATATACATTCACGCGCTTGTTTCATCGATGTAGAGGAATCCGACTCTGTTCCCGTGAACTTGTGGCGGGAACTAAGCGGAGTTACCTGCACGCGATTTTCTTCAAAGAATGTGGGGGATCTATCCAGCCGCTTGTCATTTGGACGTGCTGGCGTTTTACGTTTGATGATTAGTGACCAAAAGCCCTTTGCTCTTTTCTTAGTTTTCCTTGGCTTCGGTTCATCGACACGAGTCTCTTTGACGAAAGTAATGAAATTATCAAGCCCAGCCAGAGAGATAGGGCTCACGCCATTCTGGGGTGCTTTCCAATGATTGGTTTGCCGCTGACAGCGAATATTCACGGCCGGCGATAGAGAACCAGAATGTTGAGGACGACGCCGTGGATCTTCATCACATCTTTGAGTGGGAGCAGTCGCGCTGCGATGGCGTGGAGAAGGATGAAAGGACTTGTATGTTCTATCCACGTTCAGAGACGACGCGTTGGTCGAAGTCGGTGTCCAGCAGTGGTTGTGAATGCGGTTAACCGACGGCATCATGTCCCTCCGTAGAGAGTTGCCACAAATAGGATTAGTAAGCTGATGGTACAAGGCATGCTGTGCTGATCCATTAACGTGAGTGCCCCCCTGGCGTCGTGCGCCGGAGGATGAAGAAAAGCGAACAGTATCAATGAGCTCGCGAGGAGAATTCGTCCAATCCTCGTTACTCGCATAAGCGGCAGTTCGCTCTTTTAGATGGCCGTGAAAACTACCAAGTTTCATACCGAACTTCTCATCGACTGGCAGATGTTCTTCTTCCTGCTCGAGTTCACGAGCAAGGGACAGAAGGCGCTCTTTCAAGCAGATAGAGCAGACACCAATCAGAGCCTGTTGCGGATGGCGTTTGCATCTTCCGTACTTGTTTACAAAGGTGCTTCCTCCGCTCGAAGAGAGGTGCAGAGGAGGTTGACGGCCTCCGCCGACCATCGCACTCTTGGCGTTTTCTGCGAACTTTCCTACATATAAACAATTCACCAACTCTACTGCCTGCTTCGAGAAAATAGAAGGGACAAAATTCTTCGTTCCGCGAGTTTGCGCACCGCACCCCTCCTAGACGAGGCGCTTCTCCGTCCAAAGTTTCGACACCCCTCCTACACGAGGCGCCTCTTCGTCCAAATAATTCATACACCGCGCTTCTTCTTAACCTATGGAGCTGGAGTGCTACACTGCTAGCCCCGATGTTTGAAGATCCAGCACGAGCCGCGAGCACAGGCAGGTCAGTTTCGAAACTAGGCGTGTACATTACCTTGGAGTACGTGGGATATCATTTGCTTGAATCAATTCATAGCTAAAGCTTTCAGGAACGAGCTCACTGAGAAGAACCTGGGTCCTGTACGTGATGGACAGTTTGACAAACGGGCAGAGCGATCACCTTCACCTGGTTCCGCAACTCCAAAAGAGAAGCGAATCAGATTCAGAGCGGTGTTTACAAAGAACTGAAATGAAAAGAGATAAAGACCCGAGTTCTGAGGACGCAGCAGATCCGCACACAAGATGGATAAGCAAATGTTTTTCTCTTATTTACACGAATAATTTTATGCAGAAGGAAGCGGATGAGCTTATGAAGCCTTGGCTGCTGCCGGAGGAGGGGATTTAGACATCTCCCCGCGTGCACAAGTACATATGAATGTGTTCACACACACAGACGGATATATATATATATATATATATATATATATATATATATATATATGAAGCTCTTATAGAGTCTAGCGTCTCTCCGCTTATCGTCTCCGTCTGCGAACTGCGCAGCGTCTGTCTGCAGGCAGCCAGCCAGCCAGCCTGGTATTATATTGATTAGGAGTATTAATTGGGCCTTTCAGCATCGAATTATTCTGCGCGCATCGAAGAAAGTGGCACGGCAGCAGACACCAACGGTCGGGAATTTTAATCGAGAGTTAAACGTTCGGAAGCCGGGGTAGAAGTAGACAGTGGACAGTGGGAAGGAAGTTACTGGGCGCTATGAGCATTCGGTCTCTCATTAACAAAAGAAAAGCTTTATGAAAAATATGTCTCATGCCAATATGTTTTTGTTTTTTAAAAGCTCTGTCATGGAATGGAATGGACTTACTCTTTCGGGTATGATTGAAACATTGAAATGAACAACACACACCCTCGGGATTTTCTTCATTCCTCACTTGAAAATGGGATTATATGTTAAGTCACTTTGGGTTTGCATTCAAGGTCTAGTGTTTTATCACTACATGAATCTCTTACATTTGTAGAAAACAACAGGAAAAGTGTTCAATTTAAAGAAATAAAAGTACATGTTCAAAGGCAGAGGCTTAAATTTCAAGGCTAGCCCAACTTCCAAGCTTCAAAAAAAAAAAGCAATAAAAATATGCAAATGTCTAGGTGAGAAAAGATTGGGCATATTATCTTCCACGGTTAATGGTTATCAAATCTATCGTTGCAAGTCATATCTATTGTTGCAAGTCTAAGAGCGTGGTGAACGTGGAAACCCTACCATCATTCTATGTTTTTTTTTTGGAGGTTCGGTGATCGACCACTTAGGCGTAAAGGAATGAAACAAACAACTCACATACCCCACTTTGTAGTGGTTATATGTCAAGTTGCACTCTTATTTTTGAACCTTAGACCTCACAATGTAGGTCCAAAGTGTTACCATTACACCATGGATCTCAAACAGCATCGTTCTTCTTCATGGGAACCTATCTTTTTGTCTCTTAGTGCCCCTGTCCTTGTTGAAGGGACTTTCCTATAAGTTGCTTGATTAAGTGCTTTTGGGTGTCAAGTTGTCAACACAACCTCCCTCTACTATAGAAGCATAGCCCCTCAAGATGTGTTACAAAATGGTATGTTTCTTCCTTAGAAATACGTATGTAGCTGCTCTAAGTTTTTTTATGGTGACCTCACTAAGAACAAGAGAGATCTTGTAAGCTCTGTCAAGAAGGTTGTATGCCCAAACATCAACTATCAAGATAAAAAGTATTTTGTTGAAGCGGTTGAACACCATCACCAATGTAATGAAGCATCATAAGAATATGGAAGGTTAACAACATAATTGTGGATTTTTTAAGGCTTCAGGGTGCTCATCTCAACCCTCTCTTCAATTTATTGGATAACATAGGTAAGATCTTTGTCTCAAAGAGTTCATTTGGTGAAGATAGTAGACATGTGATTATCAACAATAAGGCCGATTGTCATTATAGACACTCTAGCATATATCAAATAAACACTAATCAAGTGCGTAGTCTTTGGTCTTTCCTTGTAATAAGCTTGTGGATAATGAAATAATTCCATCGAAATTTTTCTTATACATTGTGTACATAATATTTAGAATGGGTTCTGAAGTCCTTCTACGTATATAAAGAAAACTTAAGAATGACACTTTTTAGATACTTTCTCTAAACCTTATCCCCATCATGTTTTTTAATCAAATTTTGAACATGAAGATGAAAGAATTAAGGAAAAAGTTGTATGAGGGAAAGGTAGAGTACGCATAATACAATAAAAGTGTCTCTTTGAAAATTTTGTGAATCATACGTTAGCTACCTCTTTTGAAGCTTTAAAATTATTTCATCATGAAATAATGTCTTGTCTCCATTCTCTCTCTAGAATTTATGAACTTGCAAGAATGAAAATTGATATTTGGAGGTTGATTTGGACTTAAGATATCTCGAACATTATTATGCAGATTGAAGAGCTAAACATTTTTGCTTCTCACAAGTGTTTTTAAAAATTCACATGATTTTCGACATATAGGGACCAAAAAGTGATGATTTTCCTAACATAAAAAAATGTGGAATTTTCTATTATTATTAGAATATGTGATTTTGGTGCATACGCGTTGTCATGCATGTTTTGATTGTTGACATATATGTCTTTTCATTGTTTTTGCATCTACTTATGACATGTGCCACTAAAGTAAGAAACATACCACTAAAGTGCATGCTTTTTATGATATTTTTGCATGCAACACTCATGCACAATGAAAGTTTTGCTAAATTTGATGGATCACACACTCCCTTTATCGTAGATGATCAACTCTGTTTTAGAAGATCCCTCCATCAGGCAAAAAGAGACTGCAAATCAAAGATTTTCCTTGTGATTGTGATTGAGATTGAAATTGTGAGTGAGACTACAATTGAGAGTGTGAGTGTGGATGAGATTGTGATCGCTTGGGAGTGGGTAGGAGGTTATGGCTTCACCATGAATCTATTTTGTATAGGCTATTGTATCTTATTCATATCCATAATACAAGATTTTGTCTCTTTTTGCCTCATATATTGTTTATTCTATTGTGTCACATTTTCTCTTATGTTGTGCAAGCTTCTATCGTTTCTACTATTTTGAGTGATTGGAGTTTGTGATTATGAGATCGTTACATAGCCATGGATATAGCCCATGCTTAGAAATGTTGAGGAGTTGGATTACGGAAAATTGTGAATCCAACACCTTATTGTTCAAAACATATAATATTTTCCAATTAAAAATTTTCTTATATATGTATGCACACACACACAATATATATCACCTTTATTGTGAACCACCTCTATTGGAGGCTGAAGGGTGTGAGGCCATGCCCACTCATGCATGCTTTAGTGTTATATCACCTTTAGTGTGAACCACCTCTATTGGAGGTTGAAGGGTGTGAGGCCATGTGTCACTCATGCATGCTTTGCATGGAGTTAGAGATAGCTAAGGAAGTATATTTATAGATTTGTGTGGTTGGGAGTTGAACTATTCTTGTGTCTCATATCTCTTTGAGTGAACTCTAGCAACTAGAGTGTGGAGATTTCATCCTTGATATTCTTTCATGCCTTTCATGAAAAAAGCATGAAGGGCTCATCGGGGGCTAGGTTAATTCATTACATTGGTATCACAGCATGGTTATGGGGTTTGGGAGATACACTTAAATGTAGTTATCAGAACAATACTATTGAATTTTTTAAAGCATGAAGTAAATTTTGTATTCAGGGTGAAACAGATGTACCTAGTACACCACTTATTTCATGCATGCAGATAGACACTTTATTTGATTCACATGATGTGCAACACATATGCTTTATTTGTATTAGATGTTCATCAACCTGTTGATGACTTGGACATTCCAGATGTATCTTTTTTTCAGTATAATGTAACTAAGGAAAGCTCTTACTATTACTTTTTCTTGCCTGAAAGAGTACTTTAAAGCTTTAAAAAAGTCATGTTTGAATATAAAGATGCACTTCATGTTGATTTACCCAAGGGATTGCCACCTATTAGGGGAAACATTGACCATGCCATAGACCTAGTTGCTACACTAAACCCTTTTTGGTTGACACTGAAGCGAGTGATTATGCTATAGGAGCAGTTCTAGTTCAAGATGATCAACCAGTAGCATCTACATGCCAACCGAAAACACCTCTTGAAAAGTAAAAAAATACCCCGACAATCCTAAGTGTGTTGAGACACATCACTACCTAAATATATTAAAAAATCCCCCTCTAGGAGTGAGGCGATGAACAAGGAGATAACACTCATGTGTATAAGGGAAAGGAATCAATAAGAAAAAGTAAGTAAGCCCAAAGGTCTGCAACACTATGCTATGTAGTTACATAATCCAAATTGATATCTCCAATAGAGAGTCTTTGGTGCACTTCAATGTGCTTTGTGCAAGCGTGGAACACAAGGTTCCTTGGAATTTCCAATGCACTCTCCTAATCAATCAAAAGGCTTCTAAACTACACACAATCAACAGTCATTTTGACATCCACCCTATACTCAACCACACAATTAGAAGTGGCCACACTAAGCTGGTTCTTAGTCAAACAAGAAGCAAAAACCATTGATGGATACATGAGTGTCATTGCAACCAGTGCAATCTTAGTTAGAAAATAGATGTAAATCTAGGAATAATGATCCCCTTTGTATAAAACAATCCAAGTATTTGAGTACCACTCAAGTAGCAAAAGATGTGCTTAACTACATGACAACATTCAACACTTGGCAATGCATAAATGTACTCATATGAAAGACAAGAAAATGAATATTAGGCCAAACTATGTGTAAGTAAATCAATCATCCAACAACATGTTGATAGAGAACAACATCAAATGCATCTCCAACCTCATGAAGACTCAACCATAAAATTGCTTCCATGGGAGTGGCAATAAGTTTGTAATCTTCAAGGCCAAAGTGTTGTAATATTGTGCCAATGTATTTTGTTTGAGACAAATCCATTCCACCATCAACTTTCATAAATTGAATGCCCAAATAATGATGCAAATGCCCTAGATCTGACATTTCAAAAGAGGCATGCAAATCAACCTTAAAATCAACATTATGCTTCTCATTAGGGCCGATGAGTAACATATCTCGACATATACAAAAATGATCAAAATTATATCATTTTCACACTTAATGTATAAGGTGATCTCATTGGAATGTTCTCAAAACCATGTACTAACAAGTAGGCATGTATCTTCTCATACCAAATAGGTCGTGCTTACTTCAAACCATATAATGCCTTTTCAACCTTCACACTGTTTTCATGCCTTTTTTGTAGAAAACTAGGGTTGAATACATACATTTATTCATGTAAATGACCATTAAAAATGTAGTTTTAATATCCAATTGATGTACATTCCAACCATGATGAGTTGTAAGTGCATAGCTGCTTTGAACAGTGGTCATTTGGCACATGGGAGCAAAAGTCTCATAAAAATAAATGCCTTTTTTTTTAAGCATAACCTTTGGCAATATGCCTCACTTATACCTACCAATTGTTCCATAAGGGTTGTGTTTTAGCTTATACACGCATTTAATATCAATGGCCTTTTTGCTTAGAGGAAATCGCATAAAGACCAAGTACCATTCTTCATAATAACATCATATTCTGATTGCATAGAACCCATCCAATTTTCTGAATTCTATGCCCCATCAAACAAAAAAAACTCATTCTCATCACAAAATCTAGATACAACCATTGCATAACAATATGATGAAAAGGAAGCAACAAAAGCCTCAATAAATGTGCATCTAATTGTTTATCCCTTAAAGTCTACACCACCCATTTAGGCATAGTTTTTGCCTCTTCTATGTGAGCTCTCTCATCAATCAGTGCATCATGTAAATTTGCATGAAAAATGGAATGATCTAGGTCATCATTTAAAATCTATAAAGGTGAGAAATCACCTTACTTGGATAGCACTTGACTGTCCACCTATGAAAAGAGGCATCAAAGTTTTGTACACATCTTGTGAGCTAACTGATGTCTCCTTGGTACATGAAAGTAATCGATGAATTGCATCTTCCACAAAAACAACATCATAGCTAATCAAAATGTGTTTAGTCTATGGATGATACAAATGATAGACTTTTCTTTCAAAATTGTATTCAATGAAAATACAATTCATTACCTTATCATTCAATTTTTTTTGTTGTGGTTCAGGCACTAATGCATATGTCATATAACAAAAAACACCAAGATGAGCAATAGATGTCTTGCGGCTATGCTAAGGCTCATATGGAGTGATAGTATGCAATGCTTCGGTGGGATACTTGTTAAGTACATATGTTATACACATAACAACCTCAATCGAGAAGCTATGTGGTAAAGCCTAACTTTTGACCATACACCTTGTCATTTCTATGAGAGACCTATTATTCCTTTTAGTAAATCCATTTTCTTGAGGTGTATATGACAATCTACACTGATGTTTTATCCCATGCTCAACTAGAAATGCATTAAGATTAGAATACATATAATCCGCCCTTGATCAAAATGAAGGGTGTCCATTTTACATGTTGACAAATTTTCAGCCATAATGAGGAATTTTCTAAATCACATAAATACCTTGGACTTTGACTTCAATGGATAAACCCATGCATGCCTAGAAAAGTCATCAATGGAAGTGAAAAAGTATAGGTAATTCTCAAATGAAGGCATCTACATGGGATCATAGAAATCACTATGAAAAAGATGCAATTCATGTGCAACTCTAACTCAACCATCTCTTCGGAAGGAGAAAAGGTGCATTTTCCCCAAAAAAACAGCCTATGGTTCACTTTCTTGAGATAGGAAAGTTATCTTCTGACCTATCCCCTTCTATAAAATGGTCCTTTGAAGAGAAGTAATAACTATAGACTGATTGGAAATCATTTGTATAAATGAGGAAAGGATAATTTCCAAAGGATTTGTATTCATGAGACTCAGTACCTACCTTTACTTGAGAGGCTCACTAAGTATAGAGAACCGATGCTTTTCTCTTGAAAGAACAATCCACGCATTGATGTTTCTATGATTATGTTGGCCTACCATATACATGGATGCTAATAGTTTTGTGAAAAGATGTGATGACTATCAATGAGATAAATACTCATTTAGAAGATAATAAATACCACTAAGACCTATAATGGGAGGTAATGCATTTTGTCAAAAGAAGCATAGATTTTATTTGACTGATTAGTCCTCTCATGTGTGGTCCTCATGTAGAATATATCATCTTACTTAAGAAAATGGGTTGAAGCCAAAGTTACACAATGGTTTCATGCATAAACTACAACTATTTGAACAAATATTCACTAGATTTGGACTTCCCATTGGAATAGTCACTAAGAAAACCAATTCATCAATGAAGTGATTGACTCCTTGTTAGATGAGTTCATGGTCCCTCATTACGAATCAACATGCTTCCATCCAAAAACCAATGGCCAACCTAAAAGATCGTATAATTTTTTATGTACTATCCACCATACAACTTTGGCATACTGGGTAGCCTATAAATTTTCCTTGGGTGATAGTCCATTTAATTAAGTATATAGATAATAAATAGGAACTCCTACCTATTCATTTTCTTCTACTTGCTCTTTGATTACACAAGGATATCAATGGATAGTCCATGATCTTTCACAAATTGTGGATAGTCTAAAGTAATTGCAAGAGACACAACTCAAGGCTATAACAAGCATTTATGCTACTAAGAAATGAAAAAATTCTTACTTTGATGCTCACATCAAAGACAATTAGTTGAAAGAATGAGATATGATGCTTGTATATACACTTAAGCAACATGCCAAAAAACACCATAAATAAGGTATCGATGCACTTGTAATTCATCACATTTCATGTTGTGGTTTTTTTAAACTAGCATATCTAGAAGGAGGCATATTTCCTAATTACATTATTGGCTGTGGAGTTAAGCTCTACCAAGAACCTCTAATAGAAGAGATGTTGTTGCAATTATAAAAAGAAAAAGATGAAGAACGAGAAGAACAATGTACAAGAGAAGAAGCCTGAGAAGAAGCTTTAGCATGCATTTGCAAGAGAAACTTTTTGCAAAAAAAATCTATAGATATTTTGATAGACTTGCCATACCTTTGGAAATGTGTAGGATTGCGGAGGACAAAAAACTCATCTGTGATAAGTATCCTCATATTTTTCTTTCTTAGGGAGATCCAAAGAACTAAAAATAAGGATGTTAGTTGATTCAAGAGTAGCTAATTATGTCATTCATGCTTCTCGTGTGCACACACTACATGCTATTGCATCCAATGAATCATATCTAATAGTTCTAGGTGGTCCCATGCAGAGAACATTCATATCTATGCAAGTACGTTTCTTTATGTGTGATTATAATGATCTCATTGAGGAAGTGGTCTTAGGTGAAGATTGGTTTTTTATACATTCTATTGGTCTCAAATTTGATCACAAGTTGATCATGAAAGTGAATCACCTCAATATTGTGGTGTCGTTACTTGACTCTCACATCACCATAATAGATTCTAATACATAAGAAGTACATGAGAAATTTTGTTCTACAAAACTTATTATAAGAAGGAAGGACTCTTATCCCCAAAGCATAAAACCATACATACAACACCTATCACATGAAGTCCCTATCAACCTCATAAGCTCAAACAAGTTTGGGTAATAAAGTTCCCCCACATAATATCTTCCACACATCATAAAAAAGGACCTTGCATCTCAATCACAAAAATTAATACTTGGCAAAATTATCCATCTAGGCAAGCTAGACACCACACATTACTCAAAGATGGGTTACAAAGGCTATTATAACAACACAAAAATGGTGTACAAAAGTTTTGGTTTGCAAATGTAGTGCCCGTAAGAATGTTATTCCAATTTAGCCCATACAATAGAAGACATTTATGCACAATCATTCCATTAGTCATAGGTCTAATCATCCTTCCAATGGAGAGAAGGTGCTTCTAGCTAACCACATCACCCCAAACTTGTCACATATTTAGCTAGCTTTGAGGCTTAAAGCAACTAGGAAGTTTTCCTATGGAGAACTACTTAAGTAGAACAAATTAGAGGCACCACCAATTCATCAATCTCCTAAAATTATTATGATTTTCTTTATGTTTTGAAATAGGTATAGTTATAATAGAACTCATTTAGCATCTACATGAAAGTGGATTCCTAAGGAATCATGAAAAATATCCAATGATCTATAAGTAATAATGCAATATGTCTAAAAGACCATTGAATACATAATAATTTTGGCATTTGGTTAATATTTGTAATAAAATTGTATGTTTTGGGAATCATCAAGTAAAAGCTACTGAAATTTCATAATGATCCTTATGCAATTAATTATATATTCTTTTATCTTGAAGAAACTCTTTGTACTAATCAATATTTTTGAAATGTTAAGTAATGCAAAGATAAAATGAGCATTGTCATGTCATAGCTGCTCATACCTCTTAAATGAAGAAGATCCCCACAACAAGAAAAGTCACACAACTATACAAAGGTAAAGGGATGTAGTAGAAGAAGTAGCTACAATAACAATAGAAAGGAGGACCAAAAAGCATTTTGAAAAATTGGCTCCACCACCCATCACACTCTCAAGTAGTGGCTCACTTCAAGCTTCCAATGTGATACCATGTCACACCCCAAATCACTAGGAGTTAGACGTCTGCAAAAACATGCAAACAACACAAGGAAGAAGAAGAAGCTTGGAGCACAACACACAATACTAAATGTATTACCACGAGAATGTACAAAGATAATGAACCGATTAAGGCAATAGGAATATATACAAGCCGAAGGGAAAAAACCTCTTGAAGAGGGAAAAAAGTTCCCCGATGGTCCTAGTGTGTTCACACACATCACTACCTAAATATATCAACAAATCCCGCCTGGGAGTGATGCCGTGAACAAGGAGCTGGCACTCATGTATAAGGAAGTGCTAAGCTATGTGGAATCAATCCACAAGAGGAAGTAAGCCCAAAGCTTTGCGGAAAGCTTCAAACTTCTCCCTAGACAGAGCCTTTGTGAAAAGTTTTGCAATGTTCCTCTACATGGGCACATATGCCAAGTTGATCTCTCTAGCAGAGAACCTATCCCTGACATAATGATAATGCAACTCAATGTGATTAGTGTGAGCATGGAACACAGGGTTCCTTGCAATTGCCAATGCACTTTGACTGTCAGTGAAGATGGTGGTGGTAGAAGACTGACCAACACCCAAATCATCCATAAGGTGTCTAAGCCACACACACTCAATAGTCACTGTGAAAGTTGCCCTATACTCAGCCTCACAACTAGAAGTGGCCATAGTAGGCTGCTTCTTCCTCAACCAAGATGTACCTGAGCTACCAAGCATGAAGCAAAAGCCACTAGTGGACACACGAGTGCCATAGCAACCAACCCATTCAAAATTAGAGAAAGCATGTAAATATGGTGGTAGTGATCCCCCTTGGGATAAAACAATCCAAGTATCTGAGTACCACTCAAGTAGTGAAAGATACGCTTAACTGCCTACCAATGCTTGACACCTGGGAAATGCATAAACCTGCTCATCTATGAGATAGCAAACTGAATATATGGTTGAGTAATGCATAAGTAAATCAAGCATCCAACAGCCTGTTGATAGAGAAAAGCATCAAATGCATCTCTTGCATCATGAAGACTCAATCGTAAACTAGTCTCCATAGGAGTGGCAATAGATTTGTCGTCTTCAAGGCCAAAATGTTGCAATAATGTGTCAATATATTTTGTTTGACACAAAGCTATTTTGCCATCAACTTGCATAAACTAAATGCCCAAATAATGATGCAAATGCCCCAAATTAGACATCTCAAATGAGTCATGCAAATCAGCCTTAAAATCAGCAATATTTTTCTCATGAGGACCAGTGAGCAGCATGCCATCAACATACAAAAACAGTGAACAAAAGCACATCATTTGCACGCTTAACATATAAGGTGCTCTCAATTGGACTGTTCTCAAAACCATGAGCAATCAGGTAGGCATGTATCTTTTCATACCAAGCACCTGGTGCTTCTTTCAAACCATACCTGCACAGTTGGTTTTCATGCCTTTTTTGCACAAAGCAGGGGGCTAAAAAGTATACACTTCTTCATGCAAGTCACCATTTAAAAATGAAGTTTTAATGTCCAACTAATGTAGATTCCAACCATGATGAGTTGCAAGTGCACAGATGCTACAAACAATAGTCATTCGGCAAGTGGGAGCAAAGGTCTCATCAAAATCAATGCCTCTTTCCTAAGCATAACCCTTTGCAACAAGCCTAGCCTTAGACCTCTCAACTGTTCCATCAGGCTTATGTGCTAGCTTGTATACCCACTTAGTGCTAATGGCCTTCTTGCCAGGAGGCAAGTCACATGAAGACTAGGTACCATTTTTCATGATAACATCATGTTCTGATTGCATAGTAGCCATCCAATTTTCAAAATTTTGTGCTTAATCAAAGAAAACAGGCTCATTCTCATCACAGAGACTAGAGTCAGTCATAACATAGCAATTTGACACAAAAGAGGCACTATGAGAGCCTGAAAGAGTATGATATAACACAGGTGCATCTAATTTGCTATCACACAAAGTTTGCACCAGCCATTTTGGCATAGTTTTTGCCTCCTCAATATCAGCTCTCTCATCAACAAGTGCATCATGTAAATCTGCATCAGAAATGGAATGATTTGCATCATCAAATGGAACCTGTAAAGGCTAAAAAGTCATCTCATTAGGATTAGCACTAGACAGTCTAGCTGTAAAAAGAGGTAACAAAGTATCATACATGTCTTTGGAGCTAACAAATGTCTCCTTAGTACATGAAAGTAATGGTTGAATAGCATCTTCCACAAAAACAACATCAGGGCTAACCAAAATGCATTTAGTATGTGGATGATACAGACGATAACCTTTGCTTTCAAAAATATACAAAAAAAAAATACATTTCACTATTTTATCATCCAATTTTTTGCGATGTTGTTCATGCACTAATGCATATGCTAGACAACAAAAAACATGCAGATGAGCAACAGATGGCTTGCGACCATGCCAATCCTCATATGGAGTGATAGACTACAATGCTTTAGTTGGACACCTGTTAAGTACATATGTTGCACACATAATAGCCTAAAGCCAAAAACTATGTGGTGAAGCCTCACTCTTGACCATATGTCTCGCCATCTCCATGAGTGACCTGTTCTTCTATTCAGCAACTCCATTCTATTGAGGTGTATATGGCATTGTACACTGATGTTTTATCCCATGTTCAACATGAAATGCATTAAAGTCAGAAGATATATATTCCCCCCTCGATCAGAACAGAGGGTGCCCATTTTACATGCTGACATATTTTTAGCCAAAACCAAAAACTATTGGAAGCACATAAACACTTCACACTTTGCTTTCAATGGATATACCCATGCATGCCCAGAAAAATCATCAATGAAATTCATGAAGTAAAGATATTTTTAAAAAGAGGGTGCCTACATAGGACCATAGACATCACTGTGAACAAGCTGTAGTTTCTGAGTAGCTGGACTTAGTACACGCTAATGTGTGGGGACCAAGTCAAGAACCTTCATTGGAAGGATCAAGGTATCATGTTTCCTTTGTTGATGATCATAGTAGATGGACCATTCTCTATTTTATCAATAACAAGAATGTAGTGTTTGAATGCAGTACCTAGCACATGTGGAGAATCATACAAGTAGATCATTAAAGAAACTTAGATTTGAGAGAGGGGAAGAATACTTCTCTAAAGAGTTTGATGAATTCTTGCAAGATAAAGGAATCAAAAGGGAAGTGACTACTAGGTATTCTCCTCAATTGAATGGAATTTCAAAAAAAAAGAAACAAGAGTCTATTTGGATCAGCTAGAACAATGCTTTAAGAAAAGAACTTGTCACACTATTTATGGGGAGAAGCAATCTTGACAGCTGTATATATTATAAACACACTTGAATCCAAATCTATTCAAGGTATGACTCATTATGAAGCTTGCAATGGTAGAAAACCAAGTCTAGGCCATTGCAAGGTATTTGGTTGTTTAGCTTTTGTACATGTACCTTTGCAAATTAGAGCTAAACTTGATGAAACAACAACCAAGACAATATTCTTTGATTATGATTTAACTCAAACGGGCTAGAGGTTTTATAATTCTTCTACCAAGCAAATTTATTACAAGTAGGGATGTTGTGTTTGAAGAACATAGGTCTTGGTATGATGAAGACAAACAGAAGGTAACTCTACCATATGATCTTGATTCTGATTTCCATCCATTAGTTAGCAAAAACAAGCTCCTAAAGCTTGAAATTTTAGATTGGTAACCTATCTTCAAGATCAAGGTTTTAGCTCAAACAATCCACACCCTTCTTTGTTCATCAATAAGGATCACAATGAGCTTATCTATTTGTGTGTTTATGTAGATGACATAATTGTCATAGGCGATGAGTTGAATGGCATACAAAGGTTCAAAAGGCATATGCAAGAGGAGTTCAAAATTAGTGATTTAGGTGAGCTCTCATTCTTCTTAGGTACGCAAGTCATGTACATAGATGAAGGATTGTATTTGACTCAAAGAGATACATTCACGAGCTACTTCTAAAGTTCAAAATGGAGAACATTAAACCTGTAGGTACACCTTTGGAGATGAATCATAAACTTATTGTTTATGAAGGTGAGAAAATCAAAGCCATTAAAGATATCAAAGCTTGGTAGGTGGATATCAAAATCTAGTCTGATGCACTTTCGGCAGGAGCTAAGGATGATAGAAGAAGTACCTCTAGTTACTTGGCATTTGGAGGTTCAAAGCTAGTGTCATGGAGTTTGAAGAAGCAACCAATAGTTGCTTTATACTCAACTAAAGCAAAGTAGAGAGGTTTGATCATAGCAACTCAAGAGGCAATATGGTTAAAAGCATTTTACTTAGATTGGGTCTTGTGAGTTCCAAACCTCACATATTTGGAGACAATGTAAGTTCCGTGCATCTAGTAGCAAACCCTATTTTCCATGCAAGAACCAAACATAGAGGTTCATTACCACTTCATTAGAGAGAAGTGCATGGCAAAAGAGATTGATATTGCTTTTGTTCCAATTGAAAAGCAAGTAACAGATATGATGAAAAAGGCACTTGATGGGATAAAGATTCACATATTTAAATCAATGGAAGGTATTCACTCTATCAAAGATTGAAGACTCAAGCATATTTTATCTTGAGGGGGATCTATTGAAACATCGAGCTTACACTATGCTTGAGGTGGATTTGTTATACTTCATCCAACCATCATGTTGAATGTACCAAAGTTTCCCATTGAAGAGCTTTTTATTTGTGCTCTTTTTGCTATTTTTCATTGATCAATTAACAATGTAAAAACTTAGAACTTTGAACTTGTAAAAGATGAAAAGGAGAGCTAAAATTCAAGGAATTTGAGGTGGTTGAGTTTGACAATCAATCAATCACCAAAAAGTATATCATGTTAGATCACTTTTCCTATATTGTAGGAAAGTGAATTGATTCTCTTCACCAAACTATCTTGCCTTGATTCGAATTTAATATCCACTCGTAGAAATCTTGGAACACTTCAAGAGTCTAAATAAATACTTTAAATCTCTTGTACATCACAATTGAAATATACATACAGAGTCATCATTGTGTTGCTCCATTTCTTTGTACCATCTTCTTCAACAATAGTGAATGTTCAGAGGTTGTGGCTCTCTCTAAAGACCTCAAAATTGAATGAATAACCATTATTTAGAAATTTATCATTGTATAGTTTATGTGTATAATTTTTCAAAGAATTTAATTTGGTAGATATGGAGAAATCCCAATTTTACTGTCTTGGGGTCTATCTCTGCACAGCCCTGAAAAATCGGGGTATCTTTGTTGAGTGGTAAATTTATTCAGGAAGCATATCTTGCTTATTACTTGTACTCTTGTGCATTTTAGTCACAAAATTCTATGTATAAAAGTCCTCCAAAAGAAATTTTTCGGATTGTAATCATGTTGGTTGTTGTGAGCATTTGAATTTGATTGTTTCATCCAAAGATAACAAGTTTTTTGAGCTAGTCAATGTGCAAACATATCTATTTTGTATCATCTCTTTCTCCTTGATACTCCAAAGTACATGGTGGATTTTATTGTACTAATCACATGCCTATAACGTCTACTTGACTCTCCAAAAGCTCAAAGGCTGGTTCTTTGTTGGTTGGTTGGATCAAACTTCATCACTTGGGAACTCACTTTTCTACCTCCTGCAAGCTTCTCCAAGTTCTCTCAACAATCAAAAGCTGACTTTGAAATTTTGAATTTTCTTCTTCTTACCAGTGTACCTTATTCTCCATGCAATTTTGTGTGTTTTTGAGGCATGAAATGTGTGTCTAGAGGTGTTATCTATGCCTTCCCCAACTCTTTTTGTTGTTATTGTGTGTGTTTTGTGATGTGTAGGAAGTCTTTAAGTGAGAATATGTGACTCCTTCCATTCGATGTTTTGGCCATAACTTGAAGTAGAGAGGTCCAATATGGTTGAAAACACTACCATTGGATGTGTCTCACTGAAAGCATCAAAAGAACCTGTTGTTGATCATATTTGGGTATCAGAAATAGGAGATATTGCATGATTTGTGTTTGTTGTTGCACAAGTACTGTGATACACACTTTGGTGTAAGAGGTATCATGTGAGGTGGATTTTCACTATTTGCATGCATTACCTATATCTTTCTCTTATTAACCATGATTTAAGCACATGTTTCCATGCACTTGACCGGCTCAAGCTCATAATTTGATAATTTAACATGTGTATCAAACCACCACTACATGCATTTGCTTGATGATTGAGGTATAGTCTCTTTCATCAAAAATCCCTAAGACCTTGTGAGTCTAGGTACATGGTGACACTATCCAAGAATCCATAAGGTTTGTCATGGAGGATCTACATGAAGTTGAAACAATAGTAGTTTTCACTTCCTTGATCCCACAAAATTCGAAATTACTAGTTCATTCATCAACGCGTATTGATGGACATATGCCAACCAAGAAAGGTATTTGAGAGCTTTTAGAATTACTTTGATGCACCTCTTCATCATCTATTTTGACTCTGAACTCTCAAAACTCAATCCATTTTCATGACATGCATTGATGCACCTTTATGCACACACACACTTCCCACCATTTACAATATAAGAAGAGTTATCACCCATTCCGATGGCCATGCATTTTGTATCCAACACATCATTGTTAATGCCATTCCCATCCTTTTTTTAGAAATTTCATCACTTTTATCCTCAATCCCACTTGTACATATCCCACTCTTAATTTTTCAAGAATTATTGTAAATATCAGCAAATGTTATGGGTGACAACTCTTTAGTAGCCCACAACCATCCACATTCATAGTTTGATCTTGAACTAGAACTACACACCTTGTTTCATCAAATCCTCTTAGCTAATACACCAATACATCATATGAAAGAATGCGTCAAAGAAAAACATTATTGTATCCTAATGCTTGAGGCATAGATGGTAGAGTTAAAGACAACTAGAAAAGAGAGAGAGAGAGAGAGAGACTCCACATTCAATAGGAAGGAAAAAGCTCTCTTGAGTTCAAGAAAAGTTTTATTAGATAGTTATAACACAAAGATTAGAATATTCAAATAATGCAAGAAGAGTTCAAAAAGTAGCAAGCAAAGAATGACAAGCTTAGGGATGTTCTTAAAGCCTTGAGGATGATTCTATTAGATGATTTTTCAGTTACGATCCCATTTTTAGATATATCATTGAGAGTATCTCAACTAGAGGTAAAACATAACAAATCAATGGACCATTACATAGAAGATTTGGTAGAAGGCCAAAGTTGACTGAAGGAAGCTAAAGCAGCTCAAGAAATATTTAGGACTCACAAAATTTTTTGGGAACCTACATCCTATTCTGTAAATTATTTCTTTAGGCTATACCTTTAGTTCACTTATAATTAATACATATTTTTGGAATTCCGAAGAGCATGGGAAATCCTTCAATTGTATTTAACTTGATCATCATAGTCTAGTTAGCTTAGTAACATTCTTAGAGTAGCTTTACGATTAGTGTAAGACTTATTTTAACTATGCCATCCATTTTGGCGTGGAAAAAGCCACTCATTTTTGTTTAAAGCTCAATGAGAGCTCAATTTTTAACACGTTTTTCCATTTTATGAACTCTTGAAGAAATCTCATAATTCTCCTTTATTCTCCATTTTTCTCTCTTCTTCTTGCTCATTTGGGATCAATATGTTGAGGAATGAGTGTCCCAAAGGGATATAGATACATTTAAGTACCTTTTCCATGTGTGTGTGGCTCTATGCACATAGAGCTATGAAGCAAGGTAAGGTCAATCCTTCCAATCCTTTGAAGTCTACCTTCTCTAATTTGGTTGATATTTTTGTAACTTGAATATGTAGAATTTTTCATTATGCACATTTTGATATGTGACTAGTGTTGGAGTTAGACGTCTGCGGAAGCACGCGAACAACACAAGGAAGAAGAAGAAGCTTGGAGCACAACACACAATACTGAATGTATTACTAGACAAGGTAGAAAGATAAGTAGCCCATTAGGGCAATAGGCGTATATACAAGCCGGGGGGAAAAAAACCTCGTAAAGAGGGAAAAAAGTTCCCCGGTGGTCCTAAAGTGTTCACACACATCACTACCTAAATATATCAACAAATCCCCCTTGGGAGTGATGCGGTGAAAAAGTAGCTGGCACTCATGTATAAGGAAGTGTTAAACTATGTGGAGATCACTCCACAAAAGGAAGTAAGCCCAAAGCTTTACGGAAAGCTTCAAACTTCTCCCTAGGCAGAGCCTTCGTGAAAAGATCTGCAATGTTCTCCTGCATGGGCACATATGTCAAGCTGATCTCCCCAACAGAGAACCTCTCCCTGACATAATGATAATGCACCTCAATGTGCTTAGTGCGAGCATGGAGCACAGGGTTCCTTGCAACTACCAATGCGCTCTGACTGTCAGTGAAGATGGTGGTGGCAGAAGATTGACCAACACCCAAATCAGCCATAAGGTGTCTGAGCCACACACACGCCACTAGTGGACACACGAGTGTCATAGCAATCAGCCCAATCAGAGTCAAAAAAAGCATGCAAATCTGGCGGTAGTGATCCACCCTTGGGATAAAACAACCCAAGTAGCCGAGTACCACTCAAGTAGCAAAAGATGCGCTTAACTGCCTACGAATGCTTGACTCTTGGGCAATGCATAAACTTGCTCATATGTGAGACAACAAACTGAATATCTGGCTGAGTAATGCATAAGTAAATCAAGCATCCAACAGCCTGCTGATAGAGAACAACATCAAATGCATCTCGAGCATCGTGAAGACTCAATCGTAAACCTGTCTCCATTGGAGTGGCAATAGGCTTATAGTCTTCAAGGCCAAAATGCTGCAATAATGTGTCAATATATTTTGTTTGACACAAAGCCATTCCACCATCAACTTGCATAAACTGAATGCCCAAATAGTGATGCAAATGCCCCAAATCACACATCTCAAATGAGGCATGCAAATCAGACATCTCAAATGAGGCATGCAAATCAGCCTTAAAATCAGCAGTATGCTTCTCAATAGGACCAGTGAGCAGCATGTCATCAACATGGACAACAATGATCAGAATCACATCATTAGCACGCTTAACATATAAGGTGCTTTCAGTTGGACTATTCTCAAAACCATGTGCAATCAGTTAGGCATGTATCTTCTCATACCAAGCACGTGGTACTTGCTTTAAACCATATAATGCCTTCTTTAACCTGCACACCTGGTTTCATGCCCTTTCTGCACAAAGCCACAGGGCTGGAAAACATAAACTTCTTCATGCAAGTCAACATTCAGAAATGCAGTTTTAATGTCCAACTGATGTACATTCCAACCATGATGAGCTGCAAGTGCACAGGTGCTCTGAACAATAGCCATACGGCATGTAGGTGCAAAGGTTTCATCAAAATCAATGCCTCTTTCCTATGCATAACCCTTTGCAACAAGCCTAACATTATACCTATCAACTATACCATCAGGTTTACACTTCAGCTTGTATACCCACTTAGTGCCAATGGCCTTCTTGCCAAGAGGCAAGTCACATAAAGACCAAGTACCATTCTTCATTATAGCATCATATTCAGATTGCATAACAACCATCCAATTTTATGAATTTTGTGCTTCATCAAATGAAATAGGCTCAGTCTCATCATAGAGACTAGATGTAGCCATAGCATAGCAATCTGATGCAAAAGAGGCACTATGAGAGCCTGAACGAGTATGATATGATAGAGGTGCATCTAATTTGCTGTCACCCAAAGTCTGCACCAGCCATTTTGGCATAGTTTTTGCCTGCTCAATATCAACTCTCTCATCAATTAGTGCGTCATGTAGATCTGCATCAGAAATGAAATGATTTGCATCATAACATGAAACCTACAAAGGGTGAGAAGTTGCCTCATTAGGACCAACACTAGACTATCCACCTGTAAAAAGAGGAAGCAAAGTATCATACATGTCTTTGGAGCTAATAGATGTCTCCTTTGTACATGAAAGCAATGGCTGAATATCATCTTCTAGAAAAATAACATCATGGCTAACCAGAATGCGTTTAATCTGTGGATGATACAGACGATAGCCGTTACTTTTAGAACTGTACCCAACAAAAATACATTTTACTGCTTTATCATCCAATTTTCTATGATGTTGTTCGGGCACTAATGCATATGCCAAACAACCAAAAACATGCAGATGAGCAACATATGGCTTCCGGTCATGCCAAACCTCATATGGAGTGATAGACTGCAGCGCTTTAGTGGGACACCTGTTAAGTACATATGCTGCACACATGATAGCCTCAAGCCAAAAACTATGTGGTAAAGCCTGACTCTTGACCATACACCTCGCCATCTCCATGAGTGACCTGTTCTTTCATTCAACAACTCCATTCTGTTGAGGTGTATACGACACCGTACACTGGTGTTTTATCCCACGTTTAGCCAGAAATGCATTGAAATTAGAAGACATATATTCCCCCCCTCGATCAGAATTTTCAACTAAAACCAAAATTTTTCTAAAGCACATGAACACTTCGGACTTTGCCTTCAATGGATATACCCATACATGCCTGGAAAAATCATCGATGAAAGTCACGAAGTAAAGATAATTTCCAAAAGAAAGTCTGCATAGGACCACATACATCACTATGTACAAGCTACAATTTCTGAGTAGCCCGAACTGAACCATCTTTTGGAAAGGATGAACGCTGCATTTTGCCCAAAATATAGCCTTCACAAACATCTTTTCTAGGTGCCTCAATTTTGGGCAAAGAGGACACCATTTCAGATTTCTACAGGTGTAGCAAACTAGCAAAATTCAGATGACCAAAGCATGCATGCCAAAGCTTTGCATATGACATAGCCTAAGAATCATATACTGCACATGTCGAATCATTTACAAATCTTTCATAGTCTATGAGCTTATACAACCCACGACATAAAATGCCAGAAGCAATAATCATGTCACCATGTGATAGATCATGAACTGTACACCTGTCATCAACAAATTTCACAACCCAGCCAATCTTGGCTAATGCAGAAACTGATAATAGATTTTCCTTGATCCCTGGCACAAACAAAGCATCTGACAAGGTGAAAGAACTACCATCAATAGTAGTCAAAATGATCTTACCAACTCCCATAATAGGATAAGAGGAGTTGTTGGCGCATGTAACATTATTCCCTATAGGGGAAGGCTAGAGTGAAGAGAAGAAACTGCACTGCGAGGTAATATGTTTGGTCGCCCCACTGTCAAAGTACAAAACATCTGAGTCTACTTCAGACATGCACTGCTCTGTTTTTGGAAGTAAGCAACACGAGCGTCATTCCTAGCTTGGTACAATGTGGTAAGTGTATCCCAAGCATCCTTAGCTATTCTGCAAGAGCGAATGTGAGAAATAATGGCACGTTTGACAGACAAAGCTATCAATGCAGGCATCTCTGCCATCCCAACAAATCTGCTCTATAGTAGTTGCAACACGAATAGGAATATGCAGAATATCATCATCTTCAACACCTTCTACATCACCTTCAGTACCTGCAGTTGTAACAGTTGCAGGTGTGATAGGACGTTTTTCAACACCCTGCACAATGTTCCACAATCCTTTTGCAACCAACACATGTTGCATCATATAATCCCACAATGGGTAGTTGGTACCATCCAACTTATCCTCAATAGCCAACATATGAAATACGTCACTGCTTTCAGCCATGGCCGGTGACTAAAATACCTTGATGCAAAAAATTGATTGTATCTCAAAAAGTTGAACAGAACTACCCAAACAAATTCTACTAGACCTGTAGCAAGACTTCAAGATACTTATAGTAGCAAACCGAAATTGGTATACACCTTTGGCACAAAAAGATGAAATAGCCTGCACAAGCACTGTGATAGTGCCTTCGGAGGCCAAAACGAGCTCAGATCGTGATTTTGGCACCACAGAACGAAGCAGTTTTGATCTCGAAAACACGTTGAGTATGCTCACCAAAATTCGTATGATTCTGAGATTGCAGTTGGAGGAGTGTCAACGACGCCCTAGATGAAGCGACGACCTGCTCTGATACCAACTGTTGGAGTTAGACGTCTGCAGAAGCATGCAAACAACACAAGGAAGAAGAAGAAGCTTGGAGCACAACACACAATACTGAATGTATTACTAGACAATGTACAAAGATAACTAGCCCATTAGGGCAATAGGCATATATACAAGCCGGGGGAAAAAAACCTCCTAAAGAGGGAAAAAAGTGCCACAACAGTCCTAGAGTGTTCACACACATCACTACCTAAATATATCAAAAACTAGGTTCAGGTATCTTTGATGCAAAATAACTTGGAGAAGCTTGTAGGAGGTAGAAAAGTGAGTTACGAAGTGACAAAATTCAGTCCAACCAACTAGCACAAGACCAACCCTTGAGCGTGCATTTTACTGCTCAAAGATTTTCTTGGATCTCAGTTCTCAATGTAAAGTTTTTTATATTTCAGCATTCAAAATTTAAGTTAGAAGATAAGGAAGCTTTGGCTAAAAGCATTTAGCCAAATAGGTTATACTTTGAGAGAAATCAGCTTAAGAAGTTTACCATGTCAAAGTCGCCATTTCTGAAAGGCAATTTTTGACATATGTTTGATCTAAGTGATCAAATTTTAGATCTAATGGTTCTTTTGAAGAACTAATGATCATTGTGGTTGTGCAAAGATAGTATGAACATCGAAGTCATATGCAGAGATTGAAGTCTATTTCTGAAGCAGACTTGTTGAAGATGAAGAAAACTTCCCACAGAGAAGTAATTCTTAATGAACTTGAAGGTTAATGTAAAGTTTGTGTAAATTTTGGTTTATTCTTGATGTAGAAAAGTTCTTAAATCAAGAGAGATCAGACATTTGGAGAATTAAAGGTCGCCAATAGTGGTATCAGAGCAAAAAGGTCAAATCAAGGTGAAGAAGCAAGGAGAATCCCGACTGTTGTAGATATCAAAGATCTTGTGAATTGAAGGTGCAATGGGTAAAGTCTTGGAGAAAACCTGAAGAAGAACGAATCACGAAGAAAGGTTGCCACTCAATCACTGATTATGTTACAAGGATGAAGGACATTGCAGAGAGCTTGGGAGCCATAGATGAAGATATTGAAGAAGAAAAGTTGGTAAGGCAAATACTTACAGATATAACAGGAGATGACAAGTGGAAGCCTTTTATATTTTCTACAAAATTATCATTAGATCATTTTACTCCTGATCTTAATCAATTGCTAGGACATATGCTAAAATTTGAGCAGGACATTAAAGGAGAGAATGAAAGAATCTCAAGTCAAGCAATGTATTCAAATGACAAGAAGAAGAATGCTAAAGGCAAGCAATCAAATGGCGAAGAAGGGTCTTGAAGTCAAGTAAACTTCATGAAAGGAAAGATGAATTTCAGAGGTAAAGGTAGATGAGGTAAGAACAGAGACAATGATAAAGCTTGTTGGATTTGTAGAAGAACAAATCATTTGGAAAATGATTGCTGGTATAATAATCAAAATGGTGGAAGTCATAATCGGAATTTCAGTCCTAGAGGAAGAGGAGGCAGAACTCAAAGAGTTAATTTCAGAGGAAGAGGTGGTAGGACTTCATTTGCTAGAGGAGGTGGAAGGATTTTCCAAACTTAGTCCTACAGCAACACCTATTACAATTATTCTTCAGATCAGAAGGAAGACTTGACTTTTATCTTGAATGCAACACATGAAGTAATTAATGAAGATAAAATGGTGTTTTATATTGACTCAGGATGTAACAACCATCTGAGTGACAATATTTCCTTAATGACTGATATGGAAGGCAAAGTGAATGGACATACAGTTCAAACAAGAGACAACACCAAACAAAAAGTTGAAAGCATTGGATTAGTGAAGACAAAGAGTGGAATCACACTTCTAAGCAAGGTACTTTATGTTCCAACAATTCCAAAAAATCTAATAAGTGTAGGGCAAATTGTTGAGAAGGGATATGGAGTCAGATTTACAAGTGATGGTGTTTATGTTGAAGATCCAAGTCAAGGATATAAAAGCATTGTTATAGGGAAAAAGGAAGGAATGTTATTCACTCTCAAAGTCCAAGGTAATGTGGGACATGCATTATTTACTTGTGCAAGTCAAAAGATGTATGAATTGGACCTATAGCATAAGAGGTTAGGACAATGAAAGAGGAATAAAAGAGATGACAAAGAATGGTGCAGTGCTTGGTCTACTAAATAACGAAGGTCAACATATGATATACAAATGTGAGGATTGTCAACTAGGTAAAGCTCACAAGAAATCATACCATAAGCAAGGATACAGGTATTCAAATATGCTTGAATTGGTTCATATAGATGTGTGGGGTCCTTCAAAGGACTATAACATAAATGGATCAAGGTATTATGTGCTATTTGTTGATGATGCAATGAGATGGATTACTCTGTATGTAATCAAGGATAAATCTAAAGTGTTTGAGACATTCAAACACTAGGATGCTTATGCACAAAGAATTACAGAACAAAGCTTAAGAGATTGAGATCAAATGGAGGAGCAGAATATTTTTCTAAAGAATTTGATGATTATATGTGGAATGTAGGTATAAAAAGAGAGCTAACTTGCACGTAATCCCCACAACAAAATGGAGTTGCAGAAAGAAGAAATAGAACTCTTGTAGAGTTTGCAAGATCAATGCTAAAGGAAAAGAAGTGTCCTAATTATATGCGGGCAGAAGTAATTAATACTGCAACTTATCTTGTGAATAGGTTGCCTTGCAAATATTTGGAGGGAAGGACTCCTTAAGAAGCATGGTGGGGTAAGAAACCTACTCTTGATCATTGCAAAATATTTGGATGTTTTGCATATGCTTACGTTCCATCTCAATTGAGACATAAGCTAGAACCTAAAGCAAAAAACTATGTGTTCATTGGGTATGATGATAGACAAATGGGATAGAGGTTGTGAATTCCGTCCACAAAGCAATTTCTTGTTTTTAAGAGATGTCACATTTGATGAGCAAAGCATAGGGTTTACAGGATCAAACAATGTGCACAGATCTTGAAGAAATCAAAAGGAAAGGAAAGTCAAAGATGAAGGTATATGAAGAAGATAATGATGATGATGTTTGTAGAAATGAAATGCATGACAATTATGAAGATAGACCAAGGTTTGATCCATAACAAAATGAAGTAGACACATCAAGGAGTGCAGAAATTAGAAGATCATCAAGAGAAAGAAAACAACCTATTAGGTATAGCTATGATACTTCTTTCTTGACAACCAAAGATTATGCTTACATTGTGAAGATAGATGAAGATCCATCAACTTATGATGAAGAAAAAGGTAAACAAAATTGGGAAAAAGCAATGCAAGAAGATTATGATGCTCTACTTGAGAATGAGACATGGGAATTGGTGCCAAGACCAAGAAATGAGAAGCTAATTGGATGCAAGTGGGTGTATAAAACAAAGAGGTTTGCCGATGGAAAAGTGTCTGGATACAAGGCTAGACTTGTCGTCAAAGGATATGCACAAACACATGGAGTGGACTATGATGAAACCTTTATTCTAGTGGCTAAGATGTCTACAATTAGAGCTTTGATTGCTATTGATGTATGTAAAGGTTGGAAGCTATCTCAATTAGATGTAAAGAATGCACTTTTAAATGGATATATTGCAGATGAAGTATAGATGGAGCAACCAGAGGGTTTCAAAGAGTCAAATGGACCAGATTATGTTTGTAAGCTTAAGAGAGCTTTGTATGGTTTAAAGCAAGCTCCAACGGCATGGAATTACAAACTTGTCAAGTTCTTGAATGAACTTGGATACCAAGCTTCAAAGGCAAATAGTAGTTTGCTAGTGAAAGCAAATGAAGATGGATATATTTATGTTTGCATTTATGTTGATGACATTATTATCATAAGTACAGATGCTCAAGGAATCAAGGAGCTCAAGAAGCAAATGGAAAAGGAATTCAAGATAAGTGATTTGGGAAATTTGTCTTATTTCGTAGGGATGGAGATTATGTATACTCAACACGGAGTATATGTTACACAAGAAAGCTATTTGAAGAATCTTCTGATGAAGTTTAATATGGATAATTGTAAGCCTTCAACCACACCTTTGGAGGTTAATTATAAATAAAGCAGCTATGGAGGAGAAGAGTTCAAGGACATGAAGACATATCAGAGTTTGGTAGGTAGTTTAATCTATGCTACCTTGACAAGACTAGATCTCTCATATGCAGTTGGTGTCTTATCACAATTCATGCATTGCCCAAAGCAAACTCATTGGATTGCAGCACAAAGAGTGCTAAGATATATCAAAGGGACTCTGAATGAAGGTTTGTATATGGATTCACTTTTGATACTAGACTTAAAGTGTTTTGTGATGCAGATTGGGCAGGTAATTCAGATGATAGAAGATCTACTCATGGTTATTTGGGTTATGTTGGAGATAAGCTAATTTCTTGGTGTTCAAAGAAGCAACATACAATTGCTTTGTCATCCACAGAAGCTGAATACAAAGGAATGGTGGAAGCTGCAAAAGAATTAATTTGGTTGAAGACTTTATTGAAAAGTGTAGGAATTGATCAAAGTATTCCAATCATATTTGGAGATAATCTGAGTTCATTGTATTTAGCAGCTAATCCTGTGTTTCATGCCAAAACTAAACACATAGAGTCTCAATATCATTTCTTAAGAGAAAAGGTGCTTGATAAAGAAGTTGAGTTCATGTATACACCAACAAAAGAGCAAGTGGCAGATATGCTCACAAAAAGCTTGGATGGACCAAAGTTACAAAGGTTTAAAGAGATGGTGGGCATAAATAAGGTGCAGGTCATCACAATTGATTATTGAGGGGGAGCTGTTGGAGCAAGACAATCATCAATGGATGATTACATGAAGCCTAGGAATGAAGAAGTGAAGTTCTCAGAATCATGCATTTTGCTGCTCAAAGATTTGCTTAAATCTCAATGCTCAATGTAAAGTTTTTTATGTTTCGTCATTCAAAATTTAAGCTAGAAGATAAAGAAGCTTTGGCCAAAAGCATTTAGCAAAACGGGTTATACTTTGAGAGAAATCGGCTTAAGAAGTTGACCATGTCAAAGTCACCATGTCTCAAAGGTAGTTTGTGACATATGTTTGATCTAAGTGATCAAATCAAAGATCTAATGGTTCTTAAAATCGAAGTCATATGTAGAGATTGAAGTCTATTTCTGAAGCAGACTTGTTGACGATGAAGAAAACTTCACACAGAGAAGTAATTCTTAATGAACTTGAAAGTTAATGTAAAGTTTGCTTTATTCTTGATATAGAGGAGTTCTTAAATCAAGATAGATCAGACATTTGGAGAATTAAAGGTCTCCAACATACTAGAGAGGTTAGGACATTTTATTTCTACCAATGAGAAGAATAATCCTGGCAGGACCTATCTTGTCTCGAAGGCATAGGAAGAAACTACACCTTCCTTATCACAAGTGCCTAATACTATGACTTGGGAGAAACTTTCTTCAATACATAATTACTCGCAAGGATTTTTTAGAGAATTCAAGAAGAGAAATGGAAGTTGGAACAAGAATCTCACCCACCTCTACAAGAGATAGATGATCTATAGGAACAATTTCCCCAGGACATACCCTCTATATATGATGAAAAAGAGGAGGAGCAACCTAGTAAACAAATGAACTTTGAGTCTAATTCTTTGCAAGAATTACCTCAATTCACTAGTCCTTGGGAAGCAAAGTTGGTAAGTATGAGAGCACCCACCATATCATCAAGAAACAAAGAATCATTTATTCCTAAGAGCACAGATGTAATAAAGAACACTAAAGTGTAGTGTCATCTCACTTTAGAAGAATTGTTAAAGGCTAAACCCGGGTTGTGGAAGCATGTAGCAAACTAATTACCAAAAATAGCTCCCCCCCCACTCTCAGGAAACTTCACACAAGAGATTACCAAAAATACCCATTGAAGGGATAAGAGACATGAGCGAAGGAGAGGAGGGAAATATCTATTTTCCTATCTCCTAATAGGGATACACCACAAGGTAATCCTAGACTCAGGTGCTGGAGTAGCTATTGCCACCACTTCCCTATGGAAATAATGGGGCAAGCTAGCCCTAAGACCCATGAGAATGAAGTTGCAAATGATTGATGGTCCTATTGAGAAACCTTTAGGTTTACTTATCTCTCAGTACTTGTAGTGTAGAGTTTGAGCACACCTTCGTCATTTGTGAGTTTGGAAAGAATCATGCGTATGAGATGATGTTGGGGTGTCATTTTATGTGAAAATTGCAAATTGTACAAGATTGGGGAACCAATTCTTTGTACCTAAAACATTTGGGAGTGACTACCAAAGCCAACCTCAAAGACTATTCCCATCGTGATGTACCTCCACTATACTGGAATACCATCCATAAAGCACTTGAAGAAATTAAGTCAGTTCAATCTTTAGAGTTAGACCCTTCATGGTTGCATGGGGAAACTCATTTGTGGATATTTAAGATAGCTAAAGAAGGAGAGGAAGGATTGAAAGTTGGAACTTTAGGCTCCAAATGACACCCACATATCCTTCAAGATCCTGTTTGTGCACCTATAGTATTTCCTAATGAGGAATTCGAGCCTCATGGTTGTGCACAAATCTTAGCCACCATGGACATAGCGATGAACGAAGAACAATGGACCCCTCACTATGATGAGGATGGCTATGCCATCTCTATCTTTATGATAGAACACATGGAAGATGAGCCTATTTTGGAATAGTGTATAGAAGTGACCCAAGAACTAGGCAAGACAAGGGATGAGGATTTAGAGTCCATTATTATGGAACCCTTTTGTTCTTTAGAATAAGACTATCTTTATTTCATAGAAGCACCACCCCTAAGGTAGGGAAGGAGAATCAAATTGAGTAGATTATAGCAATCCTAGAGGTTAAGGAGAATAAGCAGGAGAAAGAAAGAAGTCACCTAAGGCAAAAGAAGAAGAATCCCTATTGGAAGTACCGGAGAAATTTAAGGAAATAGAAGATAGAAGAGTCATGGTAAGAATGCCTAAGAGAGAAACAAGTATCGGAGAAGCATACGACAATCGAGAGAAGGCTAAGAAAATTGTAGTTACATTGAAAGAAGGAGAGGAAACATGTACATATATAGGGCATGATTTAACAGAAGAAGAAGAAAAAAAATTGATAGCCCTATTGAGAGAGTATAGAGACACGTTTGCATGGAGCTACAAGGATTTGCAAGGATTAGATCCTAACATATGCTCCTATAGAATTCCTATGACTCAAGAAGCCAAGCCTTGAAAACAAAAACCATACACTTATAATGATAATTATACTGCCAAAATTAAGAAAGAAATAGACCGTTCGATAAAAGCCAGATTTATCTATGAGATTGAGCATACCAAATGGGTACCCATTATGGTAGTGCCCAGAAAGAATGGAAAGTTACTTGTGTGCATTAACCTGAAAAAAGTTAATGCAACCACTATTAGAGATAGCTATTCGCATCCTATCATGGAGCACTTGTTTGAAAGAGTAGCGAGCAAGGAAGTGTACAACTTCCTTGATAGATTCTTAGGCTACAATCAGGTAACCATTGCTCTGAGACATCAACATAAGACGGATTTTTCCATAGAATGGGGCATGTTTGCATTTTGTGTAATGCCATTTGGGATGGCAAATGCACTTGCTACTTTTCAATGGCTGATGTGTCATGTCTTTGAAGAGTTCTTGCAAAAGAACTTGGAAGTCTATGTTGATGATTTGTGTGATCATTTTAACATTAGGCAAACACACATTCCTAAATTGAAACAAGTCTTTGATAAATGTCAAGAATATCAAGTCTGTCTGAACCTAGAAAAGTGTGTTTTCATGGTCAAGCAAGGCAAAATCCTAGGACACATTGTGTCAAAGAATAGGATCTCTACGGATGAAGAAAAAGTTAGAGTGATTGCAGACCTACCTAGGCCAAAAAATGTGAAGGAAGTTTAAGCTTTCATGGGGCATTGTGGCTACTATCGATGCTTCATACACATGTATGCTATGATTGCAAAGCCTCTATATGCCCTTCTGACTAATTTTGAATGGGCGGATGAATGTGAGAAACCATTTAATGAACTCAAACAATGCTTGTGTTCAACACCAATTCTGACAACACTTGATTGGAGCGAGCCATTCCATGTACATGTGGATGCATCCAATTATGTTATCGGGTGTGTGCTAGAAAAACCTATTGTTGGTGCAAACCAATCAATAATTGATGATTATGAAGTGATTGAAGCAGATCAAAGATCAAAAGAAAGTCGAAAAGTTCAAGGAAGACCTAGTGTGTACACATATGTACATTATGAGTAGAAATTCTTGTAATATAGTCATGAATATTTATAAGAATGATAGAGAGTCATGTAATAGGTGCGGGACCAGTATGAATTTATATATATAAGTCAATGATGTCAAGAAAAATATAGGAGAGGATCAATAGAGTTCAAGTCTATGAGTGATACATGTGTAGAGAGTCTTCTTCACAGAATAACGTTGAGTCTATCATAGATTTCTCTTAGTCCGATTATGTGGATCAAGATATTTTTTGTACACATCTAACTCAGAAGTTATTGAAGCTATGAGCAAAGTTTCATGATCTAATTTGCTTCAAGTTGTGTGTATGACAAGTAGGAATATTCATATGTAGAAGTCTGCAAGTGAAGTTCTCAAAATCGTGCATCTCACTGATCAAAGAATTGCTTCTATCTCAGTGCTCAATGTAAAGTTTTTTATAAATGAGCATTAAAAATTTAAGTTAGAAGATAAGGGCATTCAAAATTTAAGTTAGAAGATAAGGGCATTCAAAATTTAAGTTAGAAGATAAGGAAACTATGGCCAAAAACATTTAGCAAAACGGGTTGTACTTGGTGAGATAAGCGTATAAAGTTGACCATGTCAAAGTCGCCATGTCAGGAACACAGTTTTTGATATACTTTTCATCTAAGTGATCAAATCAAAGTTTTAGTAGTTTGTTTGAATAACTTATGATCATTATAGTTGCACAAAGGAATAAAAAATGTTTGTGTATAATTTGAATGAGTAAATTCAAAGCTATATGCACGTATTGAAGTTTATTTATGAAGCAAACTTTCTAAAGTTGAAGAAACTTCACACAGAGAAGTACTTTTGAATGATCTTGAAAATCAATGCAAAGTTTGTGTAAAGTTTTGTTACTTTTTGCACGCCTGTTTAGATCTGTTGTATAGAATGCCTCACCTCCTGATGGGCAGGTCATGCAAATGTTGGACCTCCCTTCTTTTCCAAAGTAGAGTGTCAATGCAGCCTCTCAACGACCACCATAAAAAAGTCAACCAAGATTTGGAAATCCCAGTCGACGACCCATCGAGCATACCCTTTGGAAGTAGTGCAAGCATACAAATGCAATCGACAAAAAGAAAATATGGATAACCAAAGGTCAGCAAGCACCAATCATCTCCAATAGTGTAGGACAAGAAGTCAACACAAAGAAGAATCCACCTCGATGCTCCAGACCAACGAGACATTCTCCTTCAATGAGAATTTGCCAAATCTGGGTGCCTAAGAAGTCTCTAACAGCCACACCCAACATCACTCAAATATGGGTGCCCATGGCCTGTCTCATAGCTCAGAAACCAAGCCACGTAATATCCATCCCTCCAAAATCACATCACTCACCAACCTTACCAACTCCAAAGCCATCCCTTCTATCTCATTCAAGGAACCATGTTCATTCACCAACCCTTAGGAAATGGGTGTCAAAAAGCCCCTAGAGCCCTCCATACACCCTATTGTATAGTATGAAACCTCATAATACTAACCTTCATCCTTGTAAACATTCACTAACCCTTAATCCTTGTAAAAATAACCCCTAGTAACTCACCAATCACTGTGATGTCATCTCTCATGAAAAGATATGTATGCATTATTTAGTTAATGTAGGCATTCTAAAGACATGCATTAATTACTCAAAGATCATTACACAATCACTTCACAACACAAAGCTACATTGGTTACACATCAATTATGGAAAAGGATTGCGGTCTCACTTTATTGGGATCATGATAAGGAACTTCCTGTGCTAGCACCAGCATGCTAGTTGTGGATTTTGAGAACCTATTAGTAGAGGCCCACCCTTCAATGAGACCTCCAACATTTTAGTACCATGGGGCCAATGTCCATTATGATCCTCCCATAGGAAGGATAGAGAAAGTGCACAATAAGTCACATTGGTTCCAAGGGTTAGCAAGACCATTGGCTGATGTAGAGCACATCTACGATGAAACCCTGTGCTTTGGCGATGATACGTGGGGAAAACATCAATTCTTCTCATGGGATTTTGAAGCTCTTTGGTATTCAAAGGAATTGAGACCAATTTGGGCATGGGCCGGATTCATAGAATATTTTAGCGCCCCTTCCCAAACCTAATTTTCATTGCTACTATTATCTAGTCACCAACTTATGACCACCAATATGAAAGGAGCTTTCAGGCACATTCATCTTGCCATCTTTAGTGGCAGACCCACCCCTCAAAAATTTTTATCTCTCAGCAGACCTCATCAAGGCTGCATTGAAAATTCATGGCACACATATGCCAACAAAAAGGGAAAGACTTATACCCAAAGCCATGAAAAAGAAGATGTTTTGAATTGCGCTAATATTTCAACTATAACTCTTGAATTCTCAAAGCCATTACAAATTCACATGCAACATTTGACCTTCCTCGATCAAGATCCTTTTACATTTCCACAAAAATGCATATGATTTGGACTATATCTAGCAAATATTGGACCCCGAACCATGGACTTGGCCAACTGGATCCAAGAACAGCAACATTTCGCAAACTAGTGATGGATTAGGAAGAGATTCATTCACGATTGTTGTGCAATCACTAGAATTGTGTATATGTGTTTAGCTTATGACATTCCTATGAAGAGAGCCCTATCGAGTGCAGAATTAGAAAATTTCAAAGGTGCTACCAAGTCTCATAAGATGCAGAAGTCAAGAATTGGCAAATGAATGAGAGGAACAATACCATGTCTACAAGTGCTTGCTTCACCATCACCTCAACCTTGACCACAACAATCACCTACAAAACCTCCGTTGGTAGCACCCCTATCAAAATCCATCTTTCATGATCGATTACATCAGAAGGAACTACTAGTGTAGTTATAACCTCGCAAGCCACCACTACCACCACCACTACTGCCACAAATACCGAAGCAAGAGAAGTTGCAACCACTATTGGTGTCAAGGCATTTACTTTCCCTATACCTAACCTAAAGGTGGAACCACTTAATATGACATTCGAGTTTGAGATGAAAGATGTTTTTTCAAGAAAGTTTTAGTTCTCAGAGGCTCAATTTTTCTCATAGGAGTATGAACAACCAAGCTATCGTAGCTCCCCACCTAAACATGAGGGCACTCAAATTGTACCGAGTTCATATGAGGAACACATAACATTTACTGAAGAAGATGATGATGAAGATGAGAGTCAATAAAATCACAAATTACAATAGGATGATCACCAAGGACAGGACGAGCAGCAGGCAGACACTCAAGGTGACACAAACACCGAGAGGAGGACACCTCAGATACAACTACCTATATGATTGCGAGTTCTATCAAAATGTGCAAGGTGTGTGGGCAAGATGTGCATGGAACAACAAAGCAAAAAGATCCTACAACAAGAATTGGCAAGTGATGGATTTGAAAATTCTTTTGTAACTACATTCAATGAACTAGTTCAGGTAGTGGGCACTATTGAAGCGATACATTTCCTAAAATGGAAGCCTTTACCACAGTTTGAACCTCGACATGTCCGATTAATGTCTAGACTTGGTGAATACATATGCGTACCTTTCAAAGTAGACTCCTCCAATTAACAAGAAGCAAGAATAATTATTGATACACCACACCACAATGAAGCCATTATCATTGATCCTTCACCGCATCCATCAACCTCCATGCCCACCACCACTGTGGACCTTGCCTCTACATCTGAATCCACCCTTCAATTGCCTATACGTCCAGTCTCCTTGTGTATCCTAGTACATCCTCCTTTGATCAACCCATCTTGAGTGTCGTAGCATAAGCCCCAGTTCATCCTTTTTCCACTTCTTCCACCTTACCCTTCACCTCCTTCACCACATCAATATTCCTAGAAAACCCTCTTAATCCTTTCCTCACTCCTTCCATTTCATCAACTCCCTTTCCCCAACAACCCTCCTCCCAGTCCAAGTGCAATACCACCATCCTCTCCTATTCATCAATTGGTGTTTTAACCCTATCATGTAACATATTCATCAACCTTTGTAAATCTAGTATTTATGCCTACACACTCACCGAGAGTCACTCCATTGTTCACTATTAGTTCACTAGATCACACATCTATAGATATGGATATATCACCACCCATTGCACCTCCACTCACGTCTACCACCACACTACATCCACTCACGTCCACTCTCTTCTCCACTATCACCACAACATCCACACTCATGTACCTGACTCCCATTCCCCCTATGTTACGCACTACACATCCCATACTTTTAAGCACACCATCATTATTTTCATCATCTAGTTTAGGTAGCACGTTTAAGCAAATGTTCTCATGTAGGAATCAAGTTCATGAAGAGTTCACCTCATTAGGAACTCACTATCACGCTCTATAGCCAACAACCACTCAACTCCACACGAACCTTAATTCATTAACAATTGAGAGTGCATCACTAAATGCATGCCATCAAGAACTTCCTAATGCTTATGATTCAACGCAGTAGGAGTTAGAGCAGAAGACCAAGGAAGCTATTGCCGACTCTATAGAACATCTATGACTACAGACTGTCAGAAATGCCACTCTAACATGCAACATGGGACTCTTAGGACATCACCTCATAGCAGCCAAAGAAGAAAATCAATGCCTACAAGAACATAACAGAGAAAATCTTGAAGCTACTTTGGACAAACTTGATGAACCAATCAGTCCGAGTCACTTCAAGGTGGTCCCATCGAAAACCATGCAAATGTTGCCAGATGATCATGCATGCCTATTAGAAGACTATGAAAAACTGATGGATGAGTGTTAGACACTGAAGAACAACAATGCGAATTTACAGCTCAAAGAAGTTTTCCACCCGCCTACCATACAAGAAGTCACACCGCCTAAAATCTTAGAAGAATTGAATACACTCAAGGTGCACGTACTAGAACTTCAAGCTCAAATACTAGATCCCTCAGAGATCCCCAGATGGGACTCACCATCGAACATACCTATGCTAGAAGAAAGAGTCACACGAAGGCTTACGTAACACCTTACACATGTCGTCTATTCTTTCTTTATCTTTGTCTCATCATTTGTATGATTAAGTGTGGGATGGTCATGTTTTGTCAATATTGGAAGATTTCTAGATTCTATGTTGTATATGCTGGACCTATGGAACCATGGACCTGTGATATGAGCTATGGGCCTACCTCATTTCCAACATCGATTTCCTCTTTTATTTTAGCTGCATACTTATCATTGTATGAGTATGGCTTCTCTATTGTCAACTTGGATTCTAAAGTCATGGGGATCCTATGTGAGCATATGTTTGGATCCACTCCTTTCATATTTTTGTATATCCAAGTCAACACATTTCCATAGTCTCATAATAGATCCGTCAATTCCTACTCTTCTTTATTCATTAAGTTGTTTCCTATGTAGGTACTTTGCTCTTCTCCATCCTTGATCATTGCCACTACTTTTTAGTTTGTTCCTTGTTATCACAAGCTTCTCCCATGAGACCTTCTCTTAATGGCATTCTCACCATGGTCTTTCTGTCTTTGGTCTCATATTTCTTGAAGTTTTCTGGCACCTCAAACAAGGATTCTTTCTCTTGTGTAGATTGGTTCTTTTTATGTTTCTTTTCCTTGACTTCCATTTCAACTTGCATGGCTAGTAGTTGTTGGTGCAGATCAATCACCAATTGAAGGCTTGGAAGATTAAAGGATGAAGGAAGAATCAATTCTTAAAGTTTGGAAGAAGATTACATTCAGAGGATAAGAGAAGTGTACACAAATGTACATTAGTATAGTCATAGCTGACTTAGATCTTTTGTTTAGTAAGAATCATGTATAAATTTATCTATAAATACTTTGAGAAAAGTCGGGGCAAGTATGAGAGCATATGTGACAATAGTTAGAAGTCAAGAATGAGGAAGTTAGATGTCATGAGATAGAGAAAAGTTAGTTGAGTTTTTTTCTCTCATCACTCAATTGTAAATTTTTCTGAGTAATCAAAAATATTGCGCCCGATGTTTCTGCGTCTTCTCCTTCTACAGTAGATCAATTGTGAAATGCTTGTGTACAAGTCTAAGTTGAGAGTTGCTTGACCTCTGTACAAAGTTTTAGCTTCCAATTGTAATAAGGCTTAGAGAATTAAGTGTAGGAACATTCATATGTGAAGTGTATTCACAGGTTCCTAAAACAGGCGCAGATTTCGAACTTAATGTTTTGATCATTTCTCTCAGCACAGTTTTAAAGGTTTGCATGAGTGAGGGCTTAATCTTTAAGTTGAAAGATAAGCTACTCATGGCTAGAAGCATTTGCTTAAACGGGTTCTATTCAAGGAGAACCAAGTCTTAAAAGTTGCAGGTGTAAAATCGACTGTTCTGAATGACAGTTTCTGACATAGGTAACTTGTGAAGTTGATTTCTCAAGTTATACTAAAGCTTTTGAAGTAATTCAACTTGGAGTAGATGCGCAATCTCTAGGAGATACTTCGTACAAAGTTTCATAAAAAACTTTACATGTTTGATAGGTTAATGTGGAGAAATAGTGCAGCAGACTTTTCTGTGTTTCATCTTCTTCACAGATTTGTTAATCCTTTGATAGTTAGTAATTGATCCTCTAAAGAAGTGAAAGATTTTGACTTACTCTTGGTATAGAGGTGCTCTAATCACAAGAGTAGGTTGTTCTTTTGGAGATTAACACTCTCCATCAGTGGTATCAGAGCAGGAGACATCAAATTAAGGAAAGGAGGATCCCGACTGCTGCAGATTCAAGAAATTCAACACTTGAAGGACTAAGAAGTGAAAGCTTGGAGTCAAAGCTTGAGGAGAAGACTATTTGACATCAAGAAAGGCAAAAGGAGTTCAATTCGAAGTCAAGGTACATACATTGTTTGTAAAGCTTGAAGATTTCAATACACAGGTGGATACAAGATGGGAGAAAGCTTGCAGATTGATAAGCTAGATAGGGAGAACTATCCAGCATGGTCCATGAGGATGGAAGCACACCTCATGAGCAAAGATCTTATATCATTTATTACAGGAGATGAAGAAAAACCTGAGTTTGCATATCCTAGTATTCCTACTAGGGAAGAACTTGCAATGTTGAAGACTTGGATGAGGAAGGATGCTCAAGCAAGGAGTATCATCTACATGGCTATAAATGATTACCTTTTACCTCACATCAGAGGTTTGGAAAGTGCTACAGATGTTTGGAATGCCTTGGAAGAGCATTTCCAAAATACAACTAAGTCAAGGAAGTCCTCACTATGGGCTGAGTTCACAACCTTCAAGAAGAAGAGCTCACAATCAATTTCAGATTATGTGGCAAGGATGAAAGATATTGCAGATAGCTTGGGAGCAGTGGATGAAGATATTGAAGAGGAAAAGTTGGTAAGACAAATACTTACAGGTTTGAGAGGAGATGAGAAGTGGAAGCCTTTTATATTGTCCATAGAATTGTCACTTGATCACTTTACTCCTGATCTTAATCAATTGCTAGGACACATGCTAACCTTTGAGCAGGATCTTAAAGGAGACAATGATAGAAGTACAAGTCAAGCTATGTACTCCAAGGACAAGAAAAAGAATGGCAAGGGAAAGCAATCAAATGATGATGAAGGGAATTCAAATCAAGCTAACTTCACAAAAGGGAAGATGAATTTCAGAGGTAAAGGAAGAGGAGGTAAGAATAAAGATAATGCTAAAGCTTGTTGGATTTGTGGCAGAACAAATCATTTGGCAAATGATTGTTGGTATAACAATCAAAATGGTGGAAGCAATAATCAGAATTATAACCAAAGAGGTAGAGGAGGCAGAAACCAAAGAGGCAATTTCAGAGGAAGAGGAGGTAGGACATCATATGGTAGAGGAGGTGGAAGAAACTTCCAATCTCAGTCCTACAACAATAATTATTACAATTATGCATCAGATCAGAAGGATGACATGACTCTTATCTTGAATGCAACTCATGAATCAATGGGAGAAGATCAAAGAGTGTTTTATATTGACTCAGGGTGCAGCAACCATCTGAGTGGGAATCTATCTTTGATGACTGATATGGAAGCAAGGGTGAATGGACATACAGTTCAGACAGGTGACAATACCAAACATAAAGTGGAGAGCATTGGATCAGTGAAGACAAAAAGTGGAAGTACACTTCTGAGCAAGGTACTTTATGTTCCTACTATTCCTAAAAATCTGATAAGTGTAGGGCAAATTGTGGAGAAAGGATATGAGGTAAGATTCACAAATGATGGTGTTTATGTACAAGATCCAAATCAGGGATATAGAAACATAATTGCAGGTAAAAAGGAAGGAAGATTGTTCACTCTCAAAGTTCAAGGTAATGTGGGACATGCATTATTTACCTATGGAAGTCAAAAGGTATCTGAATTAGACCTATGGCATAAAAGGCTAGGTCATTTCAATGAGAGAGCTATAAAGGAGATGTCAAAGAATCAGGTGGTGCTTGGATTGCCAAATATTGAAGGGCAACATATGGTGTACAAGTGTGAAGCTTGTCAATTAGGTAAAGCACATAAGAGTTCTTATAACAAATCAGGGTACAAGTATTCAAATATGCTTGAATTGGTTCATACAGATGTATGGGGTCCCTCAAGGGACTATAGCATAAATGGATCCAGACATTATGTGTTGTTTGTTGATGATGCAACCAGGTGGATTACTTTGTATGTAATCAAGGATAAATCAGAAGTTTTCAAGACATTCAAACATTTTCATGCTTATGCAGAAAGGATCACAGGGCAAAAGCTCAAGAGGTTAAGATCAGATGGAGGGGGAGAGTATTTCTCTAAAGAGTTTGATGATTATTTGTGGAATGCAGGTATCAAAAGAGAAGTAACTTGCAGGTACTCCCCTCAACAGAATGGAGTAGCAGAAAGGAGGAATAGGACTCTTGTAGAGTTTGCAAGAGCCATGATGAAGGAAAAGAATTGTCCAAATTACTTATGGGCAGAAGCCATTAACACTGCAACATACCTTGTGAATAGGTTGCCTTGCAAAGCTTTGGATGGAGGAACCCCTTATGAAGCATGGTGGGGTAAGAAGCCTACTCTTGATCATTGTAAGGTATTTGGATGTATTGCATATGCTTATGTTCCTTCACAATTAAGACATAAGCTAGAACCAAAAGCAGAGAAGTATGTGTTTATTGGATATGATGATAGACAGATGGGTTACAGGTTGTGGAGTCCATCCACAAAGCAATTTCTTGTTACTAAAGATGTGACATTTGATGAGCAAAATATATGGTATACAGGATCACCAAATGAGTTTGCAGGTGTTGAAGAGATGCAAAGGAAAGGAAAGGCAAAGGTAAAAGTATGTGAAGAAATTGTTGATGAAGTTGACTCTAGAAGTAGAGTGCAGGATCATGTAGAAGAAGGGCCAAGATTTGATCCAGAATCAAATGAGGCTGAAACTTCAAGAAGTGCAGAAATAAGAAGATCTACAAGGGAAAGGAAAGAACCTATAAGGTATAGTTATGATACATCTTTCCTAACAACAAAAGATTATGCCTACATTGTGAAAACAGAAGAAGATCCAACCACTTATGAAGAAGCCAAAGGTAAACAGAATTGGGAGAAGGCAATGCAGGAAGAGTATGATGCTCTACTTGAAAATGAAACTTGGGAACTAGTACCAAGACCAAAGAATCAGAAGGTCATTGGATGTAAGTGGGTATATAAAACAAAGAGGTTTGCAGATGGTAAGGTGTCTAGATATAAGGCTAGACTTGTGGTCAAAGGTTATGCCCAAACTTATGGGGTAGATTATGATGAAACCTTTAGTCCTGTTGCTAAGATGTCTACAATTAGGACATTGATTGCTATTGCTGCTTGTAAGGGATGGAAATTATCACAATTGGATGTGAAAAATGCATTTCTAAATGGATACATTGCAGATGAAGTATACATGGAGCAACCAGAAGGCTTCATGGAATCAATTGGATCAGACTATGTGTGTAAGCTCAAGAGAGCTTTATATGGGTTGAAGCAAGCCCCAAGAGCTTGGAATTACAGATTGGTCAAGTTCTTGAATGAATGTGGATTTCAAGCATCAAAGGCAGATGGTAGCTTGCTAGTGAAGGCAAGTGAAAATGGATACATTTACATGTGCATTTATGTTGATGATATTATTGTTACAGGAACAGATGCTCAAGGAATCAATGAACTCAAAAGACAAATAGAGAAGGAGTTTAAGATAAGTGATTTGGGAAACTTATCTTATTTTCTAGGAATGCAGATTGTGTATACTCAACATGGAGTATATGTTTCACAAGAGAGATACTTGAAGAATCTTCTAGTCAAGTTTAACATGGAAGATTGCAAGACCTCAACTACACCATTGGAGGTAAATCATAAATTAAGCAGGTATGGAGGTG